>JADBJO010000400.1:437500-440000 GCA_016801955.1 Conus betulinus
CACACACACACACACACACACACAGGTACTCCCCTTCCACACACACAAAAGAATACACAAGTAATCCCTCTCCACACACACACACACACACACACACACACACACACACACACACACACACACACAAAAGAATACACAAGTACTCCCCCTTATCTCCTCCCCCCTCCTCATAAACACACATATGCACAGAGGGAATAAATCGTATCCCAAATCTCAATTTGTAACAGTTTCTTTACACTGTTTGTCTTAAGTGAAAATTTATGATAATTTTACTGTGTATTATCCTTTTTGTACTTTGCCATGCCACTTCCCATTCTTTCCTGCCCTTTTTTCTCCACTTGTCTCACCTTTTCATACTTTAACAACAATAAAAAGCAAATAAAACTCTGCTCTTCACACAGAAACCAACAAACCAAAGCAAAACCTCTCCTTTTCATACTGTAACAAAACACACACACACACACACACACACACACATACACACACACACACACACACACCACACCACACACACACACACACACACACACACACACACACACACACACACACACACACACACAACATGTGTGTGAGGGGGGTAGGGGGAGTACTTATGTATTCTATTGTGCGTGTGTGTGTGTGTGTGTGTGTGTGTGTGTGTGTGTGTGTGTGGAGGGGGAGAACTTGACGTTCCAACAATAGTTTCATTATTGTTTCATATTTCATATGAGAATTATGTATTTGCATGATAGAAATTGTGTGCTTTTGAATATGTTTTTTGAGCATGTGGTTATATGTTGTATTGGTTTCTTTCTTGTTTACCGGGGCAGGATGTAACAAGCTGGAAAGCTTATTATTTAACCCTCAATAAAGATAACTTTGACTTGGCTTGACTTCACACACACACACACACACACACACACACACACACACACACACACACACACACACACACACACACAAAACTCTTCTCCAGATGGGTGTAGTTTCTTCTAACAGTAACTTCAGCCTCTGATCCCATACGAATCCAGCTATTGACGTTACTTCTGACTGCCAACTGAAGACATTTCCACACTGAATGTGATGATGACGATAAAATACACCGTATTACATTTGCACAAGACAGATGCCCAATGCTAAATTCAATACAGCTCCATCTCCAGATAACCAAACACCAGTGCTCTTCCGATTTAGGACTGTCCACCGTGTACTAACTAAATCCCTGCAGTTCATTTACACCGAAAAGAGTGTAATTCTAAACTACTGGTATTTTTTCCTGTGATAGAATGAAGATTTTTTTTTTTTTGATAGTCACAACACAACAAAATAGTTACAAAAAGTTGTGGACACTAATGCTGACTGAACGACACAGTAACACGTTGCAAAACGTCATGGACAGTAATGCTGACTGAACGACACAGTAACACATTACTAATGTTGTAGATAGCAGTGCTGACTGAACGACACAGTGGATCGTTTAAAAAAAAAAACAAAAACAGGGGACAGTCCTGCTAACTGAACAAGAGTTTGGTGGCCCAATTGTCGTTGCCCCTGTCACTCCAGAGACCAGTTAGCACAGCAAACGTGGGTCTTTATCCTTTTGGAAACGTTGAAGTTGGTGTGCTTCTGCCTAACTTCGGAGTCTGGCCTACTAGAAATGTGATTAGGTGATCTGCCCTGCGAAAGAAACATTCAGGAAAGCTAGCTGCGCTCTTGAGTTCATTCTGCTTTAAATGTAATTCTCACAGAAAGTCAGTCTATATTTGGCAATGGAGGTACAGAGATGTCAGGAACTCGGTTCCCAAATGTGGCAGCAGCACTGTTGTTGAGAACACAATGTTTGTGAGATCAAGACGAAATCGCAGATGTGATAAATCACTAGTAAGTCCATTTCAGTTAAGATGTAAACGACAGTCTTGTGATGCTGACTTTACCGTTTGTTTTCAAATCATCACGGGAACAACATACAGCAAGTAGTGAGGCTGCGGGGCAAAGCGGTTGAGACAAAGATGATAAGAAACTGATGAAATCAAAAGCTGGATCGGTGAAAATGTTTCCAGAAACGTTAAATCAAGGAATGAGGCTGAGGAGGGGACACAGGTTTGATTTTCCAGTCCAACGTTAATTTCAGAAATGCCAAGGAACATATGATACAATCGAATGGAAGAAACGATGTACAATTATTGTCAGACAACTGTAAAGGTGTTTGATGCCTGAAACCTGGCAACATCACTGAAATAGCTTATGATACATTCATACCAAGTGCAGAAAAAGTACTCCAGATCTCTGGGTATGTTCTATAGAGTGACCGTTGTGTCAGCGCAAGCGCCGACAGTCCCTGTATAAAGCATTCTTTGCGTGTTGCCTGGAGATTTGACTTACCATTGGGCAATATGGGGACTGGGACTAACCGCCCAAAGCTACAGTTAACGGTGAGGTCTCGCCTACTAATTTGAGGGAAGTTATCAGAGCCAGACCAATGACAAAGCCCGGCAGGTACTGCAATATCTGTAATTAA
>JADBJO010000400.1:445000-457500 GCA_016801955.1 Conus betulinus
CACTGCATTTGTTACAAAGAGGATCGTTAGTATCAGATATACCAAATCTGAACTTGGTTAAGATGAAACATACATACAAACTGATATTCACTGAGATACAATCTTTACATGATGTGTGTCGAGCTATAAACTCTCTCTGTCGTTTGGATGAATAGGGCATTCCCAATTCTGCCACCTACAGATCTGTCAGTCTTTGAGTGTGTGTGTGTGTGTGTGTGTGTGTGTGTGTGTGTGTGTGTGTGTGTGTGCGCGCGCGCGCGCTCGCGCGTGTGTGTGTATGTGTATGTGTGTGTGCGTGCGTGCGTGCGCGCGCGTGCTGGCGTGCGTGCGTTTTGAGAGAGGGGGGGGGGGGGGGGGGGGGGGGGTGTGTGTGTATGTGTGAGAGACAGAGAGAGGGGGGGGGGGGGGGGGGGGGAGGGGGAGAAAGAGTGTGAGAGAGTGTGTGTGTGTGTATATGTGTGTGCGGTCTAGTATAGGTATGGGTGAGAGCTCCATACAAGCACAAACAAATGAGCGGTTGCCATTCGGTAGCCATGTCTGTAATACTCCTCATGTTTAAGCCTCGAGTACCGTGAAACTTCACTATTACTGTTGTTGTTGTTACTGTTGTTGTTGTTGTTGTTGTTATAAATTTATTAAGAGTACTTTTGTAGCACTGGTCCTCAGAGTGAGATCAAACTCTCGTAGCTTTACAATCCACACTTTCCTTGCACAAAGGACTATCTACCTGTGCGGAGCCGACTTAAGAGCTGCCTGCTGGCGTTAAATTAGATTGGTTTCCGCGTCACACAGTCCGTCAGTCAATGATTTCTTCATTCATATTTTCATTCTTTCCATGCATACAATGTGTATACGTGTCATCCATGCTAACGGCCAAACTGGCCTTCTCTTCTGAAAGTTGGTGAGGGGATTTTACGTGTGTGCTAGATGGTATGCGTGCGTTCACTCGCGTAACCTCAGTTGAAAGTCTCATTCGAAGGACGTTTTGGGGAAGTGGAATTAGAAGCAATGTTAACTCCGAGGGACCTCCGACCCAGCCCCCCCCCCCCCCCCCCCCCCCCCCCCTCCCCCCTCTACTGAAGCACACCAGCAGCGGAGATTCGACCCCGCAACCCCAGGATCACGAATCCGGCGCTCTACCAACTGAGCAAGGCTATTCCTGTCCCCTCATGGCGAGAGAATTGTGGTGCTGCCTGATGGGCCAGTCCACACGAAGCTGAAACACTGTGAGCGTGGGGTGTGTGCGAGTGTTCTTCAACTGGACCAGTTTTACCCCTTGAGTTTGGACTTTTTTTTTTTTTTTTTTAATGACATGATTCGATTGAGTCCAAATAGTCCAAAATATACAGCTAAGCTAACTAGCTCAGAGAGAAAAAAAAATTTCAATTACTCACACTTTACAGAAAATTCTCAACTTAGTGTCTTTGCAGTGTCCTATCCGGTTTCTCAGTCAAATGGGTGACCCTGGCTGTGTCTTAGATCAGGATTTTTCAGTGCGCTGACACATGATGAAAAGATGCCGGGCTGTATATTAAAGTAAATTTAAAGGCATTAGCTCCATTAACAACACTTCACGCGAGATGCAACCGAGACCTTTGTGAGGCATGCATACCCGTCTAGATTGAATAACAGAAAGTCACTTTCGTTTGCTTACCTGTCCACAAACCAGCTCAGACCAGCAAGGTCAAAAATTCTGCCGGCAAGAGCACACTCAAAGCACGTAAATCTCACCACTGGATGCATTGTATATTCCTGTTTAAAAAAAAAAAAAAAAAAAAAGTATGTGAGAGCGTATTTCCACTTGACAGTTATATTGTTAGTCTGACGTGTTGGTGAGCACCATAGATTATCGAAGTCAAAAGTACTTTGATAATGACAACATAAGTTTTCTGAGTTTTCCAGCTTTCCATGCAATCGAAGTTAAAAACTGCGTGACAAAGAGCAAATTTTTCTGGAAAACACAGTAAAATATTTTCATCACAATAAACTTTTAACAACTGTTTTGGGGGGTCAAAGGTAGCCTAACATTCGCACAACTTCAACGTTGTCCAGATCTACGCCTGCTGAGACTGGAACGACACGTGATCCAAGGGACTATACTCTTATAACGTCAACGGACCTGAGTTGTCTTGGCACTTCGTCTCCAACAATTTTCATCTTCCCAATGATATACTCCCACTAACACAACAGGAATAGGAGAGGAGGGGGGGGGGGGGGGGATATAAAAAAAAATAAAGAATAAGATAAACATTGGTGATTGGGGGACGGGTTGTATGCATGAATAGGTGTATCCTGGCAAACTACGACACTTCGCACGAGATGCAAAATGACATTTGTGTGAGCATGCATTCAGTCTTGACAGTACAAGCGAAATTTTCCTTTCTTTTTCTGGAGTTTTAATTCTTGCTAAAATATAAAGATTTATATGTTATAGGCCTACTGACTATCTGTATCTTTCACCTGATTATAGAAATCAACAGGGAGAAAAACAAAGAACTATACAGATCTAATGTTTTCTAAGCACAAACGTACACCCATTTCCCAATGGCTTAAAAGCGGCTTCACGAATCACGTGCACGTGCAGTCATTTGCAAACAGTGCTTGTTTACTTTATACACCATTTTTTGCTGCTGTCGGAACAGTGAAGTATTCCTACACTGGGCGCAGCTTGCCCATTATTGAACTAAGGGAGACTCCTTACAGTAAAGTATAGATACAGAAAGTACTTTTTTCGTACTCCCTTCCCTAAGCAAGCAGACAATATAATTAAGCTGTTCATGCTAACTGCCTTCTTGAAAGACAGTGTTATGAACGCACGCACGCACGCACGCACGCACGCACGCACGCACGCACACACACACACACACACACACACACACACACACACACACACACACACACACACACCAATAATAGACATACACACTTATGCGTAATTGATTGTTCGTTTCCGTAGTTTATATTTGGTAATGGCCAAGAACATGTACACACCACATTTCAGTCACCTGCATCAAATAATTCTGAAAAATAACCACACACACACACGCGCGCGCGCGCTCGCGCACGCGCGCGCGCTTGCACGCACGCATGTATGCACGCATACCCATACCCACATACACACACACACACACACACACGCGCGCGCGCGCGCGCGCGCATACTTCTTATACCTACTGATTCCGACGGATGGACGGACAGACGTGTCAATATTTCCCGCTACATTATTGTGGGAGGGACTAAAATAGCAAGGTTCTCATTCTTATGAGATTTTAAGTTTTTGTTTGTTTGTTTGTTTGTTTGTGTTTTCTGAATAGATCGAGATCCTTGATCCCGTCAAAAATAAACATAATTATGAGAAGCACCCCTCACACTTGGCCTCCCTTAGTCCAATAATGGGCAAGCTGCGCCCAGTGTAGGAATACTTCACTGTTCCGACAGCAGCAAAAAATGGTGTATAAAGTAAACAAGCACTGTTTGCAAATGACTGCACGTTGATTCGTGAAGCCGCTTTTAAGCCATTGGGAAAAATGGGTGTACGTTTGTGCTTAGAAAACATTAGATCTGTATAGTTCTTTGTTTTTCTCCCTGTTGATTTCTATAATCAGGGTGAAAGATACAGATAGTTCAGTATAACATATAAATCTTTATATTTTAGCAAGAATTAAAACTCCAGAAAAAGAAAGGAAAATTTCGCTTGTACTGTCAAGACTGAATGCTTGTTTCTTCCCGCCACACAGAACCAGGAAAATACCGGCGCTGGACCTAACGTCTCTGTGTCAAATAATGGTTCGAATCCACGTGACAAGTGAAGATAACAACAAGATGCCCGTCCATCACATCTAAAGAGTGCCTATGACTCCATCCTGGTTCCGTGTGGCGGGAAGAAACAAGCCTTCAATGACTAGAGAGGCGCCCGGGATAGCACATCCCAGCCACACAAAATCATCCACTAGGGGAGGTCACTGCTCATAATAATTGAAATGAAGTTCATGAGTTACTCGCCGTTCACATCTTGCTGAATGCTCCAGGAACTGCTGTTTGATCAAGATCTGCAATGTGGGATCAGTCCAAATTTTCAACGAGTTCGTCTTTGAGTCACATTTCACCTCTGCACCTCTGCACCAAGATTCGTGAAAATCGATTAAGTAGTTTCTACGTTATCTTGTGCACAGAAAAATCAAACAGCCAAGCAGCCGATGCAGACACAAGCAAAAACGTCATCTGCATGATGGAGGTAAAAGGAAAGAAAAAACATCGGCGTGTTGTTACGCTGGATAAGCGAGTACCTGTCAGATTTACCTTTGCTTCGTGACTACTACTGGATATGAAAGCTTGATCGTTGTTGTCTCCATCGTTACTGTAGCAGTAATATAGTAACAAGTAAAAGTGCAAGAGCAGCAGTGGAAGTCGTGGTTGTGGTGATGCTGTGGTGGCTTCAGTGTCCCGGGGTCTTTTCGGTGTCTGTCTCCATCTCTCATACCCGAAATAAACTCCGACCCACCTCTCTCTCTCTCTCTCTCTCTCTCTCTCTCTCTCTCTCTCTCTCTCTCTCTCCACCCACCACCACCACAACCATCACCTCTACCACCACTACCCCAACTACCCCAACCCCTTCTCTTCTCTCGCTCACACGCGCGTACGCGTCAATCTACCTCGCATTCAATTCCTTTTCCCTACATATCATTAATTCAGAGCTCTGCTAGAACATGGAGTGACCGTTGCCATGGCAGCCCCTAGCGGTCACCTACAGTGGTTCAGTTCTGTATTGAGACCTCCTTTCCGAGATGAAGTCACGTGACGCTGAACTTCGGGTTTTCTCCATGACTTTGGCTGGCGGTTTGTATCATTACAAGTGTTGCTGGTTTCTGCACTCTGACTAATCATTGCAGCAGCAGTGCCCTTTGGTAGCTGCTTTCTAAGGAAGATAACTCTCAGCTCACATTGTTTTCACACCAACAACGAGGCAGCCATGTCGGCAGTAGTTCTACCCATGGAATGGAGCGACCACAGACATTTTTTTCCTACGATTTTTCAACCGATCACTCTTTTTTGATCACGCAGATTGGCTTAAAAATAAGAGGAAAATGAAAGAATTGGAAGAAAATACAACAGTTCGTCAGAATCAACTCAAGATGCGAGCAGTAAACAACACTGCTAGATGAATTGGCTTAAAAATAAGAGGAAAATGAAAGAATTGGAAGAAAATACAACAGTTCGTCAGAATCAACTCAAGATGCGAGCAGTAAACAACACTGCTAGATGAAATAAAAGGAGCAAATTAGATCGAACTAGGAGGATAGATAGAAATGCCCTCAAAATTTTCTTTATTAGATCAAAAGCAGCTAAAGAAATGAGCAAATGGCTTTTGTTCTCTGAAAACAGACGTTTACTGAGAATAATTTGTCAAAAATGGTAAGTGTTTAAAGTCGAACACTGACGCTCTACGGAAACGCCATCGGAAGCTTATTCATCAAGAATTATACACAGACAAATAAACTCTGAAGCTGAAGTCATATGTCATTCAATTCACCTAGAATAGCTAAGCATAGTGGAAACAGATAAATTGCCAAAATTCACATAAAAAAATAAGAAAAAATACGGAAACCTAGAATGACATTTTACCCCCTTTTAAACAAGTAGCTGACTTTGTATTATTTTCCCTTTAAAGGGAATACGCCAGTCACACAAACGGAAGGACTAACAGTATTTTAATGTAGGCTAAAAGTGAAAAAGCAAGGAAATATGTTTAAAGAAGAAACGAAGAACGAACAAACGTGGAGACAAACTACGCTTTCAGCTGCATCATCAAGGATCATTTTGCTCTGAAATCAAAATTAAAACGAAAATAGCGAATCTTGTACATGCAGCTCAAACAGGACTTACAAGCGATAGGTACATTTGAAGAAAGTTTTTACATCTATATACAGTATGATTGATTTAATTAGGGGAAAAAGGCGTACACAAATTGTTCATATCGACTGAATAAAAAAAAAAAAAAAAAAAAACATAATTCAAAACGATACATTTCATGGAGAGTTTGGGAAGGGTGGAAGGAACAGCATTTAATGGATTTGGTAAAATACATGCTGCTGGGTTTTCACATTTTATTATGGAATAAAATCTTTCATAACTGTAAACACAGGAGTATCATAAAGTTCTTTTATTTATATACAAAAAGGAGGTGGTCACTCGATCAAAGACCTGCTTGTCTCTTTTTTTTTTTTCTTTAAATGTGTGTGTGTGTGTGTGTGTGTGTGTGTGTGTGTGTGTGTGTGTGTGTGTGTGTGTGTGTGTGTGTGTGTGTGTGTGTGTGTCTGTGTTTTGCAGATATATCTGCTGGAACCATAGTGAAAGATAGTGTTGGGGCCTAGTTAGGGGATTCAAATATCTGAGAAAAAAAACGTGTTTAAGTAGGTTTAATGATGACGTAGCATTCAATTTAGACAAGGTATGGGAATGCACGAAAATTTGTTTGGAAACCTTAGCGAATTTGATAACATATCCCAGGGGTTAACTTTGGAACAAAACAAAAACTTTTCGTAAAAGTGTGAAGACTTTCAATGTTTTTGTCCTGGATGATGTGAATACAGGTTATCATGATGTTGCAGCACTCTTGGACAAGATAATCTTCTTTGCATGGTTCCCAAACCTATAAATGCAAACAAAATAAACAACAACCGCGAGCAGTAACGCCTCGCAAAATCTCATTTAGATCACATCACGTGACATTGGAACATTTACTCAAATTCCACGTGAGGTTAAACTGGAAGATGGAAGCCTGAAAACAGCGGACGTTATACGGTCTTTTTTTTTTTTCACTGCGTCTTAATGTTCGCTGATCTGTCTGTAAGAGCATCAGTCAGTTCCAGAAGAAATAGTCCGGGGTTCTCAGCACAGTGCATCTCATTGTCCTGTCTGCCGACTCATAGCACTGTGTCACGAACTGTCTGTCTGAGTGGGGGGGTGTGCATGCCAGGATATAACCATCCCTGCAGGAAGACAGAACGCGAGAGAAAAGACGAAAGATTAAAAAAAAAAAAAAAAAAAAATCGTCCCTCGCATTCAGGCAGATGAACAGACATGACGAGAAAGTGGCAGCAAAGTGGATAGAACCTAAAATAACACACACACACACACACACACACACACACACACACACACACACACACACACACACACACACACACACACACGTTTGCACACACACACGCACACATCATAGTTCACTTGCCAACACTCCAGCAAACACAAACATTCACATACACCAAACATGGCCGAAGAACAGAATGTTGTAACTGTGCCAGGATGCCACACATAAATCAGTCCGACCTGATACTGTCTGGCAGCAAGTTGACCGAAAAAAAAAAAAAAAAAAAACCACTTCGGGGACTCCCGGGGACTAGTTCACACAACAGATGAAGAAAAACGACACTTTGCCCAAACGTTCGGTTCCCCAAAGAATTCACACAAAGAGAAAGAACCCACAATATGCGTTCGGTTCCAGCCTCCTAGCGTGCAGACGAACTATGACAGAGCAAGCGACTGTATAATGCTGCACATTGTCGTCCAAGTGGTAAGATTTCCAGTTTGCTCGCCCCCCCCCCCCCCCCCCCCCCCCCACCCCCCTTTCTCCCATCCCCCGTCCCCTTTCCCCACCCCAAGGAACAAAAAAAATAACCTTTACTTACTTATTTATTCGTTTATTTACTTATTTATAGGCCTCTATTTATTTCTTTATTTTAACATTTGTTTTTTGTTTGTTTGTTGTTTATTAATCAACGTATATCCTTATTACTCTCACGTTTCTTTCTACTGTTAGTTATTCTTTCATTTATTGATAGATTATGTACTTCGTTTATCTATTTCTCCATTTATTTATCTATAACTTCGAATTATATGTCTTTAATTTTATTAGGTGTATTCTACCAACATTATTTTACCTAGCGCGCTCACGCGCGCGCGCACACAGGCACGCATGCACGCACACACGCACGCACGTAAGCAAGCACACACACACACACACACACACACACACACACACACACACACACACACACACACACACACACACACACACACACGATGTAATGCTGTACAACTCTGTTTGAAAGCTGCACGGCAAACTACAACGTAATGTAGTACAACCATTTTTGAGCACAGTGCAATAATCCATAACGTAACATAATGCAACTTGGTCTGAACACTATGAAACAAACTACAATGTGATGCGATACAACTTGGTCTAAACACTATGAAACAAACCACAACACAATGCGATACAACTTGGTATGAACACTATGAAACAAACAGTCTGAATACTATGAAACAACCAACAACGTAATGCGATACAACTTGGTCTGAACACTATGAAACAAACCACAACACAATGCGATACAACTTGGTCTGAACACTATGAAACAAACCACAACACAATGCGATACAACTTGGTCTGAACACTATGAAACAAACCACAACACAATGCGATACAACTTGGTCTGAACACTATGAAACAAACCACAACACATGCGATACAACTTGGTCTGAACACTATGAAACAAACCGCAATGTGGTGTGATGCACTTTTGTTTGAATACTATGCAGCACACTACAGCATTATGGTGTAACACTCTGTCTGAACACTGCGCACCAAACTACAACGTAATTTAATATGATTCGGTCGGAACACTACGCAACTAACTACAACGTAATGCAACTCAGTCTTAACACTATTGAACAAGCTACAATGTAATTTCAAAACGAACAATACGCAACTAACTACAACATAATGCAACTCAGTCTTAACACTATTGAACAAGCTACAATGTAATTCAAAACGAACACTACGCAACTAACTACAACATAATGCAACTCAGTCTTAACACTATGCAACAATCTACAATGTAATTCAATACGACTCGGTCGGAACACTATGCAACTAAGTACAACATAATGTAATTCAGTCTCAACATTATGCAACAAACTGCAACGCAATTTAATATGACTCGGTCGGAACACTACACAACTAACTATAATGTGATGCAACTCAATCTTAACACTATGCAACAAGCTACAAAGTAACTCAAAGCGACTTAGTCAGAACACTATGCAACTAACTACAACATAATGCAGCTAAGTCTCAACACTATGCAACAAACTACAACGTAATTTCATATGACTCGGTCGGGAACACTATGCTACTAGCTACAACGTAATGCAACTTAGGTCAACAATATGCAACAAACTACAATGTAATTCAACATGTCTCAGTCGGAACATTATGCAGCAAACTACAACGTAATTCAGCACGTCTCAGTCGGAACATTATGCAGCAAACTACAACGTAATTCAAAATGTCTCAGTCGGAACATTATGCAGCAAACTACAACGTAATGCAACTCAGTCTCAACACTATGCAACAAACTACAACGTAATTCAACATGTCTCAGTCGGAATATTATGCAGCTAACTACAACGTAATGTAACTCAGTCTGAACGCAACGCAACAAACTACAGAGTAATGTGATATAATTGTCTGAACATTATGTAACAAACTACAACGTAATATGATGTAAACTATATCTGAATAATGTACAACAAACTACAATGTAGTGTAATATGGTTTGGGGGAGGGGGGGGGGGGGGGGAGGGGGTGGAGGGGGGAAGTGACGCAACTGTGTTGTGAAAGACCCAGAGGAAACCTGGCTGCTGGTTCCAGTGACAAATCTGCAGCGGTGACGAGCCGATGTATATAATGCAGGGACACAATCACAGCCTACTTCTGCTATGTATCCCTAGAGTGGTGTCCCCTTTCACTACGCCTACTCTTTCGACCGCTTATTCTGTATATTTCTTTTTCATTTTCTATTCTATTCAATGTTTTTTTTTTTTCTTTTCTTTTTGCCGTCAATTTTAATCTGAACTGGAAGAAAAAAAAAAAGGTCAGTGTATAAAAAAATTTGCAAAGAATGCATTCCTCAGTCAGCAGCTGTGCCTGTTTATGATATACCAAGGATGTGGGGGGAGGGGGGGGGGGGGGGGGGGGGGAAGTAGACCAAAACAAAAAAAGAAAAGAAAGAAAGAAATGCTATAACATCCGAAAATAATACAGGAACATGATCAGATCTTTGTATCTTTATGGCCTCCAGACCTTTCGTTTTTGTAGCAGTTGGTCAAGACTTGCTGAGGATTTTACCAGTAAAGTACCCACTGGTGTGTGTAGTTTTACATGTATTGTAAACAGTTATTAATGATAATGTGTGTTTACATGGCGCATGGTTTCCAGTGGTGTATGAAAGTCTTTTGCATTTGACACAAAGTGATACAGAGAAGAAAAACGCAACAAATAAGACAAGTAAGTTTCCGTGACTAGGTGGGCCAAGGCACAGGAAGGTAACCAAAACCCCAGAATCATTTTCTTTTCGAAAGCTTGCGCAAGTAATTCACGTTTTCTGTCAATTACTCATGTCACAAATAACACATATCAAAGACCAGGAACACATATCAAAAGACCAAGGACTTGGATATTCAGTTACAGACATAGCTTTTTACACAAAAGACATATCTCTCTCTCTCTCTCTCTCTCTCTCTCTCTCTCTCTCTCTCTCCCCCCCCCCCCCCCCCCCCCCCACACACACACACACACAATGTATGTGTGTATGTGTGTATGTATGTATGTATGTATGTATGTATGTAAATAATGATTTTACGTCAACACAGCCACAAGTATGACATTACGTCGTTTAAAGATGTACTTGTAGAGGAGAGAAATATATACATTACCAAGTATATCCAGCAAATAGAAAATCGATATAGGCCGATGAGTGTAAATAAATGTACTCTGAATTAAGATCGAGTAAACTGAAAGATGTCCACCCAAACAGAAAACTGAGACTTCAGCACTGTTCCATTGGATCCATCAGGCGGATTCAGAAGACAGCAGCGAGTTCAGTGGTTCTACAATTCAACGCCCATCTTGCGCCGAATTCGAGAAGGCAAGTGATTGCTCGTTTCTTCGTTTTCATTTTCCTGAATGTTGTTTCTTTTGCCTGAAGAAGACCTAAAAGGTCGAAACGCGTCATGTTTTGTCTCGTGATTCGTTTGTCCATGTTAACCGGCGGAGCTGTTTAAAATTCTTTTTGAAATTTGCTTCAGTTTCCACCTGCGGTGACCTCATTTTGAAACTGAATAGTTACAGTCATCCACAACAAAGTTAGCACATTTTTTTTTTCTAAACGGATGGCGTTGTGCTGCTGACGTCAAGATCAAACAAGACAAGACAGCCATTTAGTGAAAAATAACATCTGAAATGGGTGCAAGTTCGATTTCTAATGTACGAAGTTTTTGCAGTGATCAAATAAATTTCATTCTGCTCTGGTACTCTTCTGCTCTCAATCCACACACGTTAAAGAACAAATCCCGCCCTAGTTGCAAGCTATTGTGTTAGTGCGAACGCAAACACATCGCTTGTAAAGTACCTGGGCAAAATTGATGCTTGTTGTATCTATGTTTACGGTGTTCAAAGATATTCCGGGCTTCATCATAGAACAAAAATTACAACTGGAATATTTAGAATATCCTTTTCCGATGTAATTACCTATCTTCCAATTTCACAACTCTTCGAAACTATAACCTTTATAGCGTGCCTCAGGAAATATTGCAGAAAATTCAGAAATAAAAATCAAACAAAAATGCATCAGCTTGATTGCCGAAATCATTTTCAGAAAGCGACACAGAGGACAAGTATGTTCGAAAATCGAAAACTATACAAAGCACTAATCAAAACACCTTACATTGCAGCAATATGACTTCACACACGTGAGTCAAGGAAACTTGCTTTACCGGCGTATGTTGGCTGCTCTATCATGAACTCAAATGACGGATATCCACAAATTTAGCCAGGGAAATCAGAGTACTCCCACTGGAGTACCGCTAATGCACATGTTGGCATGGGGTTTCTGAGTTTGTGGTAGAATCAGTTTATTTCTGGAAACGGTTTTTTGGGGGCATCCTTTCTCCAGAGCTGATCGCACTTGCAGATCGACATGACGAGAACAAAATTCTGGCGATGAACCGGATGCGCAATTTAAGCTTAGCACTGGTGATAACCGTGACAGCCTTGCGATGTTTGATCAGTTTAGGGCATTTGACGACATAATTTACTGTAAATTGATGGATTCCGAAGCGAGGTGTTGAATTAAGGGGAGAATATGATTGATGGGTGTGAACTTGGCGCGTACATTCCGCTTAAAAAAAAAATTGGTTCTGATCGTTCCTGTTTGATCAGTTTAGGCCATTCCATGACATAATTTACTGTAAATCGATGAATTCCGAAGCGAGGTATTGAATTTACGGGGGGAGGGGGGAGGGGAGGGGGAGGGGGGGGGAGAGAATATGATTGATGGGTGTGAACTTGGCGTGTACATTCTGCTTTAGGAAAAAAAAGTGATTCTGATCGTTCCTGTCACAGCATGGTAGCACCGACGTCAGACTGCAGTGAAATT
>JADBJO010000400.1:462500-465000 GCA_016801955.1 Conus betulinus
TCTCTCTCTCTCTCTCTCTTCAGTTCTATTACTCTGTGTGGGTGGGTGGATGGGTGGGTAGGTGCGTGCTCCAATGGAAACGTGTTTGATGTTTTGTCATCGAGACCCAAAAGGTGTGTCTGCGTGGGCGAGTGTGGGGGCAAAATCGTGCTGTCGCCTGTCTGTCGTGTGTTGCACGTGTGTTGATGGAGTAGTGCAGACGGAGCGGAGGGTAGGAGGGACCGTGAGTTGTCTGTCTGCTGCTGTCCAGTCTGTGTCCACGGCGCTCCATGCTGCACAGAGGGCTGGGGCACAGAGGGCTGGGGAAGGAAGTACCTGAGACCTTCAAATCTGACAGATCTGCTGGTTACAGCGCTTACAAGGTTGGTCCTTTTTTTCCCCTCTAGAACAAAACAAATGAGCTGGTTTCACGTCACCTGACCCCTGTCATTTTTTTTTTTCTGAGTGACGAAAAGGGAATGATTTAACTTCCATCTGTCCCTCGTCTACGTCTTGTAACTCAGGGAACAGGCGTTGGTTTCTGTTCGTTTGCCCTTTTTTTTGTTTTCCTCTTCTTGGAAAAGGATTTGGGTTTCAGTTCAAGTGTCACTGGTCCTTTTTATTTCTCCTCTAGGGAAAAGGAGTGTGAGTTTCACTTCCGTTGTCTATGGTTCTTTCTTTATTTCTCCTCTGGGAAAAGGAATGAGTTTCACTGCTGCTGTCTATGGTCCTTTATATCTCCTCTAGGGTAAAGGAGTTTCACTTCTGTTGTCTGGTCGTTTTTTGTTGTTTTTTTTTTTTTCTGCTCTGGGCAAAAGGAGTGAGTTTCACTTCTGGTCCCTTTTTTTCCAACCTTTTAGAGAAAGGAGTTGGTTTCACTTCACTTGTCTCTCGCCAGTTTTTTTTTTTTTTTTTTTTTTTTTTTTTTTTTTTTTTTTTTTTTTTTGTTTTTTTGTTTGTTTTTTGTTTTTTTTTAAAGCTGTAGGGAAAACGAAATGGTTTCACTTTTACATGTTTCTGGTCGCTGTTTTCCTTTAGGGGATGATGAGATGATTTCACTTCTCTCTCTTTTGTGTCACATGATCCATGGAAATGGAGTTGGTTTCGTTTCACTTTTTCCTGCTTCTCTTTTTTTTTTCCCGCTCCAGGAGACAGGAGTTGGCTTAATTATATGGAGGGAGAGTAACTTTAGACACCAACACAAACCCCAGCCAGACAAAAAAGAAAGGTGGGTAGGTAGCACTGTCCTTTGCTGACACTCCGTTAACTCTGAGTGCAGCGGCCGGAATGTGGTGTGTTGGTATAGGTCTGGTGCTCTGTGTTGTGCACGTCAGGTGCTCCGGCACCTCGCAGTCCGATGTGGAGCAAGCATCACGAAGCGTCACGTTTTGCACGTGGCGTCAGTTCCAGCGTGTGAGTTCAGGAGTTGCAACAGTCCAATCTATTTATTAGCTGGGCGAAAATAACGACGTTTCTCGTTCCGACTTTTGTGATGACTTGTAACGATGTACGACACAGGGGTTTTCATGACTTTGTTCTGATGTTTCATTGATTCGTTATATAGTACTCTAGAAAACCTCAGGTGTTTCTCCTTGACTTGCCGCTTTTTCTGACTTTTGTCTCTCTCTCTCTCTTCTTCTTCTCCGCTCTGTTGTTATTACGACACTAGGTGTTTTCGACGTTGATCTTCATTGATCCGTTCTCTGTACTCTTTAAACTGTTCTCGCAACTCTCAGGAAACTCTCTCTCTCTCTCTCTCTCTCTCTCTCTCTCTGTTAGTTCGCTCGCTCGCTTGCTTGCTCCGTTTTATTTACAGGAACCTCTCTCTCTCTCTCTCCTCTCCTCTTATTCTCTCTCTCTCTCTCTCTCTCTCTCTCGCTCTCTCTGTCTCTCTCTCGTCTCTCATCTCGTCCCTAGATGTACAGCCAGTGGTGTTGATTGTGCGTGTTTCAAGGAAGATGATTTAAACTCAAAGGGAAAAAAACAGAGAAAAGGAGAGAAAGGAATAAAGAAAGCAAACACATAAACGATGATTATACAAACACACACGCGTACAAAGAGACAGATATAGACAGGCACACACAGATTGGCACAGAGACCAAACTGAGTGACAAACAGGAACCACACAAATGACGCAAACAGGAAGAACGAGGAAGAAAGGAAAAAGGAAAGAAGGACAAAAAAGGAAGAAGGGACATGAGTAAATTCAAGTACAATTTGAATTTTGTTTCTTCTTTTATTTGCTTTTTTTCCTTTCCTCGGTTCTTTATCACTCGCTTTCGTTTCATTCATTCTTCCTTTCAGTATTTCATTAATTCTCTCTTTCATTTCTGTTTCCAGTTTTTGCCTTTTCTTCCTTTGCCTTCTTTGCCTAATTTCATGATTTGATCTTCCTTTCTTATTCCACACCTATCTTCATTCGTTTCTTCTTCGTTTTCTTTCTTTACGTCTTTGTTCCTTTTTTTATTTATTTATTTTTTTTCTATTTGTATCTGCATGTGTTTCCGTTTTTCTTGCTCGC
>JADBJO010000400.1:472500-490000 GCA_016801955.1 Conus betulinus
AAACGCTGACCCTCGCCGAGGAAGCGAGGAGAATTCTCACCATCTTGCCTCTGTGAAACGGACAACAGTCAACACGGTTGACTCTCTCTCTCTCTCTCTCTCTCTCTCTCTCTCTCTCTCTCTCTCTCTCTCTCTTTTTGTTTCCTTTCCTGTAACTCGGTTTCAATCAATTCAAGCGGTCGAAAGAGAAGAGTACGAGCGTATGCACTGACATGAGAATATGCACAGTTAACGGACGCACGCAGCGCCAGAAGAGCGCAGCCTCCCCCCCCCCCCCCCCTTCCTCCCAGTTCTTCCCAAACCATCACAACCCCCTCCCCTTAGCCTCCTCCCCTCCCCCACCCCCCTTCCGAGGAAAGAAAGACCACTGGTCAGAATCCAGGCATAATTCCAGCCGGACACTCCGTGGGGGGGGGGGGGGGGGGGGGGGGAAGGGGGGTAACGAGAGGAAATGATGTGGCTCTGACGTGACCATGAAATCCAAACAGAGACTGTCCCTGCTGGCTTCCCGAGGTTAACCCAAGGAAGGTGACAGTGCCCGACAGGCGAGGTGGACCAGAGCTTGGGGCCTGCAGGATCATTGTCCGACCAGTGTGCTCCCTTTCAACCATAGCCTTCAGGGGAGAGTAGAAATCATCGGGGAGCAGTTTCTGCTTCCCTGACAAATGTGTCGTTTGTCTCCGGTGGATAGCCAGCTTGTGAGGAATAGACGAAAGGAGAAGCTGGCGGGATATCCGTGCCTCAAAATGCGACTGCTGATCGTGAACAGCTTAGGAAATATCCTTAGGCATACTCAGCCAAGTCTGTACCACGCGCGCGCGCGCGCATGCACACACACACACACACACACACACACACACACACACACACACACACACACACACACACACACACACACACACACACTATTGTGTAACGCTTTATAGGACATCACATATTTTCCGTACGTCAAAACGAAATGTCTAAGATTATGAACCATTTGAATGTGTTGGAACAATTTGACTTTATTGCAGCAGTAATAGTGGAGGAAGCCGGAGGCGGGCTGACAGCACAGCAGCAGCAGCAATAGCAGCTGCATAGTAGTAGTGGTTGCGATGGTGATGGAGATTGAGGTGGTGGTGACGACAACAGCAACAACAACAGCTGCTGCAATAGAAATAATAGGTCTGTTTAGTGGAAACAGCAATATCAGAAGCAGCAGCAGCAGTAGCAGCAGGTATCCTGCATAGTATGTCACTAATGGTCGGTAAATATACAATAAGCTGCATCCCTTCATAACATATCCGGCAAATTCAGTATAGAGCAGCAGACAGTATTCTCCATGTTTTCTGCCCAACATTTATTATTTACAGTGGATTACTTCCTAAATAGCATCTCCACCAACATTTAGTACGGGACAGTAATTATACTGCATAGCATGTCTAAAATTCTGTATAGAATAATAACTTTTCTCTTTAAAATTCGGTACATAATCATGTTGTTCGTGGTACCTTCCTGGCATTCACCAGAGAACAGTAAATTACACGTTTCACATTTTCGCCCTGGCATTCGCTCTTGAACATTAAATTAGATAGTTCATAGTATCTCTCTAATATTCAGTATAGCACAGTAAATTATACCCTTCATTGCATCGCTCTAACATTCAGTATAGGACAGCAGATTATATCCTTTATACTCTCAAATATTTAGAGCTTTACAGTTGACTATATTATTCAGACGGTCTGACATTTAGTATAGTATGATGAATAATATTGTTCATAGAATCTTTTTAATATTCCTTGACCATATTTTCTAAGTAGTCAGTACAGCAAAGTAAATCACTTTCTTGACAGTATCGCCCAAATATTCATTACAGTGCAGATTGATACATTCTCCACAGCATATGGCAACCTTAAATATAGAAAAAAATATATATAGTTCTGGTACCTTCTTAACAATCTAGAGAAGAAAAAAAAAAAGATGAAATTTACCACGCTATCTTCCTAAGCATTCACTACAATCTTGATAAGATTTAGTTTAGAACAAGTAGTAATACTCTGTACATTATCTTCCAACACAAGAAGTAATATTTTGTACGTCATCTTCCAACAATTCAATATGTGATATTCTCCACAGTGTCTCCCCAGCATTCAGTAAAGAACAGAAAATAATTCTAACGTATCCACCAGCGATAGGTAAAACAGGCAATATTTTCCACAGTTTCTCCACGTTGTTCAGTATAGAACAAGAAATGGCATTCTCCACAGTATTTCCTTAACATTCAATATAGAACACGAAATTATATTCTCCACGATGTCTCCTTAACATTAAGTATAGAACACAAAATGATATTCTCCGCAAGTATCTCCCGAACATTCAATATAGAACACAAAATGACAGTCTCCACTGTACCTCCGTAACAATCAACATAGAACACGAAATGATAGTCTCTGTAGTATCTCCCTAACATTCAGTGAAAAAAAAAAAAACAGGTAATGATGTTCTCCGCAGTATCTCCTTAGCATTCTATGCAAAACACGAAATGACATTCTCCACAGTAAAAAAAAAACAAACAAACAAACAAACAAAAAAAACAGGTAATGATGTTCGATGCAGTATCTCCCTAGCATTCTATATAGAACAGGAAATAACATTCTCGACAGTAAAAAGCAGGTAATGATGTTCGCCGCAGTATCTCCCTAGCATTCTATATAGAACAGGAAATGACATTCTCCGCAGTAACTCCCTAACATTCAGTAACAGGTAAAAAAAAAAAAAAAAAAAAAAAAAAAAAAAAAAAAAAAACCAGGTAATGATGTTCGCCACAGTATCTCCCTAGCATTCTATACAGAACAGGAAATGACATTCTCCACAGTAGCTCCCTGACATTCAACATAGAACATGAAATGATAGTCTCCACAGTATCTCCCTAACATTCGGTAAAGAACAGGTAATGATGATCTCCGCAGTATCTCCTCAGCATTCTGTGCAAAACACGAAATGACATTCTCCACAGTAAAAAACAGGTAATGATGTTCGCCGCAGTATCTCCCTAGCATTCTATATAGACAGAAATGACATTCTCCACAGTAAAAAAAACAGGTAATGATGTTCGCCGCAGTATCTCCCTAGCATTCTATATAGAACAGGAAATGACATTCTCCACAGTAAAAAAAAAAACAGGTAATGATGTTCGCCGCAGTATCTCCCTAGCATTCTATATAGAACAGGAAATGACATTCTCCACAGTAAAAAAAAAAACAGGTAATGATGTTCGCCGCAGTAGTATCTATCTCCCTAGCATTCTATATAGAACAGGAAATGACATTCTCCACAGGAAATGACAAAAAAAAAAAACAGGTAATGATGTTCGCCGCAGTATCTCCCTAGCATTCTATATAGAACAGGAAATGACATTCTCCACAGTAACTCCTAACATTCAGTCCACAAAAAAAAAAAAAACAGGTAATGATGTTCGCCGCAGTATCTCCCTAGCATTCTCTATAGTACAGGAAATGACATTCTCCACAGTAACTTCTAACATTCAGTAAAAAAAAACAGGTAATGATGATCGCCGCAGTATCTCCCTAGCATTCTGTACAGAACAGGAAATGACATTCCCCACAGTATCTCCCCAGCTTCCAATAACGATAAGTGACGGTCTCCTCAGAATGACCCCACCACTAACACCGCAAGGAATGGTGTCTTTCATAGCATACCTCCCTCAAGATGCGCGGCCTTTGCCCTCTGTCTGTCTGACCTACCGTGGAGAAGACAAATGACCAGGAGTCGTGGCAGTGACAGATCATCTGGATGGAAATGGAACTGACAGCAGAAGAGGGGGCAGGGGGTTCCCCTCTGACCCGCCCCCTCCTCCTCTCTCTCCTCCTCCCCATGGATATTCCGTTATTAATCTGGGGGAGGGGCAATCTCTCGTAAACAAGGTCGTTTTCCCGGGCAAGAGCTGAAGAGGTTTTGCTGGTACTGAAATGTCGGTTAGAAATTGACCGGATTGTCCTGTTGTTGTTGTTGTTGTTGTTGTTGTTGTTGTTGTTTTACGCCTTTCCACATTACGTGATATTAGACGAAAAAAAAAAAAAATCGGGGCTGAAAAAAAAAAAAGGTTAACACGAGTCAAAAGAATGAACTTATCTACAGCTATAAACAAACGATTGTCTCTGTGTGTGTGTGTGTGTGTGTGTGTGTGTGTGTGTGTGTGTGTGTGTGTGTGTGTGTGTGTGTGTTTCTTTCTGTCTGTCTGTCTGTCTGTCTGTGCCTGCGTTTCATGGTCGTGGCGGGTGGGAGAGTGGGAAGGGGCTTGGAGCATGAAAAATAAGGTGTGTGAGTGTGAAAGATGAGGCATAACCGGCGGCAGCAGCAGCAGTGCTCTTCGCGAGCGCGTATATTCGAGGGAACATGTGTGTATTTGTACGTTCTGATTACGGTTCACTTAACAAAAGAGCATCGGATCTGATGACATATCAATGATTAAATTCAGTTTTCAGTATCTTACGATGCGTTTGTTCTAATGGTGCGTTCATAAAGTCTTTCAGTATGCTCAACACTTTGGAGATTCAAATTAAATATTACATGAATACTCGCATATCTTAAACTGAGTGTGTAACCTTCTCTGTATCCTAAGATTTGAAAGAATTAGCACACATATTTATAATACTTTTGTCGCTCTAAATTCTGTAAATGTTTCGAGGCTTTTCAGTCCTGTATTTCTATTCCTTTACTAGCTGTCTGAGGTACGAATGTCGTTCTGCTTTAACGTCAGAATCTTGCATGCTCGGACAACAGCCCATCACACCCCATGTCTCCAAGCCAGCCCCCCCAATCCTCTTTACAGGCCGTCTAAAGACAAGCTCTGTGGGGGTTGCAGGCAAGTTTGTGGTGGCCACAGGCTCGAACCCCGGGCCCGACGAGGAAGCGGAAGTGAGCCGAAAGCTGTACAGCGCCTGTCTCAACCCCACGGGGCCACGGTGTACCCTCCGCTTCAGCAGCTGGCTGGCGGAGAGCCGAAACGGGAATGAACGGCTGCGGGGCTTTGTCATGCCTTTCTGCCACTACTGCGGGCGCGGAGGGATCCTGAAAGAGACCCGGGACCTCCCCATCGTCTTTAACAGTACCGGTGTCAACAGCACCCAGAGGTACTACCCTGTGCTTCACATGTTTCCTTTTACTTTTCGCTGCGCCCCTTCTGTGTCCTGTCACGGCATTACCCCCTCGCTGTTCCTTCCCCGACCCCAGTCCCCTACCCCTGACCTACTCATGGCTTCATTCATTCTCGGTCGGTCTCAGTTCCAGTGGCAGCAACCACAATGAAATACCAGCATGAGGTCACCGAGAAGCCAACACCAGAACACATCCTAGTATCGATGGCGGGTCCCTTCAGTGGCTTCCATCAGTGTCTGGCCTGATCCGACATGCGCAGGACCACTTTCACTAAGCCCAGTACTGACGGTAGTCTTTGTCAATGGCAGGGTGAGGTTGAAAGAGTATCCCTCCCCGTCTGGAAGCAGGCTACCATATGTATCCTACCCCCCCCCCCCACCTCCACCCCATCACAGCAAAAGGGCAGTGCTCAGAAGTGTGTTCACAGGGAAGGCTTGGCATGGACACGCCACAGGTCTGACTGTGCAGGGTCGGCACAGCTGAGGTCACCGCAAGGGGCATGACTTGACGGGCCACAGAATGTCACACAGTTTCCTTCGTCGTTCTTCTCTCTTTCTTTTTTTTCTTTCCTATTCATTTCTTTTCCTTTTTTTATGATCAACAAAAATAGGTCTGATGATAGTGATGTTGCAGGAACTCCACTTTGATCGGAAACTATATGACAAGCTTCTAGATAGCGCGCTTCCTGTCCTTATCATTACGTTATCAGTCCCCACAGATAAGATACTGTGTCGATGGTCGAGAACGCTGCCAGAAACGCATCCATCACAGGAAATAAACCTGTACCGGAGGGCCAGCTCAGTCCATGACACAATGACCGAGTCGGGGGGGGGGGGGGGGTGGGGAAGGTGGGGGCGTTCTACAGAGGTGCAGAGCTGACCTTTATAATGGTCCACACTAGCCCGTTATATAGAGCACATTGCGACTCACCACTGTAAACAGTGTCACTGGTGTTTTCAGCCCGCTGTTACGTAGAGCACAGTGTGGTTCACCACTGTCAAGACAATGCCACTGCTGTCTTCAGTCCGCTGCTGTGAACAGAACAGTGTAATTCACCACTGTGAACCACAGTGTTACGGCTGTCTTGAGCCCCCGCTGTTATGTACAGAACAGTGGGATTCACCACTGTGAACACAGTGTCACTTATGTCTTTAGTCCCTGTTATGTAGAGCACAGTGTGATTTTCATCACTGTGAACATTGTGTCACTGCTGTCTTCAGCCCCTGCCATTTGGAACACAGTGTGGTTCACCACGTTTCCGAAGAGCCCAAACCAGAGGAGATTTATTTCTTCTGTCAACACTGGAACTCTCCCCTTGAAGACCGCTGTTAACATAACAGTCGGCGAAAAATTTTAGTCTGAATTTCAGCGCAGGGCTTTAATTAAGCGAGGCAATGTGATGGTGTGAGCTGCTCATTAAGGGACTCTAGAAGCGCCATGCCAGCAAGATCGATCTGATCCCAAGGCCCCTACCCCCACCCAACCCCCAAAACTAGATCACTTTACTTCTTCTTCTTCCTTGTCTAGAGCCGGGCCAAATTGGCGTTGTAGGCTCTGCTGTTTAGTTGAGTGCCGGCCGGCTGGATGGCTTTTTGAGTAAAACAGGATTTAAAACTATATACATGTTCAAATCTATTGTGGATTTCCACTAGTGGCCAGCCTTGGGGGGCTGCAGGTCACTGGAGCTGCAGCGCAGGCGGCTGAAGAATGCCACTACTGTTGGGGCTGTAGTGGTCTCGCTAGGAAGTTTATTCCACTCCCTCACTGTTCGGGGGACGAAGGAGTTTGTGCAGAGCTGGGTGTTTTGAGTGTTCCTGGAAGATGCGAGCACTACTCCTTCCACAGGCCTGGAATGAGAAGGACGGTAGAGCATGGAGGGGGGAATATCTACCAGCCCATTCTCGATGCGGTACAGCATTCCCAGTCTGTTATGGTGCATTCTGGTTTTTCAGGCTGTCCCATTGGAGTTTCCGGAGAAGATCAGTGACAGTGCCTGGTGTGCGCTCAAAATAGCAGTTGCAGCATAGCGAGCTGCTCTTCTCTGGACCTTTTCCAGGAGGTCAATGTCTTGTCTTTTGTGAGGGTCCCAAACAGTGGAAGCGTATTCTAATGTAGGACGAACCATGGTCATAGAGGTGGCTTTGCGGACCTCAGCGGTGCAGTCTTTTAGTTTTTCTGCGGAGAAAAACCCACTGCCCTGTTCCCTTTGGCTGCCACCGTTTCCACGTGCTTGGTCCAGGATAGGTCCTTTGTCATGGTTACTCCTAAGTATCTGGCTGAGGATACTGCTTCCAGGGTTTGTTCGTGAAGAGTATATGCAGAGTGGAAGGAAAAGGTGTCTGCCTGGCGAGATGTGGAGTGAGTTACACTTTCCTGCATTGAATTTCATCTGCCAAGTGTCTTCCCAATCTGCCAGGCGATTTAATGTTTAAGAGAGAGGATAAATCGACTGGCGCATGCCCAAAGTTTCGATTCCGTTGCTCTTTGTTTTGCCGCTCGTATTTTAAACGCACCTGAAAAAAAATATATCAGAATAACCGTCGTCATAATCGTGGACACGAAGGGAAAGCGGTAAAAAAAAAAAAAAACAAACAAAAAACAAACAACAACAACAACAACAAAAACACACACACACGCACACACGCTTTACAACTTTCAGTTCTGAAGGTTGTTGTTTGTGTGTGAGCTTTTACTCATCTAATAAAATTCCAAAGCAATTTTCCCCAACAAGGCGCTAGGGGAGACAACCTGACCTCATTGAGAGCGGAAGTTCGAAAGGAGAGACAAATCACGGCAGACGACGACAGACAGCGTTGCCTGCCCAGTGGGGGAAGTGCCGACTTGTCTTTCGTGATGTCCCTTCCCACGGGGGAGGCGCGGAGAGGAGGCGGAGGGAAGGAGAGGGGATGGAAAGGAAAGGGAGTGGGGGAGGGGGGGAGAATGTTTTTATCGGCAGCCCGCCCCCACCACCCACTCTCCCCCCCTGGCCACACACCACAATTAGGATTTTGTCGCAGTTAGGACTCTGCTCTAAATTACTATAAATATCCCTGTAAGCATTTTGAGGCCTAGCATAACTTTGAGTCAGCATTTCACATTAAATTGATGGTTGATCCAAAAAAAAAAAAAAAAAAAAACCCACCCCCCCACCACCACCACTCATTTCTCTTCCTTTAGGGGATTTCCACCGACATCATCCACAATCTTGGAATACATGACCTTTCCCTTGGCTGACGTCACATTACAGGCCTTCTCACTCACCCGTGACCCTATCCTTGCACCAGCTGGTTCCTCCCGAATGGTCCCATTCCTTTCATTTTTATCTGTCTGCCTGGAACCGCCTTGCATGCACGTTGATGGACATGTGAAAGGAAAGAAGGTAGATGAACTTTCAGACACAAGACAAATTCTCAAAACAATTTAATTGTGCCTCTCTCAGCCCTGATGTGGCCCTTTGTGGCCGGCTGGGCTATAAGCAACGTTATCTTGTGCCTGTCTGTAAATAACCCGACTCTTTTTAAACAAGGTCTGGTGCATTGATTTTAGGTGTGCAGCCTTTGTCAGTCCTTTATCTTTATGCATGATCTCTCCGTAGTGGGATCTGTTAATCAAATTGAGAGGCCCCTCTGTGTCAAATGCTTCGAGCGTTTCGCGTTTGGAGCTGATGGTCGTGTATTCATATCACTCATAGGGTCGGATTCTTTTTTCGGCTTGGAAACCGTCTGTCAATGGGTATCTGATTCGAGTCAGGGAAGGTAAGAGTGGAAAAGGAAGAGGGATGGGCTCCACCTTCCTTCTTGCTATGCTCGGACACAGTGAACCTCTTACAGCTGTGGACTCGAACTTATACCTTAGCCTGTATCTTGACTGATTTAGAGGGAACTAAATTGTCTAGGTAAATGGATTTCTGGTGTATCATTTTCTTTTTCTTCTTCGCTTAAAACTTTCATCCTTAATCCAGAAAGAGAGGGGGTTAGTTACCGCCAAGGACATTGACAAACAAAGCACAGGACAAGACACGATGCATTTCGACCTCTTAGGTCTTCTTCAGCAAAAAAAAAAAATCACATTTAACATTTAGGACAGTACAAACAATGAACGAAGAGTGACTTATCTGTTGTCCATGTGGGGAATTATGGCCGCCAGACGGAAACGACAGAGGGGATTATGGGAGAGGGGAGGGGGGGAGACGGTGCGTGGGGGGAGGGAGGGGAGTGAAATGATGGGGTTGTGTAGCTAGTTTAGTGGGGGGTGTGTGTGATATATTTGTGACGATTTTGCTTCGTTCTCCGTCATCACTCACTCCATTTTGAAACTTTCATCCTTAATGCCTTTTTCCTTGATATTTATATACAAAAAAAACCGTATCATTGTCGCTCAGAGTGCGTGTGAGTGAGAGAGAGATCAGAGAGAGAGAGAGAGAGAGAGAGAGAGAGAGAGAGAGAGAGAATTTTCTAGGCTATGAATAAGACATATATATGCGAAACAAAATCTCATCCTTTTCACACTTTTCCCTGTTGACAGGGTGGAGGTGGAATCTGTATTATTACAGACTAATCCTACACTCATGTTCTAATTACCCGTCTTTCGGAGAGAGATTATCACCGTGAATTAGGATGAAATCTATCTGTCAAGCCACCAGCCAGGAGAGAGGCCGGTCAGTCGGCCATTCGACCCACCAGTAACAAACCTAATGACTTCCTGCCTCTTCTTCTTTCCGTCTCTGTCTTTTCCTTCGCTTCCACTCTCCATTCTCCCTCCTTCTCTCCCCTACCCTCCCTGTCCCCCTCCCACTTTCTCTCTCTCTCTCTCTCTCTCTCTCTCTCTCTCTCTCTCTCTCTCACGCACACACACACACACACACACACACACACACACACACACACACACACACACACACACACACACACACACACACACACTAGCTAGCTACATAGATAGATAGACAGACAGACAGACAGACATGCATAGGCTAGTGTTTTAGATAACATGTGAATGACGTGACAGGTGGAATAGGCGAGAGGTGGGTGTTTTCTGTTAACATGTGTGTGTGTGTATGTGTGACGTGACAGGTGGGCTAGGGGGGAGGTGGAGATGTTTTATGTTAACGTGTGTGTGTGTGTGTGTGTGTGTGTGTGTGTGTGTGTGTGTGTCACGTGGGGGAAGGGGGGTGGAGGTGTTTTCTGTTAACATGCTGTGTGTGACGTGTGGGTGGATGAGGAGGGAGGTGTGTTTCTGTTGCTGTGTGTGACGTGACAGGTGGATGAGGGATGGAGATGGAGGTGTTTTCTGTTAACAGGCTGTGTGTGACGTGACAGGTGGGTGAGGGAGGGGAGGTGGGGGTGTTTTTCTGTTAACATGCTGTGTGTGACGTGACAGGTGGGTGAGGGAGGGAGGTGGGGGTGTTTTTCTGTTAACATGCTGTGTGTGACGTGACAGGTGGGTGAGGGAGGGAGATGGGGGTGTGTTTTCTGTTAACATGCTGTGTGTGACGTGACAGGTGGGTGAGGGAGGGAGGGTGGGGGTGTTTTTCTGTTAACATGCTGTGTGTGACGTGACAGGTGGGTGAGGGAGGGAGGTGGGGGTGTTTTTTTCTGTTAACATGCTGTGTGTGACGTGACAGGTGGGTGAGGGAGGGAGGTGGGGGGGTTTTTCTGTTAACATGCTGTGTGTGACGTGACAGGTGGGTGAAGAGGGAGGTGGAGGTGGGGGCGGTGCACTCTCTCTTCGTGCTGGCCTTGGTGGCTGACCTGCCGGACAACGACTCGCTGCTGGCGCTGGACACTGTCTCTCTGCAGCACTGCCAGCTGGGTCAGTCACCCTGTCTGTCTGTCTGTCCGTCCTCCTTCTGTCTGTCTGTCTGTCTGTCTGTCTGCCCATCTGACCGTCTGTCACGTTTATCTGTCGGTCGGTCTGCCAGTCTGTGTGACCAACCTGATTGTCTGTCTGTTTATCTCTTCCGTCTGCATTGTCACCCTGTCTGTCTGTCTGTCTGTCTGTCTGTTTGTCTGCCTGTCTGCTTGACCATATTGATTGTCTATTCATCTCTTCGTCTGCATATTCGCCTACCTGTCTGATCTGCCTGGTCTGTGTTCATGTTCACGCTCAGCTGACCTTGGTGTTAATCTTTCGGTCTGCATGTTCGTGTGTCTTCATGCATGACTCCATCTTCGTCTGTTCTGCACATCTGTCTGCATGTTCACCTGTCTGTTTGTGTGTTTGTCTGTCTGTTCACCTGTCTGTCTGCGTGTTCAACTGTCTGTCCGCATGTTTGTTTGCTGCTTTGACCTGGGCGCCTGTCTGTTCATCGGTCTGTCTGCATGTTCATTTGTCTATCTGTTCATCTATCTGACTACATATACATCTGTCTGTCCGCGTGTGTTTACCTTTCTGTCTGTCTGTTGTCTGTCTGTCTGTCTGTCTGTGGTCTGTCTCCTCTCTCTCTGTCTCTCTCTCTCTCTCTCTCTCTGTATTTCTATGTCTCTCTGTCTCTGTCTGTCTGTCTGTCTGGAGGATGGGGGGGGGGGGGGGGGTAGAGGAAAAATATGATACGGAAAATAAAAGTAAGGAGAATAAGAGTGAAATGTGAAAGAAAGGAAAGTTGTAAAGCAAAAGACGAGAAAAGACAGCAGAGAGAGAGAGAGAAAAAAATTTCAACCGATGAAGGCGTCTGTAGCACTTTGTTAGAAGAAGAAGAAGAAGAAAGAAGAAGAAGAAGAATGGGTCTCCTTGATCAGCATCCTATTAAGGCCCACAGGAAAGAGCGCGAGGGACAAGGTTTGATAACGCAACCAGTTTGTTTCAACGTCGTTTGTGTAGATTATTTTGCGTTATGTTCTTCAGTGTTCACATCATGACGAAAAAATCTCTCTCGAAGACAGTTCGACATGTGTTTTTCAAGTTTTTACCTTTGTACACACACACACACACACACACACACACACACACACGCACGCACGCACGCACGCACGCACGTACACACACACGCATTTTGCGAGAAGCGTTAACACGTAGAAATAAACACTGGATCCGTGTGCACTGTGACTGAATGGTGTTCCCGTTTGGCGCACCTTTGCTCTTTTCGACGCGAATGGTATACCATAGCAATACTCTCTACAGCCTGCACCAAATGCCGTGACGTAAGATTTTTCACCTCTACTTAGTTCCACGATCAAAGTGAACTATTTTCGAGTGACCACTCAACGAACTCCTTCGGTCGATGGGTTTGTTGAGGGGGGTTACAGGGTATAGATTTCACAAAAGCGTCTTTCCAGTTTCTGAGCGACGAAGTTTGCAGCGCTATGGTGACAGCACGCTGACCGAACGAAGGCGGATCTACGTCTGTCGTGTTGTTCCGCTGCAACCAGCTGTCGGGTTGGGCTGCTACCCCCCGGCGTCCCACGGATGAACCAAGCACTTGAAACGTGGAAGAAACAAAGGAGAAGGCTCGGACGGATGTGGAGAGAGGGGCTCGCTGTGCCACCTGCGACACCACGCCTATGATCACACGCATAATCCTCTTCAGCAGGCAGGAGATTTTAAAAACACACACACACACACACACACACAGAATTTCTAGCCCGCCAAACGACGGAACAAACAAATAACAACACGAATACGACGCGTTTCGACCTGTTGGGTCGTTCTCAGGCGGAACAAACAACATTCAAAGCACTGAAAACGAAGGATAAGTGATTGTTCGTCGTTTGTTTCAGTTAAACAGTAAACAAGTGGGGTAGTCTTTGCTCCCATAAGGAAACCTAAACAGAGTAACTTTTATTTGGCACAGCCTTTTAAACTTGAATAAAGTCAGACAAATACAAAGACGAACAATCTAATAGTGGGGGGAAAACAAGCGCAGGCCAACAACTAAATTGTCTTCATAGTAATGACTTGGCAAACTTTGAACTTACGGGGGGGGGGGGGGGGGGGGGGGGGGGGGGGGGGGGGGGGGGTCAGCAGGAGGTGACCGATGTAAAAACTGGGAAAATGAAATTAAGAAAATATGAAAACTCTTCACTGGCTGCCCAAGGGAACCATCGCAATCCCTTTTAAAGGCAGATATATTTGTATTGCCTGCTCCGAGGCCTTTCGTTTTTTACTGTTTATTGTTTTTCCCTGCCTCATTTCATTTCAGTTTGTTTCACTGTTTTTGAATGTTGTTTTGTTCTGTTCCACCGGATCGAAACGCGTGTTTTTGTAATATGTATGCTCTTCCGATTTGCCACCTAGTAATCTTTGGTTTTGCTCTTGTTTCACTACAATTGGCGTTCAGCAGCCACTTTTAACCATGATCTCCTCTTTCCGTTCACAGTACATTTTCAGTAACGCCGAATACCATAAAACCTTGCTGATACATAAAACAGAGAGAAAGTAACTTTTGTTTCATAGACAGTACAAAACAGACAAGTCAGTTTTTGAAAGTATGTCTTCTGCAGACGTCTCGAACTTAAGTCCAGAAAAACACACACAACACTACTCTTTAGATGTGTGTGTGTGTGTGTGTGTGTGTGTGTGTGTGTGTGTGTGTGTGTAGGGGTTTAGGGGAAAGGGGGGGGGGGGGCGACATGAGAAAAAAAACACACAACACTATTACTCATACATGTTTGCATCATTGGAGATACCAAAACCTTTTCTTGATATTGGTTACATTGACATCAAAAAGGGGGAAAAAATTAATATCATCACTAATTTAGCAAAATCACATGTATACGAAAAATATCAAAATCATCGTCAGGTGTCTACTGATGGTTCTGTTTTAGATGATGGAAATGTTGTGTGCAGCATTTGTTATTCCTTCGCTTAAAACTCAAAGATCGTTCTTTCTGGATAGTTATCTATCTATATTCAAGCTGAATTAGTAGCTATTATGCTAGCAATGGAATTTCTAACAGATCTTTCCAGTAATATTGTTCAGATAGTTTTTTTTTTTTTTTTTTTTTTTTTTTTGTTTAGATTCAAAATCAGTCTTACTTTGCCTTTGATTCATCAAATATATCGACACTACCCGACCCTTGTGTTCGAAATTAAGTATCTAAAGGCACAATTACAGAATTTTGCTGGATTCCTACGCATACTGGTATACTTGGGAATGAATTGGCTGATAGTGCTGCAAAAAAGGTGCTAAAAAAGCAGGGTCATCTTCCGAGCTGAAAAAATAAAACTATCAGTCGTAGAATGTTATCGTATCCTTGAATCAACTGCACGGAAGAGAGCTCAAATAAATGTTGATATTTCATCCAAACAGTGGGAAGCTTTTCCAATAGACCTTGTACTAAGAAAAATGTCTGATCACCCAGTTCATTATTCCAGACAAATATATTCCCTTATAATTCGATGAAAGGTAAATGCTTTAAAAAACGAAGTTTAGTAAAAACGCCAATTGTATTTGTGGTAAAGAAATAACATTGAGCCATATTTTATTTAACTGTCGCAAGTTAACTACTTTCTTACCAACGTCATTAAGATCTAATAATTTTTCTGAAAAAAAAAAAAACAAAACTTGAAAGATACACTTTTGGTCCACTTTTTGCGGATCGAAATTACAACAAAAACACGTTATGATGATGCCCAGGTCGAGGAGATAAATGACTGGCTGTTCTGTTCTCTCCTCCCAGGCAGTGAATTCAGTTCTGACGTGGCGTGTTTTAAGTTTTCTTCAGCTCTTCGGTAGTTTATATTGTCGTTAGCATGGTCTACAGCAGTGAACAGGTTTAAATTCTAGTCACTTTCTAGTACTGGATCATGGTCAAAATGATTCACCATTTTGTCTTTTAAACTTTCTTAAAGAATCGCCGTAAACCCGTATTGGGACACGCGAATTTACCTGTAACCTGCCTTTGTCCATACTTTTCAAAGATACAGTAATGTATGTAAATGTCATTCGTTAAAGGCTGATCCATTTTCTTAATTTAAATTCAAAACCGTTATTTGAGTAAAACTGTTATTTCTCGTGCATTGAGGGCGAAGAAGTGTGTTTATACGGCTGTCTAGACGTCGTCTATCTGTCTGATCTGGTGAAATGAGTATCTTGTGAATTGTAGCTGCTATACCATTTTTTTTTCCTTTAATAGCGGAAAACTCACCATGTATTGTGAAGGTCTGCCTATTCCTTGACAGTTACGGATGATATTGTTTATGGGAGTATTGGAGAACAGCCGTGTCGAAAGGTACCAATAGCAGCTTCCCTCAGGACAACAAATGTCATCTAAGGAAAATAAGGAAAACGGGGGGAGAAAATTATCATGACTGTAGTCAGTGAGGATCACAGCGGGTTTCCTTGGGATTACAACGGGTTTTTCCTAGTGTCCCCAGGAAAACGGGGGTAACAGGGAAAACGGTCATAATCGGTCTTCTCCCGGACAAGTACACACTGGCGGATATCATTGTATCCCGCGGGGACTGCCGGCTTGAGGACGCAAAAAATTATCCCTGGGATCTTAATGGTTACCACCCCCTCCCCCCCCCCCCCCCTTTTTTTTTTATCTTTTCAGTAAGTATTTGTTTGTTATTTGGGTTGGCTGGTTGGTTTACAATCAGTTGTTTTTCTCTCCATTTCTTCTTTCTTTTTTTTTTTTTTTTTTCTTTCCTTTTTTTCTTTCATGGTTGAGAATAAATTACTGTTTTCCTCCGCGAAAAAACAGGCAAACAGCTGCGATCTTTGTGGATGAAAACGAAACAAAAACTTATTGTTATTGGGACATCAATTTTAAATGCAGTTAGAGAGAGAGAGAGAGAGAGAGAGAGAGAGAGAGAGAGAGAGAGAGAGAGAGAGAGAGAGAGACCTTCAATTGTTGCCTAGAGTTTTCCACAAGGTACTTTTTAAGTACTTTTTAAAGTGCCTCTCTCTCTCTCTCTCTCTCTCTCTCTCTCTCCCTCTCCCCATCTGTGTGTGTGTGTGTGTGTGTGTGTGTGTGTGTGTGTGTGGTGTGTGTGTGTGTGTGTGTGTGTGTGTGTGTGTGTGTTCACACACACACACACACAAACACACACACACACACACACACACACACACACACACACACACACACACACACACATGGATCCGCAAGAAAGCATAACTTCTGTTCGTTCCTTACAACAAAACAAAACACGGAAAAACAATCGTGATCGTCAGGAAAAACATGTATTACCCCAAGGAAAATAGTGGCGATCCTCCGGGCAGAGTCTAGCTCTGTTGTCCTGAAGGATAATCCTCTTTTCTCCAGGGAAACTAGGGAAAACGGTTATAACTGGCTGATGACGTTTGTAAGCTCTCGTGTTTGTAGGGAATGTGATGCTCGCGCGGCGCGATAGGAAGTGTCTTCAGTGAATCAAATGACTTTCTGACTGCAGAAAAACAACCATGATTTTTAATACCAGAGTGTGCCTAAGTACACAATGGAAGAGGCTTAGTTATTGCTGAAGCAGTACCTAGCAACAGACTGCAGGGGGGGGGGGGGGGGGGGGGGGATTTACAGATGAACATTGATATAACACGATTCAGACAGCAGTTTCATTTTGGTGGCGAACTCCAAAAAATTGCACAATCGCACTCAACTCTGATTGTTTTCATGTCTGTCTGTCTGTCTGTCTGTCTCCCTTTAAGTCTGGCTGGCGTTGGGCATTATCTTTATGCATGACTGTCACCTTGTCTGGGATGGCTGTCTGGCTGTCTCTGGCTGTGTGTGTGTGTGTGTGTGTGTGTGTGTGTGTGTGTGTGTGTGTGTGTGTGTGTGTTTGTTTTTGTTTATATCGGCTGGTTAGTCTGACAGGCACGGGACATTATCTCTCTGCATAACTGCCTCCTGGGTCAATAATGTCTGTCGTTCCAGCGGTAGGTGTATTTGTAAATATATCTGTCGCTCTGTGCGTGTGCGTGTGCGTGCGTGTGTGCATATGTGCCTGCGTGTGTGTCTGTATCTGTGTGTCAGTGTGTTAACAGCTGTTAAGACATGTTCTCAAGGATAATCCTGCAGATGCAGTTTCCGTCGCTATGTGTCACGGGATCGCCAGGACCACTTGACTCTGGCGGAACGATCGGTCTCTCGTTTCCGGTTTGGGCTGATTGGGTTGAAAACGTTGAACACATCAAGCTTCCGCCAAGACTTCGAGCGCAAAGGGCCGAGTACTAGCTCATGACGTGGTCACACATGACGATACTGCGTAAATCGAGTGCTGGGGCGATTAGGACTGGTTCGGCAGTTTTCGAGCGGGCCTTCAGTCCCGTAAGTGGCAGACATAGGAGACGGGCCATGGGACTTTCTGGGCCGCAGGCAGACGAGACTGGAGCAGGTGACCTTCGTTGAACTCACTTCCGGAAGTCTTGGGTCCGCAGCAGCTGTGTGAGAGAGGCCCGTGAGCC
>JADBJO010000400.1:492500-495000 GCA_016801955.1 Conus betulinus
ATATGCGCACGCGCATGCATATCATATTATACATTACATTCACTAATAGTTATTTTCAATGCTCCTTTAAACGTCGTTCCCTTTCAAAATTCGTTTCAAGAATATTGCAGTGGCAGTTTTCGTTTTCAAAAATGCTGATACACATCTTTCCAGTCAGTGTTAGGCTATCAGTATTGCTCATGATCACCATCAATCGAGTTTCTTCTGTCAAGTAATGTTTCAGAAATTGAAAACTATATACCTACATTTGCTTCTGAGTATTTTTTTTTCTGTTCAACAAAATTTTCAGTCGCTGACAGGACGCCCGAAGCAAAATGTGTTCAATTATATTAAGTTACGGTAGAACGAACTTTTGTTTGTTAGTTTCGTCTTGTTGAGCATAATTATTGTGTAATGTATGTTATGTAATATTTTCCCAACGAAGCAATCTGAACCTCGTTTCCAAGGTGATACCTTTTTGCACGGAACCATGCTGATTTGAATAATTTGTCTTCATGACTGTAAACAAAATGTTACAGTGCCCGTAAAAGCGGAGACATCGCATCAATGGAAGGGTCGAATGAAATGATTGAAATCCGACTGTGATGTAATAGAGGATGATAAACGTTTAAAACGATTTGGGACTAACATGCTGACGTGACGAACGGTTGTTTTCGTTGGGAGTTGAGAAGGGCCCTTGTTTTGAAGGACGACTTGCCACATATAAAAATATTTTGACAGACAACATCAGGTCTGAGTGAAGCTCTGTCTGAGGGAGGTCAGTTCACTCTAGATCACCGCGGTCCCTACCCCCTCCCCTTCCCTTTCTCTCCCCCTCCCCCTACCTCTCCACGTGGGATTGGTTATTCTCAAAACCCCATTGACACATGTGGCACATGAGTCGACAGGCATCTTGATTCTTTTGTCAGGCCAGTTTGATAGTGTGAGAGATTGGTCTCTTCTCAGCTTGACAAGAGTAACAGCCCGAATAAACGGTGGACGATAGATGTAAACGCCTTTGACAGGGGAGAAAAACACACCGCTCTGAAGCACTGCGCGATCTGCAAAAACAACACACGTGAACCCTCTTCATATTTGTGGGAGGTCTGTTACTGTCTTGTTAGGGAGGGGGGGGGGGGGGTGACCGTATCATCGACCGCTGCGGTATCTATGCTTCATTGTCAGCTCTCACTCAGTCTGTTCACAATCTTAGAAAGTTCTCTCCGTTAAGGCAGTGGGCCTGATAAGGCCGTAAAACACAGCTAGCCACACGGCAGGAAAAGAACACTCCACGTGTACTTGAAGTGACGTTCTCTTGCATTCAAGATCAGAAATAGCAGTTTGTCTGACCCCCACCCACCTCATCCCACCCCCATCCCCCATCAGGGTTTGCCGGAACAGGTCTATTGTATCCCTACTGTTTCAAAGTTGTCCTGCAAATTAACTTCAACCTGACCAGACTGAAATCTAGAACGGTTTCTGATGGAGAGCCTTCAGCACTTAGTCAAGACATTAACGACAGCAAGAAGTTGTTTTTGATTGTTTGTTTTAAAAACACCCCCGTTTTATTTTTCTGGACAATATTGGCATCTTTAAAGAAAAAACTTCAAACTGAAAGCTGGGTACACGGGGGTAGGTAGCTTGCGGTAATAAAGTCGAGGGATGGAGAGTAGATGAGTGTGGGGTAGAAAAAACAGCCACAGCATGCTAAAGACGTGTGCCACTATGACCACAGAGACATGTCACTATGACCGCAATAGTTTACAGAGACGTGTCACCATGACGACAATAGTTCACAGAGACGTTTTCACCACGACGACAGCAGTTTACAAATGTTTTCACTATGATTACAACAGTTTACAGTGGATGTCACATGACCGCAACAGTTTCCATAGGTATGTCACTGTGACCACAAACTGTTTAAATATGTTTGTCATAATGACCGCAACTGTTTACAGAAATGCGTCATTATGGCCATAATAGTTTAAAAGGTGTGTCACTATAGCCACAATAGTTTACAGAGATGTGTCACTGTGACTACAGTAGTTTACAGAAGTGAGTCCCTGTCCTATCTCTCTAATCTAATTGCCTCTCTGTCTCTAGCTGTTTACTCTTTGTCTCTGATTTCCTCTCTGTCTATATGTTCACCTCTCTGTCTCTGATTTCCTCTCTGTCTCTAAATTTTCACCTCTCTGTCTTGGATTTCCTCTCTGTCTCTATATTTGCACCTCGATGTCTCTGATTTCCTCTCTGTCTCTATATTTCACCTCTCTGTCTCTGATTTCCTCTCTGTCTCTATACTTTTAACCTCTCTGTCTCTGATTTCCTCTCGGTTTCTACATTTTCACCTCTCTGTCTCTATATTTTCACCTATCTGTCTCTGATTTCCTCTCTGTCTCTATATTTTCACCTCTGTGTCTCTGATTTCCTCTCTGTCTATATTTTCACCTCTCTGTCTCTGATTTCCTCTCTGTCTCTATATTTGTACCTGCATGTCTCTACTTTCTGTCTGTCTATATTT
>JADBJO010000400.1:500000-510000 GCA_016801955.1 Conus betulinus
TGTATGTGCGCGCGCGCGCGTGCGTGCGTATGTGCGTGTGTGTGTGTGTGTGTGTGTGTGTGTGTGTGTGTGTGTGTGTGTGTGTGCGTGCGTGCGCGCGTGCGTGCGTGCGTGTGTGTGTGAGGGAGGAGAGGGAGGGAGGATTCGGCAGGAGATGAATGGGGAGGGAGGGATACAGAAAAAGAGTTAAGAGAGGTAAAGATAGATAAATGAGAGGAAGAAGATTAAAAAGGGGGAATTAAGCAAAGTTTCTTAACGATCTGTATAGATAATAAACGGTAGAAGATGAATAAATTGAGAGGGATAATAATACAAAGTTTCTTAACGAAATGTATAATGAGCGGTAGAAAAAGAATAAAAGGAGAGAGATAATAAAAGCAAGTTTTTTTTTTTTTTTTTAAACGAGCTATATAGATTGCGAGCGGTTGAAGATGAACAAAATGAGAGGGATAATTATACAAAGTGTCATAACGAGCTGTATAGATAATGAGCGATTGAAGATGAATAAAACTAGAGGGATAATTGTACAAGTTTTTTTTTTAACGAACTGTATAGATAATGAGCGGTTGAAGATGAATAAAATGAGAGGGATAACTATACAAAGTGTCTTAACGAACTGTATAGATGAAGAGGCAGAGTACAACTTACACGGCTTGTCTGTCTGCTTCGTTTGGGGATGGAAGGAGGAGGACGACGGAGTTATGGCAGACATGTCACGTCAAATTACTGCATTAGTTTTTTCCACTCGCTCCCTCCCTCCCCTACTACCCCCCCCCCCCCCCCCCCCCCTTCCCCCCCCCCCCCCCCCCCCCCCCCCCCCCCCCCCCCCCCCCCCCCCGCATAATTCGTGCAGTCAATAAAGTATTCAGTAGTTCGATACTGTTCGTCAACGGAAGGTGGAGAGGGAGGGTGGTGGGGACAGTTCATTATGTCTTTTAGTTTCGACGTGGGTAAATGCGAGTTTTTTTTTTTTTTTTTGTTTTTTTTTTTTGTTGTTGTTTTGTTTGACGGTTGTATGTCCATAATCATGTGTCCATACCAAGTTTTGTTTCCAGATGCCAAGAAACCAAAGCTTTCTTCTTTTCAGTATTACTCATTGTTTCGGGAAGGGGGAGGGGGGGGGGGGGGGGCAGTAAATAAGTGTTTATTGTTCGTTTGTTTCTTTCTTTGTTTTTAGATGTAATCATCAAAAAACAAACCTGTACTCTCAACTTCCTTGTGAAAGATTCACAGCTTCTGCGGTGTCCATTTTCATCTTTTTGCCAACAATCTGGAGATTTGCTATGTTTCTCCAAACTTTCTCTACGTGCCTACCTCTCTTTACTATTTAAATAACAAAAAAATTGAGTTCTTGTTTTACTTACTGAAGATCAGTTATTGTACACTGTAGCTTTTGTGCCATGTCCTACAATTGTCTCAATTCTTAGGAGATTGTTAGTTTTTTAGGGCATTGAGTAGATCCGTTCAATAATAACTTTTTCTCATTTTTTTTTTTTCCTTTTAAACCGAAACAAAGTATTCATATCGCGCATAAAATGACCAATAACTTATATCTATTATTTGTAAATAAATGTTTTCGTTCAAGACAGTAACTTTTCACACATAGAATTGTATGTCTCTGCTTTAAGTTTTATGGTTTTGATACTGAACACCTACTCTTGTCAAGTGTGTCTGTGCAAACTCAGAATACACACTTGGAAATCATATGTATGTATGCACTGGTTAGCCGCCCTCTCTTCTTCCCCCCCCCCCCCCCCCCCCCCCCCCTCTCACGTTTCCCTGTCTTTCAGATCTTCAGTCTAACATTCTCACAGCTGAGCTGTTCCGGCTGACAGTCAGCACGGTCATTTCAATCTTTATGAACACCAACAGCAACCGTGTTTGACTCGCTTCGGATCCCGACATCGCTTCGCTCAACCATGTGGATCATGTAAAAAAGCAATATGCGACCAACGCGAATTTCCCACACAAAAGTCACCGAGTCTTGATCTGCCCAATGTGTCAGTGAGTTAACATGCTCAAGTTGAAGAAGATGAGATGAAAACTGTGGATTTGTAGAAGGAATAAAAAGAGACAACTGGCACACAGATGCGAAGATAAACACACAGACAGAGAGGCAGGGCGCATGCTATATATCAGATCTGGTGGTCTCGGAGACTGTATCCACAAAGACACAAGTTGTTAACGTAGCAAAGTTGTCTCGTCTGCATTCTTGTTGATCACCTTCTACGCAGGTTCTTCAGCTCTATGTACATATATTCTTCTATCAATTTTGTCAATGAGATCAATCTTTTTATAATGCAGAGTCAACGAATTACATTTTAGAGATCTGTGTGTGTTATAAGTGCTTCATTCACTAGAACTTCGTCTTGCAGGTGTCTTCAAAATTTAGCTTTGCCTCTAACCTTTTTCTTACTTTTTACTTTTAAACATTCTTAATACAAGTCCCTGTCTCCGTTTAGAGTAAGTATGGTTTATGTCAAAACGTGTGACTGATGTTGTTGACAGTCTGCTGCCACACCACCAACAAAAAAAGCATGGCACTCACTCACGAATTTTAAGAAACAAATTAGTCCTATGTCAGATCTACCATCCATGTGAAGGTACTGTAGAAGGTTCAGCTGTCTTGTAATGTGTGCAGAAATATTTGTCTCATGACAGCATACGTGTAATGAGTCTGCTGATTGGGAGGATCACAGCACAGAGACGGCAGTACTGCCAGTCCTGGACACGTTGCTAATGAATATGAAATGAGAAATTTGCCCCCATGATTGCTCTCCTTGACCTCAGTAAAGCATTCAGCACGCTGGATTATTCCATCCTTCAAGAGGGGTTGACCTTCTGGTGCTCAGGATCGAGTTTTTGATTGGTTTTTATCAAGGGTTCTGGCGTTTGTCAGTCAGTTGTCATTTATGGTTACCCGTCTGCTGAACGTGCGCTTATATTATGCAGTTGTTCTTAGTGTGGTTGATTATGGATTAGGGCTCACAACGCTGTCCAGGAGCAATCTCAATTTAGAAAGAATTCAAAATGAAGCCATGAGAATGATCTTGGGAACTGTGAAGGACACGCCAATTAAAACTATGCGATTTCCGCTTGACCTGCCTTCAGTGCAGTACAGACACAAGCTGGAACAGGTGGAGACATAATTCAGAGCACATGAAAATCCCCAAAACCTGCTACATGCGGCGGTCAAGGAAACAAAAGGCACTCGGCTAGGACGTGGAAATTCTTGGATGGGACAACCAGAAGACAATGCACAGCTGGTGTGCTAGTCATCAGAACTCAAAGAAACGAAGGAACGGAGACAGTATCCAGAGCACTTCAAAACACCTCTACCAAATTGTCACCGCCGCAGAACTTACAAGACACTGTCCAAAATGTCCTGAAGGCAAAACCCAACGTACAAATTCAGATGCTGTAGGAAAACCTCGGCATAAAGGAAGATATTGTTACATACACTAACGTTTCGGTCACCAAAGGTAAGTCAGGCTAAGAATACACAGTGAAACAAAATGGTCGAACTCTCCAGGAAGACAATGGCGCATACAGTTTAACAACTTCAAGTCCAGCAATGGAGGTAGAAACAGTGACACAAGCAAGCACTCCACTGGCTGTCATCCACAGACCAGCTTAGAGCTCAACAGGCCATGACACTGACTAACTCCATGAACCGATTTCAAAAGGGGGAAAGTGGAATGGGAATACCTGTTTGGCATAAAGCAGTGCGCAGCCCTCCACAGCAGAGGCTCGTATGGAAGAACTTCTCAGGACATGCAGGTGTCAAAGAAACTGAGAGAGCAGAGAAACTGGCAGGCAAGGCATCGATAAGAACTCGATTACACCTTGGCGGATCTGATGTGATGAGAAATCTAAAGAATCAGCCCAACAAACAAAATCAAAACCACTCTACCATTGTGTGATGAGAAATCTAAAGAATCAGCCCAACAAACAAAAATCAAAACCACTCTACCATTGACCACTTTCAGAGCTCAGCATCAAGAGAGGAAGTGGCCGTACATCCAGACTTGCAGGAGGAGTAAGAAACGTCACCAACCAAACAGATATTGGAATAACCACACAAGGCCAACATCGCTAAGACCCCTGCAATGGGTCAGACTCATACTTGGTCTTCCCAATGGCAGACACACATGACCCAAACACACGTCAACTACGAAAAGACTTTGAATCTCTCAGGACTCCTTGTTTGTACTGCAAACATGTGTACGCTGGTAAAGTTTGCGTCAATAAAGCGATGCCAGTGTGAAAAGTGGGGAGTCTAAAGATGTGGATGTGTATGCGTTGTGTGTGTGTGTGTGTGTGTGTGTGTGTGTGTGTGTGTGTGTGGTGTGTGTGTGTGTGTGTGTGTGTGTGTGTGTGTGTGGTTATTGTTGTTCTTGTTCTGTTACTTATATATGATAACTATGTCATCTTCTGGACATTCGTTTCCACAAATAATCACACACACACACACACACACACACACACACACACATACACGCACACGCGCGCGCGCGCGCGCACGCACGCACGCACGCGCGCGCGCGCGCGTGCACAGATCACCGCACATGGTGTGATCTGTGTTGTTATGCTATAATTTTAGAAGAATGTGGCATCTGACGAATTCTTTGTTATGGTTGATCCAGTATTCATTTGCATCAATATTCTCATTTGGATGACAAACTCAATTAGACACTGAAAAGTAGGGGGGGGGGGGGGGGGGGGACCCAGCGACCCACGTCACGAATCAAATCGGCAGCCAGTGGATTGGCAAATCGGTAGCATTGACATCAGTCGTCAACCATCTGTGGGAAATTTTGGAGTTTTAACTGATCATGCATGCACGATCCGCCGTGTTTGTTGCGCGCGCTATTCTTGGAGCTCCGGTTTAGGGCGACGATTCGTCAACTTCTTTCAGCTGATGCAGCAGGAACACGTGTCAGATGACAAATCACAGCTCAGCTTGATTACTGTAATTCCACACTGCATGGATAACCCACGAAATCAATTTCCACACGCAGCAGCGAATTCTGACCAAAGCAGTTCGCGTTGACTTTTTAACAGCGGCGTGTGATTTGAGGTCATAAAATGAACGGATCCAGAGATCCGCTCATACACTCGCTCCCACAACAAGCTCAACAGCCCAGTTCCCCCTGCCAAGCCAAGGGAACAGTTAAGAGCCGAATGAAGGTGAGGTGGGAAATCACCCCCCCACGGACGGGTTTCCCCACGTTTTGCACGGCGTGGGATGAGGGAGAAGTATGGAAGCTTGATATGTTCAGAATGCCAGAATTGCTTATTTCACAGTCAAAATCGTAATTATCATCAAGAAAACACTGACTGCAAAAACCCCAGTAATCGTAAATTACAGACCTGTCATCGTCAAGTGAAAACCACTGTGTTGGCTTGATATGTTCAGAATGCCAGAATTGCTTATTTCACAGTCAAAATCGAAATTATCACCAAGAAAACACTGACTGCAAACCCCAGTAATTGTAAATTACAGACCTGTCATCGTCAAGTGAAAACCATTGTTTTGACCAATTTCGACGCTATTAAGACATCAGGTATGAGTCAAAAGACGGAAAAACCACTTTAAGCTGTGAACAGTGAAAACAATGAATTAGGACAGTTATTTCCGGAATTCTGCATCGAAGCCAAAACAGTCTTGCGCAGTGACAACAGTGACACCAGTGCGCTACGCACATGAATAGCAGTGGCCTGTTTCCAAGAGTCATAATCATCTGCTTTCGTGGTTCGTTTTATTGTCTGTTTCCACTTGAGTCATAACTTTTTCTCCCTGAGTTTCTGTGTTCATGAGTCATAATTATGTGTTCTCATGATTCATTATCGCCTTTTTCCACATGTCATTTTTTCCCCATGAGTCATGACAGTCTGTATTTATTAGTCATAATTACCCATTTTCATGAGCCAACATGACATGTTTTTATGTCGCAAAGCTGTTTGCTTTCATGAATTATATTGTTTTATTTTTCATCAATCATAATCTTTTTTGCATTAGTAATATCTGATTTCGTCAATCATGATACGCAATTCATCTATTTTGATTATCTATTTCATAAGTCATAATTTTGTGCGTTCAGGAAAACATTATATATATATATATATATATATATATATATATATATATATATATATATATATATATATGTGTGTGTGTGTGTGTGTGTGTGTGTGTGTGTGTGTGTGTGTGTGTAGATGGATTGATAGATAGATTTTCACGTCATTATCTCTTTTATGAGTCATAATCGCTGTATTTGTGACGATCGCGCATGACCGCCATACAAAGCCCAACAGCCCTAAAATGTGTTAATCAAAATCAGACATCAGTGATCCATACTGCTTTCAGATCAAAAAACAATAATGAACACCATTTCTTTGAGTCACAATACTGTGTACATGAAGAAAGCGCTTAGTTGCGGCCTTTTGGCACTAAACATTTTGCATAGAAGAACCCCATGACAGAGTGATGAGCCCTTCGATAGACATGCAGCCACAGCAATTTGACAGAAGGGGACAGTTCTAAAGCACGCCCAGTTATCACATGCGAATGGACTGTGCACACGGCTAATAGCTCCGGACGAGGCACGGGGGAAATCGAACGGTTTGTGAAAAGGCTGTATTGGGCATTGGGAGAAGGTTGTATTGGGTGGCGAATGATGGACGCAGAAATGTGTAGCCTGGTCTATCGGTTTATGGCTGAGGGTTTTCAGGCTGAGAGTGAGATCAGCATGAAAGACATCGTGATTTTTTTTTCCCCCGCTCTTTGTGAGTCTGTCAGAGTGCGGTGGTGAAATTAATTCAAACAATGAAACGCTCGTTTGAAAGGTTGAAAGAACTGGGGTGATCTAATCTGTGAACATATCGAGCTGTCTTCACCACACAGACACGCGCGCGTGCGCGCGCGCAGAGAGAGAGAGAGAGAGAGAGAGAGAGAGAGAGAGAGAGAGAGAGAGAGAGAGAGAGAGGCGTTTTTGTTAAAAAGATTCTAAGACGCGATCTTGTTAAAATGTCATCAAACTTTCTTAAGACAATCGTCGTCCTTTCTTCTTCTTCTTCTTTTCTTCTTCTTCTAGCCTTTAACTACATGAAGTGTCATTAGGGGCACCCAGTTGTGTTCCAAGGCTTGGGTCTCCGCAGATGTTTCCCTGTTCATTTCGCAATGTCGTCAGTCCATGTTCTTTTTTTTTCCTCTTAAATTCCCTCCCGTCTGTCTCCCTTAACAGTTTCCAAAGGATTGTTCTAGCCAGGGTATTGGAATTTGTTACCTGGCCATACCAACGATAGTTGTCTTTTCTTGACTGATGACCGCAGATACTCATATGGTTCCCGATGTGCTGCTTGATGGTTTGATGCACTTGTCCACTGGGGATCTGATCCGTATATTTGATGCTCAGTACGCTGCGGTAACACTTCGTTTCTGTGGCAGAGAGTTCCATGTCTCACTTGAACATCAGAATCAATGGAATTCAATAAAGCCTTGTCTTGTGTTTCGTGGAGCTGTGATTGTCCTTCCAGACAGGTTTCACTCCGGACGTTGCTGACGTTCTCTTTGCTGCCCTCGTGGGGATTTATGGCCTGGATCCCTGATTGCTAGGAGATCAGGGAAGTGGACTGTTAAGGTTTCATCTTCTGTGCATGGCTGAGTATGCCAGTATTGATGGCAGTGTTGTGGCTGGCCATCAACATGTCTCCTCTGCGATGATGTCCATGCCACATCTTACCGATGTTTCACCTAGTCTTTAGACAATCTTGACTAGTTCTAGCTCACTGCTTCTCAGGCGATCGAAGTCGCCTCCAATGGTCGCTGTGCTGACATGATCTTCCAAGTGCATCAGATCATGATGCTTTCCAGGAATATTGTCAAAAAGTGTGGGAGGTAGGGAGCAGCCGTGTCAAACTCAAACGGATGTGTGGAACCACTCTCAAGCTGCAGCATATGAGTGCGCCACTGGTTGCATCAGAGAATGGATAAGGATAGTGTTGATTAGGTTTTCTCGATGTTTGTGTTCTTGATCGTGGTCCACCCATAGCACCGCCTCCAAGGCTCTGTCAAACGCCTTCTTGAAGTCTATGTAGAAGCGGTAGAAGTCTCTCCAGTGTCAGAGGTATATTTTGCATAGGCTTTGCAGCTTAAAGATCTCGATTATGCTTTTGCCTTTCCAGAATTCTTGGAAATTATGGTATTTGCCCTTGGTTGTATTTTTTTTCAGAATTATTTTGGGGGTTTGCTTGAAAGTGTGGTAGGTCTGGTAGTATCAAAGATTTCGTGTCTTGGGGAAAGATGAAGATTAGCGATTGAGTCTATCCATGGTCCAGTTGCCAATATGCCAGATTTGTTACAACAATAGATAGAACTCTACACATGTGAAGAGTGGTAGGACCACTTTTAAACTAGACGCTTTACAGGTGTAGGCAGTTGCAACACTATATCAAGACATTTTGCACGAGTAGGCGGTTAAAGGACTGTGCTGTTTAAGACGTGTTGTACGGTTACAAGCCAAGATACAAATAAACGGAGTAAACGAGTTGTGAATTGACGCTTAATTAATACTCCATACAAAAAAACAAACAAGTGAATGTGTGATAGGTATATATTCTTCTGACGTCTCCAATCGTACGCATAGACAAAGTCTTAACACTTCTCCCCAGACAGCTGTCAGCAGAGAAGACAGTGGAGACAGGAGACGTGAGAAGTGGGTACATATCAGAAAAAAAAACGATCAGGCACACAGAGAGAGAGAGAGAGAGAGAGAGAGAGAGAGAGAGAGAGAGGAGGGGGGGAGGAGATGGCGAGAAGAGGGAGAGAAGAGGAGGGGATGAACTAGCTGGATCACTTCAGCCACAAATTGTGCACGACTCAAGTGTTGGTGCGTGACACGGCAATGTGGATGAGATGAATGCAATCACGGAAAAAAGGTCGTCCTATGTTTGAGATAAATGCAATCATGGAAGAGAGGTCCTTCTATATATGCATCAGTCTCGTCCACATCGCTGTCTGCGGTCGAAATGTATACATGATGGATGCGAAACGATCTGTCTTGGATTAAAACGAGGGATCCTCATGTGCATTTCATTTTAAACAACTCGTATCAATTTCAAATGGAAAAAATGTTTCTTTTTTCAAGTGTACCTCTGTGACTGTTCACCAGTTGATTAGAATGAGGTCGTAGAGCTGGCGGTTGCTTTTCAAACACTGCCACACCCTCCCCTTTACTGTTGGCTTCCTGACCCGCCTTCGTTTTTTTTTTTGTCTTTAATCTTTCCACTGTGGTGTGTTCGTCCTTTTTCTTTAATGTTTTGTCGCTTTTCTTTTTCACTGCTTTCTTTTATTGTGGTATGCAGAAACGGAGTTCCAGTTCTTAAAGCATAATGCATGTGTTTTGGAATTTAGACCCATTTAGATCGTGACCCTTCTGTGGGAGTTCTCCTTCGGCTTACCCCTGTGGGAAAGTGCGGAAATGATGTTCTTATGTCTGTATGAAAATTGTCTTGTATTGTTGAACACTTCAAAAACAAAAGAAAGGAACAAAGCCGGGGGAGTTTGGGGGGGGGGGGGGGTTAGAGATTTTGAAGAAGTGGCAGTAGCCTATCGCTGAACCACGACATCTAGTCATATGTCACCTACAAAGTTGTCGCACAAATTCTCACTGTCTAACGTATCCTGGGTACCCCGTGCGGCTCCGAACATTCATTGTCACCTGAGCAAGGATCAAATCGATCCCTAGGCAAAAGTACCGGTGTAAGAAAAGATTGTCCAGATTGTTAAAGAGCAAACGTTGATATCATTTCAACATCTTTAAAAAGGCATGCATCTTCTAGCACAGCCTAAACACAGACACACACGATGATTCCTAACAGAAATGGCGACTGCGGGGAGCGCTCAGACTTGACAAGATAACTAACGTGGCGATCAGTAGACCTAAAATATTGATTCTTCGATTAGAATTAGAAGAGGCTAGCAGGCGTGTCTGCAACA
>JADBJO010000400.1:520000-527500 GCA_016801955.1 Conus betulinus
GTATAACCGAGAAATATACATGTCAAACGGTATCCCAGACATCATAGAGGTATTTTCCATGATAGAGAGAGATCCTCCTAAACAGAGAATTATTCTCTAGATCCACAGATTGTGCCCGTACCTCCACTACAGTTCTCCACCCCCCACCCCCACCCCCCCATCCCCTCTGTGTCCATTTTCAGACTTAAAGGTCCAACTGAGCACATGCGGCGCGGAGGGCAGGGAGGTCCTACCCAGAGAGATGTGCATGGAGTGGAGGAAGGAAAGGGGGGCCACACCTGACATCACCGTCCTCACCCACCCCCCTCTGCAGGGAGTTCAGCAGTGGACAGTTCCCGCCTCGGCCAAATACAGGTAAGAGGGCAGGTGAGGAAGATAAAGTCATGATGGGTCAGGGGGGGGGGGTGGGGGGATGTCGTGGAGTTCCCACCCCCTGGACTTCCCGCCACCATCACCCCACCCCTGTCACGTTTCTTCACAATGGCGACAAATATCGATATGCGTGTTCAGTCAGTCTGCCTGTTTGTAGTCTCTTCAAACACGGTAGACACACGCAAGCACGCACGCGCGCACACACGCACATACACACATACTTACACACACACGTACACAAACACACACACACACACTCACACACACACACGCGCGCACACACACACACACACACACACACACACACACACACACACACACACACACGCACTACAGCGCACCATGGTTCTCTTTTGTTTGTATGGTTCTCTTTTGTGTGTAAGTTTGTTTTTGTGAGAACTGACAGTGAAGGACGAGGGCATTGTTCGCGTGTTGGCATTGCACTGATAAGATTTTACTTTGGGTTCATATTTCTTGAATCAGTTTGTCATTGCTCATTGATCAGCCTGCAGCCAGCACCCACACGGAGAGAGAGAGAGAGAGAGAGAGAGAGAGAGAGAGAGAGAGAGAGAGAGAGAGAGAGAGAGAGACAGACAGACAGACAGACAGACAGACAGACAGACAGACAAAGACAGACAGAGAGAGGCAAAGACAGAGACAGAGAGAGGCAAAGACAGAGACAGAGACAGACACTGTCAGAGAGAGAGAGAGAGAGACGCAGAGAGAGAGAGAGAGAGAGCGAGAGCGGGCACCCCAAAGAAATGTGAATACCCCGTGTGTTGCGCCTGGCTGAGCCCAGTCGTCAGAATCATTAGCTGATTGACTGACGTTGCCCGGGGGGGGGGGGGGGGGGGGGGGGACAGGTAATCTCTGCCCAGTCAAAGCCTCCGGTCGGATCTCCGCTGAGTGGCCACACGATCCCCTGTCCATCCAGCCGATGGCCTTGACCGCCTCGCGCTCGGTCACCCGGGGTGAGGTCAAGGTCCGATCTCCTCCAGCCTGCCCGCTGTTTTGTCCGGCACTCCACTCGGTCAGTTGTAGGGTCACCTGAAGGCTTCACGCTTACACGACACCTTCTGCGATGACGTCGGCTTCTGGTTCCTCGCCTTAGGGGCTGTCAGTGGTTCTTGTCCCTGAGGAGTCACACATCAGTTCCCCCCAGTCTACTGGAAACTTTCCTTATCGGTTCGTCGGTTTGGGATTGGCTGTTTCGATGGTTGATGGTGGATTGATTTGTATATGTTGGGGAGATTTTTCATTCTGTCTTCTGTGGAATCTCTCTCTGTCTCTGACTCTCTCGCTCTCTCTCTCTCTCTCTCTCTCTCTCTCTCTCTCTCTCTCTCTCTCTCTCTCTCTCTCTCCACGGACTGATCCGGTTCTACCTGGCGGACATTCATCTACAGGATTGAGAATAAACGCATACCAGTGACAATGTCTCGTTCACGTTTTTTTTTTAATCATGTAAAGTGAAAGAAAAAGACATTGCTGTGAGTTCCGTGTCAATGAAATTGAGTCGCGTTTTTTTCATTGTACATCGCGCCGAGTTGCTAAACGGCTTATTAGCAAGAAACGTCGTTTGTTCCTTCGTCCCCCCCCCCCCCCCCTCTCTCTCTCTCTCTCTCTCTCTCTCTCTCCTCTCTCTCTCTCTGTTATTTTTTCTTGCGGTAACAACTAAGAACCAATGTAAACAGCTATACCTACTATGGATGTCGATGCAGACATGGTTGTCGTCTTGCCCACACGAAACAAGAGTAGTGTTTTGTACCTGCCACCGTGTATGAAAAATAGCTTCATCGGTAATGTCTTGTTGTTCTTAAGGCATACCAGTCTACATGAATGACGAAAATGACTGGTAAATTATATAAACATTTGATATTATCGGTGAGCGCACCATAGCTATTCACCTTCTTGTTCTCTGTTACTGCATGGATCGATAGACGTGTGGCCAATATGAGAGTCAAGCACCAAGTCTCGACTCTTGTTATAAAGTGTCTAGGTGATGCCCAACAAATTATTATTGGGTTTCACCGTGACTCTCTCAATCAATTCATCACGTAAAGAGATCAATAAAATGTTGAAACACATTCATTTCATACATTCACAAGCGAAATGTTACCCAATCTATCCAAAACTTAAACAATACATTGCATATCATTCACAAATCTTAAGATTCTTCTAGTCCGTGCATTTTTTATCTTTCACAGACACTAATGTGCTGGCCTGTTTCTCCATCGAAGCAGCCCATAACCGTCCTACGACGAACGCTGACGTCGTGTCTTGATGCCGAGTATGGATGTAGCCTGTAGATATGTTCCTTGGTGGTTCTAAGCTTTGACGGCTTGAGGCTGAGGTTTCGATGGATTGAAGTTTTGATCGATTGAAGTTTAGATGACCTGAAGATTTGAAGTTGAAGTTTTGGATGGATTGAAGTTTGGATGGATTGAAGTTTGGATGACTTGAAGTGTTGACAGCGATCAGAGAAAGGCGTCACGGTGTTTTGCAACAAACAGCATGACGCTCTCTGTCTGGACTGGTCCTGGAAAGGACCGTCACCGGCTCTCTGGAGGGCTCTCTTCAGAGATGTGTCCCCTCTCTGCCAGTAGGGACGGATCCTCCTGGTCGTTCCTGGCTGTAGTGAAGTCCCGGCGCGGGTAGCGGCGCTGTAGTGGACTGGGCGGATGGCCGGACTTTTGACTCGCAACGCCCAGTCACTGCGTCGGTCTTGGAACTAGGTACACCACGCGGCTGATTGCTCCTAGATGGACTCCACTAGAGAGTACTAGATTCTAGGAGGTCGAGTGCTAACACAGAGAGATTCCAGTTTAGTCAGCAGCCTAGAGAGGGCTCAGAACGTTACTCCTGCATACGTCATGTCAAACTCCGTTCTGACCGTTTCTAAGCAGACCCACACAGTTGTTTATCCAGCAACCAATGAGAGAGCTAAAGAGGAGTGGCTGAACATGGCCTCTCCAATGATCGCTGTCGGAACACACTGACGTCAATCCTGGTTCTGAACGAAGTCTATACGTAAGCGCCGTACGTCTTTCGTTCAGAACTATGTTCCTTGGTCTTTAATGGAACGTAAAGAAATGCTACAATAATGTGTTAGTGAGGAGTGGGGAGGTACCAGTCAGACCTGCCTATTCATACGCTTTTGGTGTATTTTGTACACCATTTGACACAGAACACGGCAATACACCTCTCTATGGAAAATACGCCACGCAAAAAAAAAAAATTCAAGGAAAGTTTCGTTTTGAACACTACATTGGACATTGCTTGAATTCTGAAGCTGGTGACTCTTACCACCGGATATTGTTGTATTATAGGGACTGTTCTACCGCTTGTAGGCCTACTCTGCACCATGATTGGTGAGCACGGCTCAACCCGTTGAAAGCGCAAAATGTGACTGAACTGATAAAATATTAGACTTAAAAAATATTAGACTTCAGAATTTATTGAAACTGCTTCATAAAGACAATGAAATACACCTGTTGTTTGTTTTCCAAAATACGCCTGTTCATGTGGGAAAGTACACCATAGACAATTTTGGGTACGCAGGCCTGGTATCTGTGTACCTGTCCACCTGGATAATCCATCATCCCAGTGGCGTTATGTCGACATTCTTTAAGACATGACTCTGTCCCCAGTGTCTGACTGGCTCTGGCCTCCTCCCAGCAAAACCAGCACAGAAAAAAAATAGCAAAATGACAACAGCAATGATAGCAAAAGTAATCGCAATCATGTTAATATGACGCTTCCGCCATTGTCATTCTTTTATGTAGGCTATTATTTGCTCTTATGTGTGTAGATTTTCTCAGACAATGGTACTCATAACACGCCTTTGTCCTAAATGAATTATCAGATTACAGAAGACAGGATTAGTCTCTTTATCTTTCAATAGTCCGAGTTCCATGGCGCAAATTGAAGGCACTGGCTTCTTCCGGTTGGTCTGATGGCTCTGTGTCTTCCGAGTATGGTTCATGGGGGGTTGGCTGGCTGGTCACCACATTTCACACTTCACAAAGGTCAACAGTGGGAAAACAGGCGAGATACTTATCCTGTACCCTCTGCTTCTTTGGTGGATGTTATGGTTTGTAGCCCCCAGCGAGGAGATCATGATTTCGTCCACATTTTGTTTGTTTGTTTGTTTTCCTGTGTACAAGGTGCAGATTGGAATACTTCTCTCCCCTCTATTCTCCTCCTCCTCCTTTCATCTGTGGTGGATGCCCCAAGTTCCCCTCTGTCTCACTCACTGTGTGTGTAGGATTAGTCTCTTTATCTTTCAATAGTCCGAGTTCCATGGCGCAAAATTGAAGGCACTGGCTTCTTCCGGTTGGTCTGATTGGCTCTGTGTCTTCCGAGTATGGTTCATGGGTTGGCTGGCTGGTCACCACATTTCACACTTCACAAAGGTCAACAGTGGGAAAACAGGCGAGATACTTATCCTGTACCCTCTGCTTCTTTGGTGGATGTTATGGTTTGTAGCCCCCAGCGAGGAGATCATGATTTCGTCCACATTTGTTTGTTTGTTTGTTTTTCCTGTGTACAAGGTGCAGATTGGAATACTTCTCTCCCCTCTATTCTCCTCCTCCTCCTTTCATCTGTGGTGGGATGCCCCAAGTTCCCCTCTGTCTCACTCACTGTGTGTTGGCAGTATTCAGGCGTACGGGGCTCGAGGAGGTCGGGGCAAAGAAGGTACGGGTCCGAGCTGAACTACGGGGCGCACGTGCATGGCACGTTTCTCCTGCAGGCAGGGGAGCAGCTGTTGACAGTGGTGGGACAGACGGGACAGGACTTCACACAGGTCCGTGGTGTCCGTCCACAGGTATGGGCTATGTATCTGCCCACCCGCCCCCACCACCCACCCCGTCCTTTATTTCCCTTCCCGCCCGGCTTCTCGGTATGTCTGTCTGTCTGTCTGCCTCTCTCTCTCTCTCTCTCTCTGTTCTGTTCTCAATGTGTTGATGTGTCTCTTATGTCCCATTGTTGTCTGTCTGTCTGTCTGTGTGCCTGTTTGTCTCTCTCTCTTGTCTCTGTCTCTCCTCTCTCTCCTCTCTCTCTCTCTCTCTCTCTCTCTCTCTCTCTCTCTCTGTGTGTTCTGTTCTCAGTGTGTTGATGTGTCTCTTATGTCCATTGTCGAAGTGTCATTGTATATGGAATCGCCCCTTCAAAAAGGGCTGTGGTCTACACTGAATAAAAACTTTTTTTTTTTTTCCCTCTCTCTCTCTCTCTGTCTCTCTGTCTCTGTCTCTGTCTCTGTCTCTGTCTCTCTCTCTCTCTCTCTCTCTCTCTCTCTCTCTCTCTCTCTCTCTTTTCAATAGTTGAGCTTTAACAGGAAATTGTACTTAGTTTAAGCGATTTTGAAAAGGCATTTGATCTCACAGACGTAGACCCAGATCCACTGTGACCTATCCCTTGAAGAACGGCATCAGAAGTCAGAATGTGTCAGTGTATTCTTAGCATGCACGTGATTGTTAAAACCAGACAAGAAAGTGGTGCTAGATTGGCAGATTATACCGATTACATTTTTAGTGGTGTGAAACAGAGTGCACCTAGGCCTGTTTTGATCTTTGTTTCTATTTTTGCTTTCATTTTCTATGTTAATGCTGATGAGAGGTTATTGGAAGGAAGACGAGCGACATGAATGTGGATTCCCTGGTAAAAAAGTTACAGTCATTTCATTTAAATCAACGGATCAAAAAGGGCCGGGTTTGATGTGTTCGTTGTACGTTGTATACGTTTGAATTTGGGTATTTATGGTTAAAGCAAGGCATAGAGGGGATCCGCTAGGGTTTTTTTTTTTTTTTTTTTTTTTTTTTTTTTACCTTTTTAAGGTATTTGTAGTTGGGTGTAAGATGTACTATTGTATATGAGAAAGGTGAATGTAGTATAATTTTGTAAAGCGCTTAGAGAAATTCTTTTGATTAGGCGCTAAATAAGAAATCATTATTATTATTATCTTTACCTGATCTATGTAGATAGCAAATGTGGGATCTCTCTGTATTAATGGGACTGAAAAGTGTTACATTTACAGATCATTTCACACTATGCCCAGTGTGTGAAAAAAAAAAAAACAAGCATTTAATGCATATCCATTGATTTGGTATTGATTGGTAACTGTGTGTTTGTGTGTGTGTGTGTGTGTGTGTGTGTGTGTGTGTGTGTGTGTGTGTGTGTGTGTGTGTTTCAGGTGATCACGGGGAAAGAAGAATCATCATATCCTGACATGGAGAGTGGGGGGAGGTGGTGGTGGTGCCACCTTTGTTTACAGGGTGCGTCTGTCTATGTGTCTGTCTGTCTGTCTCTGTCGGTCGTTGTGTGTCATAAATACATAAAACAGATGATGAAGACAGATAACATATGCACGCACTGTTGAAAGTGCGTATCGCTTGTCGGGCTGTTGACGTGCCCTACCTCAGTGTTTAATGTGCACACGCTGTGTAGTTGACTTTCTGTGGATGACACGTTACCTATAGCTCGCACCCTATGTTAAAAATCGAAAGAACGAAGGGAAGTAAATCGAGTGACTGAAATTTGACTGAATGACACGGGGGGGGAAATGACTGAATGTAGAGCCAGCAGGCAGTGTTAGCTGACTTTCTGTGGATGACACGTTACCTATAGCACGCACCCTATGTTAAAAATCGAAAGAACGAAGGGAAGGAAATCGAGTGACTGAAATTTGACTGAATGACACGGGGGAAATAACTGAATGTAGAGCCAGCAGGCAGCTCTCCAGTCAGTAGGCAGCCCGTCGTGTAAACAAGATGGACTGTAATGTGTAAAAAGCGCCTGGAGCTTGGTCTCTGACCCAGGATAGGCTTTTTATAAGCACTACCATAACTGCAACTACTATTATTTCTAGTAGTAATACTACTGCTACCACTACTACTACTACTACTACTACTACTGCTACTACTACTACTACCACCTGCTGCTGCTGTTACTACTACTACTACTACTAATGATATAGTATTATAATGATGATAATAATATTAATGATGATAGTGAAAATGATGTGTCGTCTTTAAAGGTAAAGTGTCAAAAAGGAAATCTTTCCTTATGTGTGGCGCCATTATTTCATGCACCTTACAAAAAAAGTAACCTAATCTGACTGGCCCATGCATT
>JADBJO010000400.1:530000-535000 GCA_016801955.1 Conus betulinus
GGCGTTCGTCTGCGTCTGTCCTACCGGCAGAGTGCTGGGTCCTGACGGTATCACGTGCCTCGCTCTTTCCGCCGACGGGATGGCCGGCGCAACAAGTGAGCTACCAATGGCAGGGCAGTTTACGATAAACCGGCCGATCAGCAGGCCTTACATATACGTGAATATATTGATAGGTAAAAGAGGGCGATGAAAAACGATATTCAAACAGCTTATTCTCTGATTCAGTTTCTTTCTGCCTTAAATTCAGTTGATCCTGCATACAGACAGGATGAATATTGTTTTAAAGGGCTAGAAGTTGAAAAAGGAGATCTTTTCCTCATCATATGCTACCATTAATTTTTGCATTGTACCAGAATCAGTGATGGCCTGGGATTAGAAGAGAAACTGACAGACTTTCTCCTGTGCAGGTGCCTGCTTCCATTCCAGCGCATACAGGATTTGTGTCCTGGAGCGGATTGGGAGAAGGGGACGATAGGACAGGAGTTGAGGGGGTGGGGTGGGGTGGGGTTGAGGCTTCACACGCTTTCGCCTTAAACACCATCTGCCCCATGGCCACTCCAGAGCCGCCAACCTTCCCGCTTTCGGTGGAATTTATTGTGCTTAAACGCACGTCATTCCGCTAATCCCTTGACGTAAACAAATTCTGCTTGCGAAAAAAAAAAAAAAAAACCGTTTAATCGCACAGTTTGCGCATCAGCATTTAGTATGTCCTAAGAGCTGTTGGAAACTTACCTCCGGTTCAGCTTCTTCCTCCGCCATTATGTCGAAACGACATACTGGACTAATTAACCTTGAGGCAGAAAAAAGAAGAAAAAGAAATTAGAATAAAAGTGCAGATTCAGGTTGCTTTCTGCTGTCATGATGGGAGTGCTGCTGATCCCCATCGGCCTGTGAAAGTGTTCAGCCTCGTCAGGAAGAAACCTTACAGATTCTCGGTTGTCCCCGCCATTACCCCCCATACTGGACTAATTAACCTTGAGGCCGATTCAGGTTGGGTCAAGACACTACATCGGCCTGTGAGGTGTTCGCCTGAACCTTACAGATTCTCGTCCCCCCACCCCCCACCCCCCGTCCGGTGGGTAACACTACAGAGGCGCTGATGATCCTGAAGTGTAAAAAATGAACCATGAAGCTTAGTGAGTGTGTGCTTCAAAAAGGTAAAAGAGCAACAATGTATTGGCTGAGACAGTGATTCGCTGAAAGCAGCTGACAAAAGGATAGAAAATGAAGTGTATGGAATGTCTTTGTTTTGATTTGGGTGCGATAGCATATGGGTTCCTCTCAACTGTCAGAAATTCCTCTCAATAAAAAAAAATATATTCTTCTCTAGTCTCTTCAGAGGTTGGCAGCTTTGCGACTTCCAAACTCAAACAAAAAACCAGATGAAAACGAAAGTCAGTGTTGGTGGCCAGGGAGCGAGATGGGGTCGGGGAGTGAGTGCCCTTAATGGACGTTTCCTGACACTGTGTTGGATTCCCTTCAGTTGCATTTGTGTGTTTCTCATCGCCGTCTCTGTACCACATCAGCATCATTGTGACACTGTGTGCTGCTTGTCACTCTTTTCCTGGTCAGTGGCGTTGTGTATGTTTCTTACTGTGCCTCAGCAGTCTTATCGTATCATGTGCGCCGCTTTGCCACTATCTCTCTATCTCTTCCTCAGCAGTATAGTTGTGTGTGTGTGTGTGTTGTGTGTGTGTGTGTGTGTGTGTGTGTGTGTGTGTGTGTGTGTGTGTGTGTGTGTGTGTGTGTGTGTGTTGTTGTCTCTATCTCTGTCCCCCATGGATATCATTGTGTGTGTTTCTTGTCGCTCTCTGTGGTCCCGGCAGTATATTTGGGTCATTGTGTTTCTTGTCACTACCATCACTATCATTGTATCACTGTGTACGTTTCTTGACGCTCCCTCGATTTCCTGTCAGTATCATTGTGTGTGATTTTTGTCACCATTTCGGCTCTGCATAAGTATTATTGTGTGTTTCTTGTAACTTTATCTGTTCCCTTATGTATCATTGCGTCACTCTGTGTGTTTCTGCTCACTATCTCTGTCCCCTATTGTATCATTGTGTCATTGTGTGTGTTTCTGGTCTCTGTCTCTGTTCCCCCTTGTATTCTTGTGTCACTGTGTGTGTTTGTGGTCTCTGTCTCTGTTCCTCGTTGTATCGTTGTGTCTTTGTGTGTGTTTGTGGTCACAGTGTCTGTTCCCTATTGTACCATTATGTCATTGTGTGTGTTTCTGGTCACTATTTTCTGTTCCCTATTGTATCATTGTGTCACTGTGTGTGTGTGTTTCTAGTCTCCATCTCTGTTCCCCTTTGTATTATTGTGTTTGTTTCAGGCCACTATCTCGGTTCCCCATTGTATCACTGTGTGATGTGTGTGTGTTTCTTGTTACTGTTATTGTTCCCCAACAATACCAGTTCACCATTGTGTTTCTCATCACTATCTTCGTTCCCCACTGTTTTCATCATTTTTTTCTCTCTTTAATGGTGAAGACTGGCCAGAGAAGAGAAATGATATGGGCATATAATATGAGCTCCAGAGCGATTGAGCTTTAAGGGGGAAAAAAGCTGCATCCCTTGATTTCTGACTATTATTTGTGTACATTCCTGTCATGAACGGATTTCTCGGTCTGATCAGTGCTGTTTTGCGCGGTGCCACAGCACAGAAGCACATTTCCCTGTTCTTTCTGCTGATTCGTTTTGTCTGTATCTAATGGGGCTGGCTGTGTGCTGTCTGTCCGTCTTTGTGTATATTTACTTGTCCTGTCCGTCCTCTCTGTCTCTGTCTGTCTGTCCGTCTGTCTGTCCGTCTCTCTCTCCCTCTCTCTCTCTCTCTCTCTTTCACACACACGCGCACACACACACACACACACACACACACACACACACACACACACACACACATAGAGGCGCGCGCGCGCACACACACACACACACACACACACACACACACACACACACACACACACACACACACAGCTGTAACTCGTTTTCTCTCCATGCTGTCCACAGAGGACCATCCAGATGCTGTGAGTGTGGGCACCACCGCCATCCTCATCACCCTCATCTCCGTCCTCATCGTCCTCGCTGTCTGCCCTCTTCTGTCAGTACCATGATGCCATGGGGGGATTTCCTGACTCCCCGCCCTCCCCCCACCTACTAGCCTTCCCTTCTTTCTCTTCTGTCTTGTCTTGTTCCAACAAGAACAGTACAGGTCCAAACATGATCACATACCAATTTTTGTTTTTTTGTTTTGTTAGCCTTTTTTGTAAAAGAAAAAAAAAAAAACGTTTAGTACACTTCAAATAATAAGCAGTGTTAACTTTTTTACTGTTCAGATTTTGAACCGAACGCTCACATGACGAGGGAGGAGACAGGAAATACTTCCTGATGTCTTGCATATAAAGGGTGGTCATCTGTTCGGTGATTTGTCAGCTGCTGGCTTTAAATGATGGCAAAGAGACCGTTTTTTTTTTTTTCATGCACTCACCTCTTTTGTGAACCTTGCACAGAATGATCAGATTTGACTGCGCTACCTGTGTGGAAGAGAGAGAGAGAGAGAGAGAGAGATATATATATATATATATATATATATATATATATATATATATATATATATATATATATATATATCGGCACATGTCTGTCACAGTAGGATATTGGTTTGAACTGAAACACACTGTGGAACATGTGCTTGCCTGTTAACACACCCCTTAGATCAGAGTTTCTGAGTTCATTGTGTATGTGTGTGTGTGTGTGTGTGTGTGTGTGTGTGTGTCCGTGTGTGCGTCCGTGTGTGCGTCCGTGTGTGCGTGCGTGTGTGTGAATTGTATCTTTAGCACACTTTAAGGGGTATGTGTCACTGAAAAACATGCCGGATGGTCAAAGAACTTGGGACACCCTGACGATGCGTGTTGCCAGCAAGGAGGCGACACACTTTAAGGGGTGTTGATATTGAGGGGGTAAGGAACAACCAACCCATGAGGAGGGCAACAGAGTGTTCTGTCCGCGACTTGCTGCCGTGGCAAAGTGACTTCTGGCTGGGAGGTCGTGGGTTCGATGCCCATGACAGCCATGTATTTGCGGATTTTTCTGCCCCGACCGGCACTTGCCCAGAGTTGAGTTTGCCACGGGCTCAACTGGGAGGACAAGGACCACACAGTTGTTTCATTCACTTAATGGATGAGTCCCAGGGAAATTTTGCTCAAGTTTCCTGACCTGCAGTGTCTGTATCTTTCGGGCCTGGGTTTTCACAGGGTCATATCATGAAAGTGAGAGTAGAGTACAGCCCTGTCATGCATTCTCAGACCAGAATGGAAATCCGTAGCGACAGCTTCCTCCTCCTCTCTCCTTCATCGATCAGCATTAAAAAGAATGTCTGAAATTCTGTGGCCCTTTATGCCCTGCTCCCATGGTGACTAAAGTTTCCATATCCTCTCAGCGGCCGTGCCCTTGATGAGATCTGTCAAGGTCTCCAGTATCGGCGAGTCCATAGGGGCTGTCGTTGGACGGACGTTCGTGGTTGCGCCTCCAGAGGGAGAGCTCACGAGCGCTGGCTCCGCAACAAGGCAGTTATTGTCGTCAGAAGTAGGGGGAAGAGGGGTACTGAGAAGGTGGTGCCATGTCTCCTTTGGTAGCGCCTCATGACGACTTGACTGGAACTGTTCCCTGAGGTAGCCGGTGCCGGGACTGTGGCTGTGCTGTCATCATAGCTGTGGTTTGGATGTTCTCGGCGATGTTGATGAAAAGGACGATCGTTCAGGTGATGGCGTTAATGATGTGGAGGACAGAAACGACAAAGACGACGACGACGACGACGACGATGATTACTGAGAGTTGCGATGATGGATGTGTTGGTGATTATGATGATAATGATGATGGGTGGTGGTAATGAATGGTGTTCATGATAACAATATTGATGATGATGATGATGATGACGATGACGATGATGATAATGAGAAGGATGGATGGTGGGGTGGATGGAGATGAAAGGCACAATGAATT
>JADBJO010000400.1:540000-630000 GCA_016801955.1 Conus betulinus
GCAACACACCATACTACACAGTGCAACACACCATGCCACACACCATGCAACACACCATACTACACAGTGCAACACACCATCCCACACACCATACCACACACCATTCAACACACCATACTACACAGTGCAACACGCCATGCCACACACCATTCAACACACCATACTACACAGTGCAACACGCCATGCCACACACCATGCAACACACACCATACTACACAGTGCAACACACCATCCCACACACCATGCCACACACACCATTCAACACACCATACTTCACAGTGCAACACACCATGCCACACACCATGCAACACACCATACTACACAGTTCCACACACCATGCAACATACCATACTACACAGTGCAACACACCATGCCACACACCATGCAACACACCATACTACACAGTGCAACACACCATCCCACACACCATGTCACACACCATTCAACACACCATACTACACAGTGCAACACACCATCCAACACACCATCCAACACACCATACTACACAGTGCCACACACCATGCAACACACCATGCAACACACCATGCCACACCATGCGACACACCATACTACACAGTGCAACACAATATGTCACATACTATACTACACAATGCAACACACCATACTACACAGTGCAAGACGCCATGCCACACACCATACTACACAGTGCAACACACCATGCCACACACCATGCCACACCATGCAACACACCATACTACACAGTGCTACACACCATGCCACACACCATGCCGCACCATGCAATACACCATACTACACAGTGCAACACCACCATGCCACACACCATACTACACAATGCAACACATCATACTCCACAGTGCAACACACCATGCAACACCATACTACACAGTGCAACACACCATGCCACACACCATACTACACAGTGCAACACACCATGCAACACACCATGCAACAGACTATACTACACACATGCAACACACCATGCCACATCATGCAACACACCATACCACACAGTGCAACACACCATGCCACATCATGCAACACACCATGACACACAGTGCAACACACCATGCCACACAGTGCAACACACCATGCAACACACCATGCCACACAGTGCAACACACCATGCAACACAACATGCCACACAGTGAAACACACCAAGCCACATAGAGCAACACACCATGCCACAGAGTGCAACACATCATGCCACAGAGTGCAACACATCATGCCACAGAGTGCAACACACAGTGCAACACACCATGCCAGACAGTGCAACACACCATGCCACACTGAGCAAAAAACACAGTGCAGCACACCATGCCACAGAGTGCAACACACCATGCCACAGAGTGCAACACACCATGCCACAGAGTGCAACACACCATGCAACACACCATGCCACAGAGTGCAGCACACCATGCCACAGAGTGCAACACACCATGCCACAGAGTGCAACACACCATGCCACAGAGTGCAACACACAGTGCAACACACCATGCCACAGAGTGGAACACAGTGCAGCACACCATGCCACTGAGTGCAACACACCATGCCACAGAGTGCAACACACCATGCCACAGAGTGCAACATACAGTGCAACACACCATGCCACAGAGTGCAGCACACCATGCCACAGAGTGCAACACACCATGCCACAGAGTGCAACACACCATGCCACAGAGTGCAACACACAGTGCAACACACCATGCCACAGAGTGCAACACATAGTGCAGCACACCATGCCACAGAGTGCAACACACACAGTGCAGCACACCATGCCACAGAGTGCAGCACACCATGCCACAGAGTGCAACACACAGTGCAACACACCATGCCACAGAGTGCAACACAGTGCAACACACCATGCCACAGAGTGCAACACACCATACATCAGAGTGCAATACACCATGCCACAGAGTGCAACACACCATGCCACAGAGTGCAACACACAGTGCAGCACACCATGCCACAGAGTGCAGCACACCATGCCACAGAGTGCAACACACAGTGCAACACACCATGCCACAGAGTGCAACACAGTGCAACCCAGCATGCCACAGAGTGCAACACACCATACATCAGAGTGCAATACACCATGCCACAGAGTGCAACACACCATGCCACAGAGTGCAACACACAGTGCAGCACACCATGCCACAGAGTGCAGCACACCATGCCACAGAGTGCAACACACAGTGCAACACACCATGCCACAGAGTGCAACACAGTGCAACCCAGCATGCCACAGAGTGCAACACACCATACATCAGAGTGCAATACACCATGCCACAGAGTGCAACACACCATGCCACAGAGTGCAACACACCATGACACACAGTGCAACACACCATGCCACAGAGTGCAACACACAGTGCAGCACTCCATGCCACAGAATGCAACACACAGTGCAACAGACCATGCCACAGAGTGCAGCACACCATGCCACAGAGTGCAGCACACCATGCCACAGAGTGCAACACACAGTGCAATACACCATGCCACAGAGTGCAACACACAGTGCAACACACCATGCCACAAAGTGCAACACACAGTGCAGCACACCATGCCACAGAGTGCAGCACACCATGCCACAGAGTGCAACACACAGTGCAACACACACCATGCCACAGAGTGCAACACACCATGCCACAAAGTGCAATACACCATGCCACAGAGTGCAACACACAGTGCAGCACACCATGCCACAGAGTGCAGCACACCATGCCACAGAGTGCAACACACCATGCCACAGAGTGCAACACACCATGCCACAGAGTGCAACACACAGTGCAGCACACCATGCCACAGAGTGCAGCACACCATGCCACAAGTGCAACACACCATGCCACAGAGTGCAGCACACCATGCCACAGAGTGCAACACACAGTGCAGCACACCATGCCACAGAGTGCAACACACCATGCCACACAGTGCAACACACAGTGCAACACACCATGCCACAGAGTGCAACACACCATGCCACAGAGTGCAGCACACCATGCCACAGAGTGCAACACACCATGCCACAGAGTGCAGCACACCATGCCACAGAGTGCAGCACACCATGCCACAGAGTGCAACACACCATGCCACAGAGTGCAACACACAGTGCAGCACACCATGCCACAGAGTGCAACACACCATGCCACAGAGTGCAACACACCATGCAACAGAGTGCAACACACAGTGCAGCACACCCATGCCACAGAGTGCAACACACAGTGCAACACACCATGCCACAGAGTGCAGCACACCATGCCACAGAGTGCAACACACAGTGCAACACACCATGCCTCAGGGTGCAACACACCATGCCACAGAGTGCAACACACAATGCAGCACACCATGCCACAGAGTGTGGCACACCATGCCACAGAGTGCAACACACAGTGCAACACACCATGCCTCAGAGTGCAACACACCATGCCACAGAGTGCAGCACACCCATGCCATAGAGTGCAACACACAGTGCAACACACCATGCCACAGAATGCAACACACAGTGCAGCACACCATGCCACAGAGTGCAGCACACCATGCCACAGAGTGCAACACACAGTGCAGCACACCATGCCACAGAGTGCAACACACAGTGCAACACACCATGCCACAGAGTGCAACACACAGTGCAACACACCATGCCACAGAATGCAACACACAGTGCAACACACCACATGCCACAGAGTGCAGCACACCATGCCACACAGTGCAGCACACCATTCCACAGAGTGCAACACACCATGCCACAGAGTGCAACACACCATGCCACAGAGTGCAACACACAGTGCAACACACCATGCTACATAGAGCAACGCACCATGCAACTCACTGTGTAACATACCACGCAACACGCTGCAGCACTCTGTGCAACACACCATGCCACACAGTGCAATACACCATGCCACACCGTGCAATACACCATGCCACAGAGTGCAACACACCATGCCACATAGAGCAACACACCATGCCACATAGAGCAACAGACTATGCCACATAATGCAACGCACCGTGCAACACACCATGCCACACAGTGCGACACACCATGCCACATAGAGCAACACACCATGCCACACAGTGCAACACACAGTGCAACACACCGTACAACGCACCGTGCGACACACTGCAACACATTGTGTAACGCACCGCGCCACACGCTGCAGCACTGTGTGCAACACACCATGCCACACAGTGCAACACACCCTGTAAAACAATGCGACATAGTTAAACACGATAAAGCGGAACACAGCACAATAAAAACACAACACATTATCATGCAAAAGAAAGCAGTGCGACCGTAATACAGCTGAACAATACAAACACACGCACAGACACGCAGACACCAAAAGACACGCACAGACATGCACACATTAAAACACGCACACACACACGTACACAACACACACACACACACACACACACACACACACACACACACACACACACACAAAACACGCGCACGCGCGCACACACACACACACACACACACACACACACACACACACACACACACACATACACACACACACACACACACACACACACACACATACACGCACGAACACGCACGCACACACACACACGCACACTCACACGCAAGCGTGCGCGCGCACGCACGCACGCACACACACACACACACACACACACACACACACACACACACACACAAACGCGCGCGCGCGCACGCACACACACACACACACACACACTCTCTCTCTCTCTCTCTCTCTCTCTCTCTCTCTCTCTCTCTCTCTCTCTCTCTCCTCCAGTATGACGCAACGCCACCCAGTACAATACCACGCATGACAACACGATGTAGTACAGTACAACACAACGCCACACAATACAACAGCTTTCTTCTTCCCCCCCTCCCTCCCCCCCACCTCCGCCCTCCCTTCCTTCCAGTGCATGGTTATCTGTGTGTCCAGCAGGGCGGGCTGTCCGCTGTCAGTGTGGGAGACCTGGTAGCCTTGGCACTGGACATCTGCCGTGGCTGCTGCTACCTGGAAGAACAACACTTTATTCACAGGTCTGCCTGCCTGCCTGTCTGTCTGAGTCAGTCTGTCTGTCTGTCTGTCTGTCTGTCTCTGTCTCACTCTGTTTCTGTCTCTGTCTCTCTCTCTCTCTCTCTCTCTCTCTCTCTCTCTCTCTCTCTCTCTCTCTCTCTCTCTCTCAAGACCTTGCTTATTCAAGCTTATTTAGTTAATGTCATCTGCAAATGAAAACACGGTAAAAAAAAGAAAAAATTCGCAGTATATTTATTCAAAACATCTGTGCATTGTAATTATTATTAGTTCGGTAATGCGAATTTGTTGTTCATGCACATTCCCCCCTTCTGAGGGGCTAAGGCTTGTGAGATAAGCATCTGACTCTCTTCTCTCTCTCTCTCTCTCTCTCTCTCTCTCTCTCTCTCTCTCTCTCTCCTCTCTCCCTCCCTCTCTCCCTCTCTCTCTCGTTTTAAAAATGGTGTTGCTGTTTTTTGGGGGTTTTTTTAGTGTAATTTGGTTATACCTCTGAAAATGCTTCATTTTGACTTAAAATATCACCCAGCATTTTATCAGAAAGAAAAAAATGCTCACATTCGCATATTTTCCTGTTGCTCAATTGGTAGGAAGAAACTCCAGGAGAAGCTTGATAGCAGAAGGTCTCCAGAGAAGACCCCCTCTCCCTCCCTCCCCCCCCTCCTCCCCCCCCCCCCCCCCCCCCCCGCCCCTCCCCACCTCAATAGCCGTCAGAAAAGCGTTTTGGCCCTGAACTCCTTACACTCTAAGGGGCAGGACGGCGCCCAGGTCATGGCTCCTAGATGCTCTTCAGCTATCACTTAAGTTTTTTTCTTTTTCTGGTAATGCCGGGATTTTGACCAGCATCTTGGGGATAGTGGACCTCTCAAGATGTTGCCTTTCAGACGGATACCTTACCCACATTACTATCGGGCTGAAGTTCTAAGCTGAAAATTTAAGCCTTAGGAAGTTCACTTTTGTTCCTCTTCTGCTCTTGTGGTACAGGCTCCCAAACTCCCACCCACATCTTGCGGTCCTGTTCCCACCTTTGAAGCCTTGAGACGCCAGACGTGGCCCAGTCCATCTGAGGACAAGGAAAAACTGTGGAGACCGGCGAGGTCATTCGGTGGACTGCTGACTTTGCCTTACTACCGGGATCGACGATCTATGAGCCTGGCCGGGAACGCGAAACAAAGAAAGAATGAAAATTCCTCTTCTACCACCTCTGCCAGATCCATCTTTTCAGCTCTTTTCAGCTTGCCTCTGCCTTTGCCTTCAGGGTTCTAGTCCTCTCTGTGCCAGAAATCCCGAGCTGTTTCATGAAAACGTACGCTGATGAGCCTACAAATCCGCATACTGCAAAACCTAGTGAAAGGATCTTAGCTTGGAGCCCAGATTCCCTCAGGTTGCTGGCTAGACTGACATGCTTCCCAGTCCTGTAGACAACAGCCTCCTCCCTTCTGCTTTCATACTGCACAGGGAGTTCAGTCAGAATCATTTGTTTTGACGAACCTGAGGAGATACAATGTGTGCGGTCTCATGCCGCTCTTCCTGATGATTTCTGATTGTTTTCCCACCTTGGAAAGCCTGATGTGAACTTCCAGTTCTCTTCTCCATCCAGTAATCAGACCTGATTCCATGCTCTGGATGTCATAGCTATTCTAAATCGTGATGTGTAGCTTCCTGACGTGAAGAATGCTGTTGTTGGAGTGTTTCTGATAGCGCAGCGCTTCCTTGGAAGTATGAACTAATGGCACGCGCGATCTTGCATAAGCACTTGGCTGTGTCTCCGTGTGTAGCTTCCGTGGGTTAACGCTGCCTTGAATGAAGGAAGGCCTTATTACGGCAAACTTTGTCCGCCACTGCTCCTTTGCCCTGACAGAGCGGACACGCATGTCATCTCATCTCCCCAGTTTCACTTGGTTGTGTTCAGAGATGTTGCTGCCCACCACTGTTTCAATGTGTTCAGAGATGTTGCTGCCCACCACTGTTTTCAATTTGTTCAGAGATGATGTTGCCCACCACTGTTTGCAATGTGTTCAGAGATGTTGCTGCCCACCACTGTTTTCAATGTGTTCAGAGATGTTGCTGCCCACCACTGTTTGCAATGTGTTCAGAGATGTTTGCTGCCCACCATTGTTTGCAATGTATTCAGAGATGTTGTTGCCCACCACTGTTTTCAATGTGTTCAGAGATGTTGTTGCCCACCACTGTTTTCAATGTGTTCAGAGATGTTGCTGCCAGTAGCTGTTTACAATGTATTCAGAGATGTTGTTGCCCACCACTGTTTGCAATGTGTTCAGAGATGTTGTTGCCCACCACTGTTTTCAGTGTGTTCAGAGATGTTGCTGCCCACCACTGTTTGCAATGTGTTCAGAGATGTTGTTGCCCACCACTGTTGCAATGTGTTCAGAGATGTTGTTGCCCACCATTGTTTTCAGGTGTTCAGAGATGTTGTTGCCCACCACTGTTTTCAGTGTGTTCAGAGATGTTGCTGCCCACCACTGTTTGCAGTGTGTTCAGAGATGTTGCTGCCCACCACTGTTTGCAATGTGTTCAGTTATGTTGTTGCCCACCACTGTTTTCAGTGTGTTCAGAGATGTTGCTGCCCACCACTGTTTTCAGTGTGTTCAGAGATGTTGTTGCCCACCATTGTTTTCAATGTGTTCAGAGATGTTGCTGCCCATCACTGTTTTTAATGTGTTCAGAGATGTTGCTGCCCACCACTGTTTTCAATGTGTTCAGAGATGTTGCTGCCCACCACTGTTTTCAGTGTGTTCAGAGATGTTGTTGCCCACCACTGTTTTCAGTGTGTTCAGAGATGTTGTTGCCCACCACTGTTTTCAGTGTGTTCAGAGATGTTGCTGCCCACCACTGTTTGCAATGTGTTCAGAGATGTTGTTGCCCACCACTGTTTGCAATGTGTTCAGAGATGTTGCTGCCCACCACTGTTTGCAATGTGTTCAGAGATGTTGCTGCCCACCACTGTTTGCAGTGTGTTCAGAGATGTTGCTGCCCACCACTGTTTGCAATGTGTTCAGTTATGTTGTTGCCCCACTGTTTTCAGTGTGTTCAGAGATGTTGCTGCCCACCACTGTTTTCAGTGTGTTCAGAGATGTTGTTGCCCACCATTGTTTTCAACTGTGTTTCAGAGATGTTGCTGCCCAACACTGTTTTTAATGTGTTCAGAGATGTTGCAGAGATGTTGCCCACCACTGTTTTCAGTGTGTTCAGAGATGTTGTTGCCCACCACTGTTTTCAGTGTGTTCAGAGATGTTGTTGCCCACCACTGTTTTCAGTGTGTTCAGAGATGTTGCTGCCCACCACTGTTTTCAATGTGTTCAGAGATGTTGCTGCCCACCACTGTTTGCAATGTGTTCAGAGATGTTGCTGCCCACCACTGTTTGCAATGTGTTCAGAGATGTTGCTGCCCACCACTGTTTTCAATGTGTTCAGAGATGTTGTTGCCCACCATTGTTTTCAGTGTGTTCAGAGATGTTGCTGCCCACCACTGTTTTCAATGTGTTCAGAGATGTTGCTGCTCACCACTGTTTTCAATGTGTTCAGAGATGTTGCTGCCCACCACTGTTTTCAGTGTGTTCAGAGATGTTGCTGCCCACCACTGTTTGCAATGTGTTCAGTTATGTTGTTGCCCACCACTGTTTTCAGTGTGTTCAGAGATGTTGCTGCCCACCACTGTTTTCAGTGTGTTCAGAGATGTTGTTGCCCACCATTGTTTTCAATGTGTTCAGAGATGTTGCTGCCCAACACTGTTTTTAATGTGTTCAGAGATGTTGCTGCCTACCACTGTTTTCAATGTGTTCAGAGATGTTGCTACCTATAACTGTTTTCAGTGTGTTCAGAGATGTTGCTGCCCACCACTGTTTTCAGTGTGTTCAGAGATGTTGTTGCCCACCACTGTTTTCAGTGTGTTCAGAGATGTTGCTGCTGCCCACCACTGTTTTCAGTGTGTTCAGAGACGTTGCTGCCCACCACTGTTTTCAGTGTGTTCAGAGATGTTGCTGCCCACCACTGTTTTCAGTGTGTTCAGAGATGTTGCTGCCAATAGCTGTTTACAATGTGTTCAGAGATGTTGCTGCCCACCATTGTTTGCAATGTGTTCAGAGGTGTTGCTGCCCACCACTGTTTTCAGTGTTTCAGAGATGTTTCTCCATAACCGTTTTCAATATGTTCAGACATGTTGGTGCCCACCACTGTTTTCAATATGTTCAGAGATGTTGTTGCCTACCACTGTTTTCAGTGTGTTCAGAGATGTTGCTGCCCATAACTGTTTTCAGTGTGTGTTCATAGATGTTTCTGCCCACAACTGTTTTCAATGTGTGTTCAGAGACATTGCCGCCCGCAACTGCTTACTGACAAGCAAGGGACCGGAGAGAGTGGCCAAGATCGCCGACTTTGGAATGTCCCGAGATGTGTACAGGTGACCATAGCTTTAAGGTGGACACTGGTTTGCCGTCGTTTGGTCTTGACGGCCCGTTGGTTTGACTAAGTGAGAGAAAGGAGGTGGGGGCGGAGGAGCGAGGGAACAACGGGATGAAGATATAGATAGATAGGTGTGTGTGTGTAGGTGTGTGTGTGTGTGTGTGTGTGTGTGTGTGTGTGTGTGTGTGTGTGTGTGTGTGTGCAAGCGCATGCAATGCTGGCATGCGCACGTGCGTAAAAACACACATATACATGTTGTTGGCAACAATGTACAGGTGACTTGAATCGTGTAGGCACACGTTTGTGCATGCGTCGGTATAGGTATTTGTGATGTGAGCAGTTCAGATTCAGCTTGAAGCCAGTTTCTGTACTTACGAACAGGAGGTCTTTGATGCTGCACGTGAAAAAAAACACATGAAGAACACGTGAACAAGACCTTATTCTACCGTTCACTAAAATCCGGAGCGTTGTTGGTCATGCACGATACAAGCTTTTGGACTGCACATCAGATTTAGGGAGTTGGGGCAGGCTTTGAAAAAGAAATACTGCTGCAGGAAATACTGAAAACCCTCTGCCTGGCTTAAGAGGATTGGGAAATCAGATCGTGATTCCAAATAAGACCATTTTTTTTCTCTTACGTTGCACTGATCAGCCAAAAAAGATCAAATGCAATCAGAATCCTGTATCAGCCCTCTCTGACTGATCTGATTATTGTGGTGCCTATAGCACTTGTGTACCGAGATTATGATAATGTCTATGGAAATCATGAAACTACTACTGGAATAACAAACATAACTCTAGCTCATATGATGAAATAAATATACGCCCATAGCTCCAAACGAATGCTGCTTGCGGCACCGCATCGCCTAGCAGAAATTACAGCACCGAGCACACAGAACAAAGAAGGAGACATCCTCAACGTTCTGTGTGCACTGTGTTGTCATTTCTGTTAGGCGACCCGGTGTCGAGAGCGGCATTCGTTTGGAGCTATGGGCGTGTATTTATTTCATTATGGGAGCTAGAGTCGTCCTACATGTTGGATATTTACTGTGTACTGTTCCCCTGCCTCATTCAAGATTTCCTTTCCTACAGTCGGAAGGCAATTCTTGTTCAGTTCATCCCTGAATAGCCATGTGCGGCTGATGGGTGATGAGGCTACAGACATGTGCCCGCCAAAACTTGGGATGGGACAAAAAGAGCAAAAGTGACTGCAGCTGCAGCTGTTCCTGCCAATCTGAGAACATTACTAATTATGGTGTTCAGGGGGCAGATAGTGTCCGAAATAAGTAGATAAATATCTTTTGTGACCCTGGCCCATATCAGCAATTTATTTATAAGCTTGTTTATCTGGAGATGAGGTAGATTTTAAATTTAAAGAAAAAAAAAAAACGAATTAAAACTAGCTTCTTTAAAATTTGAATTTGCTTTTCACACACACACACACACACACACACACACACACACACACACACACAGAGAGAGAGAGAGAGAGAGAGAGAGAGAGAGAGAGGGGGGGGGGGGGAACAGTCTGCATGACTGTCTGAATTCGGTAAATACCCTGGCAATGGCAACCTAAATAGGAAGAGGTCAAAATTCACCGGCTGCTAACTACTGTTGTTGTTGTTGTTGTTGTTGTTGTTGTTGTTGTTGTTTTAACACTAGAGAACGTCTAACATGCATGTATTTGTGGCAGACTATTATAAAAATGAGCAGTTTTCACTTTGATTTTTCCCGCAGTTCATGCAGTCCATAAAACAGTTTGTTTTTATTCTAGTGCTTCAGCTGATTTCCGAGCATCGCCTATTTTAGACCGAAATGCAAATCAGCTTCAGCACTGTTTTGAAAAAGAAAATCTCCTGGAGTTACGTCGCCCTTCGATTCGTAGGATTCGGAATAATTTTGTAAATAAAACATGGGTCCAGGCAGGACGCAATTTTTTTCATGACATGTTTACATTATGTTTTTACAGTTTACTTGTTAATATTTACGTTGGTGTCTTTATTGGAATTAACATGATGCATTATGGAACGTGATCATAAACTACAGATAATGGTTAATGTGTTTTTAATGGTATAATTGTGTATGAATTGAGCGAAAAATGGATTGGTGTCACTGAATGATGTGCGTTTGAGCTCTTTACATACAGGGAATGTGCATGCACTAGAGGGTTTTTGTGCTTCATGATTTCGGTTCTGGCGCCAAGATTCCTGACAGCCCCTTTTCCCTGTCTCCTGTTCTCCACTTTCTGTTCGACATTCCTGTCATTGTAAGAAATACAGAGAAAACCCCTGGATTCCTCGGCCTTGGTGATGTGAACATGACCCAGTGTGTGTGTGTGTGTGTGTGTGTGTGTGTGTGTGTGTGTGTGTGTGTGTGTGTGTGTGACAGGTCGGACTACTACAGGAAGGAAGGTCGGGCCACCCTACCAGTGAAGTGGATGCCACCTGAAGCCTTCACAGACGGCGTCTTCACCACCAAGACAGACGTCTGGTAGGACTGCAGTCGGGCTCTACTGCCCCACATATAATGTCTCCTGTTATAGTGACAATGATGATGACGACGATGATGATGATTATGATGATCATGATCATGATCATGATGGTGACAGTAATAAAAGTAATAACGATGACGATGATGATGATGATGATGATGATGATGATGATGATGACGACACTGGCAACGACGACGAAGGTGGTATTTGTCATGACAACAACAAAAAAAAAAAAAAGAGCAAGTAGTATAACAATAAGGTATTTCAGTGCGTAGTTTTAGCAATGTCATAGGCTTTGTCCAATAAAAACATTCAATTCCTCCGCTTATTCAGTCCCGAAAAAAAAAGAGCATTATCTACTGCACACAGGTGTAGGGAGAGAAAGTTTTGTCATATCTGCTTGTTATATGACCCGCCACATACGTCTTCGGGTCCTTTGGAGTAGCGTCTTCATGGTGGCAGCTGTATATATCCGATAACTATAACGTGACCCATGCCAGTGACTAAACACTATGTCAACCAAGATCACAGATACTGAAGGAAACAAGCCTGATGTACGGGTGCATGTGTGCATGTTTACGTTGGGGAAAGGGAAGACTGGAGAGTGCATGGGGTGGGAGGGTGTTTGGGGAGGTGGGGGTGAGGAGGATTGGGTGAAGAGCATGTGCTTGCACTTATAGGTGTTGTAAAGGAGGGGGGATAGATGGGGTAAAGGAGTGGGGAGAGTGCCTGCTTGTCCATTAGGAGGGGAAGGGTGGGGGGTTGTTGTGGGATTTTCTCTTTTTTTTTCTCTCTGTACACAACTGCTGATTGAGTGACATGTCAGTTAATGGGTTGATTGTCTGTGTCAGTACAAAAAGGATCATGTGACGTTTCTGATAGTAATTTTCCAATTGAGGGTGTTTTATTAAGCTTATATACTTACATACTTGTTTTGTTTTTTGTTTCCTTTTATTTTTACCCAGTTATGATTTGAAATAAACCATCTGGTGTGTGTGTCTCCAGATCGTTGAGTGTAATGCTGTACTGCCTGACATGTGTCTTCCCCAGGTCGTTGAGTGTAATGCTGTACTGCCTGACATGTATGTCTTCCCCAGGTCATTGAGTGTAATGCTGTACAGCTTGACGTGTATGTCTTCCCCAGGTCGTTGAGCGTAATGCTGTACTGCATGATGTGTTTGTCCCCAGGCTGTTCAGTGTGATGTAGTACCACCTGACATGTATGTCCCTTCGTTGTTTTGTGTAATGCTGCACCACCTGACGTGCATGTCTGCAGGACGTTCCGTGTAATACTACACCACCTGACGTGTATGTCAGCAGGACGTTTCGAGTAATACTACACCACCTGACGTGTATGTCCCCAGGTCGTTCGGTGTAATACTACACCACCTGACATGTATGTCCCCAGGTCGTTCGGTGTAATACTACACCACCTGACGTGTATGTCCCCAGGTCGTTCGGTGTAATACTACACCACCTGACGTGTATGTCCCCAGGTCGTTCAGTGTAATACTACACCACCTGACGTGTATGTCCCCAGGTCGTTCAGTGTAATACTACACCACCTGACGTGTATGTCCCCAGGTCGTTCAGTGTAATACTACACCACCTGACGTGTATGTCCCCAGGTCGTTCAGTGTAATACTACACCACCTGACGTGTATGTCCCCAGGTCGTTCAGTGTAATGCTGTACTGCCTGACGTGTATGTCCCCAGGTCGTTCAGTGTAATGCTGCACTGCCTGACGTGTATGTCCCCAGGTCGTTCAGTGTAATGCTGCACCGCCTGACGTGTATGTATGTCCCCAGGTCGTTCAGTGTAATGCTGCACCACCTGACGTGTATGTCCCCAGGTCGTTCAGTGTAATGCTGCACCACCTGACGTGTATGTCCCCAGGTCGTTCAGTGTAATGCTGCACCGCCTGACGTGTATGTCCTCAGGTCGTTCAGTGTAATGCTGTACTGCCTGACGTGTATGTCCCCAGGTCGTTCAGTGTAATGCTGTACTGCCTGACATGTATGTCCCCAGGTCGTTCAGTGTAATGCTGTACTGCCTGACGTGTATGTCCCCAGGTCCTTCGGTGTCCTGCTCTGGGAGACTCTGACCATGGGCTGCACGCCCTATCCGGCCCTCACCAACACCGAGGTCATGACCTTCATTCACATGGGAGGTCGTCTGCCTTGTCCAGAGGGCTGCCCCCCTGCCATGTGAGTGACAGTGTATTTTGGGTTTGTTTGTTTGTTTTTTTTGTGGGGGGGGGGGGGTGGGGGGTGCGGGGGGAGGTGTGTTGTGGGAGATTGGGTTGTTGACAGGTCAGCCAGAGAAAAGTTATTGACTATCACTGCGCATGCACTGTGCTTTTCAATAGGAAGAGGACACGTGTGCTCAGCCGCACATCAAACAGCAGGCATGCAAACAGGCTGAACGCTGCAGAGTATGATCTTCATCATGATAATGATAGACCGTGTCATTATCGTGCACATGCTGTTACTTACAGAAAATTAATGCTTCTGAATGAATGTGACTGTAGCTTTATCAGTTTACAGACTGACTGTAACACTTAGAATCGAAATGTGACTGCTGCTTTATCAGTTTACAGACTGACTGTAACACATAGAATTTTAATTCAATGCCCCTCCAAATGTAACTGTTGCTTTATCAGTTTACAGACTGACAGTAATACTAGAATTTAAATGTTAATCTCCCTCTGATGCCACTGCTGCTTTATCAGTTTACAGACTTAGAGTAACACAATTTATATTTGATACGGGGGGCCGGAATAGCTCAGCTGGTAGAGCGCCGGACTCGTAATCCAAGGGTCGAATTTCCGCCGGGCCGTTTCGGTACAGGGAGATTTTTCCCTCGGAGAGTTAACATTAGTTCTGACTGTCCTTCGAATGAGACTGTAAACTGAGGTTCCGTGTGTGAACACACGCATAATATCTTGCACACACGTAAAATCCCATCACCAAGTTTCGGAAGAGAAGGCCAGTTTGGCCGTTGGTATGGATCATACGTTGCACATAGCATGCACCTTCCCCGAAGACAGAGTATGGCTGCCTTAATGGCGGGATAGAAAACGGTCATACCCACAAAACTCCACTCCCTTTGTTGGGTAGATGGGATTAATAGTTGTCTGTCCATATAGGGAGAGTCCGCAGGAGTATCAGCCTGCGTATGCAGAAAGAGGAAGAAGATTTGATACCCCTCTAAATGCGACTACTACTTTAATAGTTTGAAGACTGACTGTAGCACAATTCATTATGGTCGACTATTAGTTAGTCACATGTTGATAGCCTGACGAATCTGTGACTGGCTGATCCAATTGCAGATTTGAGCTGATGCAGCACTGCTGGCAGCAGAAACCAGATGAGAGGCCAACGTTTACCGTCATCAAACAGACCTTGACCTCCATTTCACAGGTCAGTCCACACACGAGTTGTCTCCCTGAACAAGTTGAAGGAACTTCGTCATCGTTCATTCTGCTTGTTCGTATGACCCGTGTCACCCTGGTGATCATTCTTATGCTGCAGTGTTTGTTGCAATGGGGCAGCACACTGTTCGCAATGTTACCGCATTCACACAAAATCGATCACTGTGACTGTTGTTTGAAGTCATCATCATCTCATCGTCTGTGACAGGAGGTCCGAGGCCCAGAGCAGTGACGCACACTTGGACAGCTGGAGTCCAACAACTCTGTCCTTAAGTGTTATACAGATCGACAGATGCGATCTCTGTCCTTAGTCTGATGCAGGTGGACAGATGCGATCTCTGTCCTTAGTCTTACGCAGGCGGGGACAGATGCGATCTGTGTCCTTAAGTCGTATCCAGGTGGACAGACGCAATCTCTTAATTCTTATGCAGGTGGACAGACGCGATTTGTGTCCTAGAGTCTTACGCAGGCGGACAGATGAGATCTCTGTCCCTAAGTCTTATGCAGGTGGACAGACGCGATCTCTGTTCTTAGTCTTATGCAAGTGCACAGACGCGATTTCTGTCCTTAACTTTATGCAGGTGGACAGACGTGATCTAAATTTAGCCAGTCAATCCTGCCCGCAACATTATTGTATGTAGTACCTAAGTTAACATACAATGTGTTACCACCGTACAGAACTATTGTGGAGGGACATCGTTCAGAATGTTGGTACATCATTGCCCAGAACATTAGTTTGTGCAGGATATTTAGAACGATGTTACGTTACTGTCTACATTGTGTGTGTTGCGCAGGACATCAGAGAGAATGGAGTCACATTACCGTCTACAACATAGTTGTAAAGGCCTTCATGTATAAAAGTGTTACATTACTGTCCACAATGTCATTGTTTGTTGTGCGGGACACCGTTTAGGATGGTGTTACTGTCTGCAACACAGTTGTATGTTGTAGAGGACATATTTACATTACTGCTGTCTAGACCGTTGTTGCTCGTTGTACAGGACATAGTGTATAACGTTGCGACATCGTTGCTATCTCACCAAGGACACCATTTGATACCAGAACATGGCCGTTGTACAGGACATCATTTTATCCGCGCATCAAAACCACTCCATGAAACAGCGTTTTATCCTAGAACATGACTGTCGTGCAGTGCATCATAAAATTTTTATCTCAGAACATGATTGTTGCATGGATCATTTCATTGCACAATTTTACAATTGTACAGTTTTTTTCCCACACAACCTGTTGTAGTTTTTCTCCCATGAGCTGACTGTTGTAAAGGGGGTATTTTCCCCCCACAGTATGACTGTTTACAGGATGTGCTTTTTTTTTTTTCCTCCCACAACCTGACTGTTGTACAAGAGGTCTTTTTCCCCCCTACAAGATGACTATTATACGGGAGTTCTTTTTTCCCCAGAACGTAACTGTTGTACAGGAAGTTTTTGTTTGTTTTATTTTGTTCTTTCTCCACAACGTGACTGTTGTACAGGAGGTAATTCTATCTACAACATGACTGTGATACAGGAGGTAATTGTTTTCTACAACAGGAACATTTTAAAAGAAGTAATTTTTCCCGACATAACTTGTACAGGAGGTATTTTTTTCTACATCCTGACTGTTATAAAGGACATAATTTTTCTACAACCTGACTGCTGTACAGGATGTAATTTTTCTACAGCCTGGCTGTTGTACAGGACGAAAGTTTTCTTCAGCCTGACTATTGTACAGGAGGTGATTTTTTCCCCCCACAAACTCACTGTAGTACGAGATGTAATTGTTTTCACACTTGACTGTTACGCAAGTCGTATTTTTTCAACAACCCAACAGTTTGTACAGGTTTCTTGTTTTTTATTCCCACAATCTGACTGTTGTACATGATGTTATTTCTCCACAACCTGATTGTTTCGCAGGAGTCATTTTACCACAACCTAACGTACAGAAGGTAATTTTGTTGTAGACAAGGTTATTGTTTTTCCCCACAACCTGACCATTATACAGGAAGTAGTTTTTCTGCAATCTGACTGTTTTACAGGAGGTAATTTTTCATTGACCGGACTTTTATACAGGAGGTAACATTCCACAACCTGACTGCTGTACATGTGGTGTTTTTTTTCACAGTCTTATACAGGAGTTTTTTTTTTCACAACCTGATTGTTGTACAGGTATAGAGGAGTTTTTTTTTCCACAACCTGATTGTTGTACAGAGGGTTTTTTTTTTCCCCACAAACTGACTGATTGTACATGAGGTGTTTTTTCCCCCACAACATGACTGTTGTGCAGGGGTTGATTTTGTTCCACAACCTGACTGTTGTACAAGTGGTCATTTTTTCCCCAACAACCTGACTGTTGCACTATAGGTTTTCTTTTATCCTCAACCCAACTGTTGTACTGATGGTAATTTTTTCCCTACAACTTAACTGTTAATACAGGTGGTAATGTTTTCCCCACAACCTGTCATAACAGGAGATAATTTTTCACCAAAACCTGTCATAACAGGAGGTAATTTCTTCCACAACCGGACTGTTATACAGGTGTTCATATCCCCCCCCCCCCCCCCCCCCCCCCCCCCGACAGCCTGACTGTTATAACGGGTGGTATTTTTTTTTTCCACAACTGTTTCTTGTACAAGAGTTGTTTTTTTTTTTCCCCAAAACCTCACTGTTGTACAGAAGGTTGTTTTTTTTTTTTTTCGCACTGACTGTTGCGCGAGTGGTAATCCCCCCCCCCCCCCCCCCCCCCCCCCTCCCCAACCTGACTGACTGTTACAACAGGAGGTCATTTTTTCCACAACCTGACAGCTGCATAGGTGGTAATTTTCCCGCACAGCGTACTGTTGTAACAAAAGTTCATTTTTTTCCCCCGCAACTTGACTGCCATAACAGGAGGTAATTTTGTCCACACCTGACTGTTGCACAGGACACCCCCAGCATGTCCCGCCCCATGCTGTCTTGCACCCTGCCCTCCATCAGCAGTTCTGGACGTGGGCCTCAGCTGCTCACTCCCCCAGAACCCAGAACGAGCAGACTGCCTCCGCACACCTCCTCCCTGCCTCTCTCTCCTCTCGGTTGCCGACCTGTCATGCTCACAGCCTCTCCTCAGCCCTGGCAACAGCAGTGCCGTCTGCACTGCAGACCTCACTGTCAGCCGGTCAGTGTCTCCGGCCAAACGGTCCATCCAATACGTCATACTCCAGTCTGGACCCTCTGCTGCCTCCAGACAGCGCCGACTGCCCAGGTCGTGGTCAGCACTGCTCTGCCATAGGGGTGAAGAATAGGGCGGCACAACATTGGAATCATTCACCGCTGCAGCGGTTTTTTTCTCTGCCTCTACACACAACATCCCTCTCTGTCCGTTGCAGCAACTTCCCTCCACTGCCTCCAGTGATGCCATCCGTCATGCCCCATTGCTCCGGTTTTCTTCTGCCTCGACACAGGACATCTCTCGCTCTCCGTCGCAGCAGTGTTCCTCGGTCTCCAATCTCGACATTTCTTCCTCTACACTGCCACAGTTCCCTGACTGTACAAAGGACATCATCCCTCACACTGTATACACTGCGGGTAGTAGCAGGAGTCTGTGTGAAGAGATATCCTGACATTCCTGAACATCTGTGGGAGGGCGTGCAGAGATCTGATTTTTTTTTCCTGATCGGATCGGCAACACTTTATGGTCAGATAGAACCTAAAGTGTGGAGTCTTGGTGTACATGTGCGTATGATGCGACGACAGTCCCATTAAACATGGGCACGTTTCATCCCTATAGTCTGTCCACAGTACAGATGGTTTGTTTCTTCTGCATGTATTATGTTCCATACCACTTTTAACGACGAAAATAAATAGCTTATTCACATTCCTGGCTCAGAGAAAGACGATGACTCATGGAACGCAAAGGAACATCAGTTGACTGCCTATGACCATAGGAATAGCATGGATGTGACCAATATCATAAATCATTTCCCTTTTGTTTCACCAATCCTCATTTTGGTGATCCACTGTTCATATGCTTTTTGTTCCTGGGTAATTTCATACGCTATGAAAAGTTTGTGCCTAATGTGCTATATCCCAGGTATTCAGCCTAAAATGAAACGCTTTTTGCTCATCTCTCTTTTTCAATACTTCTACTACAACCATGAAACCATTTCAAGTTTATGTGCATTTGCCACACAAACTGTCTTCTTACAGAAGTGTCTCAACAACAACAGAATTGCTCAAGGCCATTGTAGCTTGTGGGAACATTCTGCTCTGCAACTGGTTATGCATTGCTAGCTTTGACTGAAGTGTTTGTGGCTTTGATACAAGTGTTACAGGTGTAGGTAAGCATGTCATCAGATGTACAATGTATAGGGCTTTTGATCTTGACATTTAAACACTACAACATACACGTTTTAGTGTGTGTGTGAGAGTTTAAGTATTGGACATCTACTAAGTACAGCCAGCCAACCACACAGCACTTCAAGGCTATCTTCCCACTTGGTAAACATTCCCATCCTTTGGAAGGGGGGGAGGGAGAATCAAGATGATAAAACTATTAACAAATATATATATAATATGTGTACTAATATACCAACATCGCTCATCCTTAGGGCAGATAAAAAATGCATCCACCTTACTTTCTTCTCACCCATATTTAAAAGGTAAGTGATGATACAGCTACGGTCCTCTCCGGATGGAGTATCATACTGTATGATCTTACTGCCTAGTAATCAGATAACTGGGGGGGGGGGGGGGGGGGGGGTTAAGTATGCAGATCTTGAGGAAGAAAGATCCCATTCAAATGACATCGAACTATGGTTGCCGCTAGCCAATCTGCTCAACAGTTTATCATTAATGTAATATGAAGATCAACAGACAGTGGTGATGCAGGATACAACGGATCAGAAGGCCTGGAGTCCATGAACCTGTCTGCACTCCTATTTATCACTGATGAACTGTGCAATGGAAAGGCCATATCTGAGTGCATGTTGGTATCAATGGAATCATTGTAAACCTCCAGTTACTAACACCACCAAATCCTGATCTGTTTGGGCAGTTAGTACTCCCCCATTGCTTCCTTTCAGACCAAGTCCCCTCAAACTTCACTCCATGGGGACTTATGCCACTGCACTGCTGTGGGAGTATGTTTGAGCTGCTGAACTTATTCCACTCTGGGATCAACTTTTCCAAAAGACAGTTTTCAGTTCCACCCCTATGACAGTATTCAAAACTGATCAGTGAACTTCACATGGGACAGAGTTCATGTTGATTGCAACTGTCACAAAAAAAGGAAAGAACAGTGAACATATGCCACTTTAATCTACCCCTCAAAAATGTGAAAGGATATTGTTTGCAGCTTACCAAAGAGACATGCAAATACTCTTGAATCATGTTTATTTAAGACAGAGAGAAAGGTGATGGTGCACATAACTGTCACAGTAGGATACAGTGTTGTACTGAACCAGGGTGTGCAACGTGCGCACGCTTGCTAATACCCTCCTTGATGACAGTTCCTGACTTCAGGTCCTCTTTCCCATTGCATTGTTAGCCAGCTTGGAGGATATATGTACGAGTATAAATCTCTGCAAACTTGTGACAAAGCAAAAAACCTTCACAGACACCAAGAAGGAAAATCTCCGTCAGAGAAAACGTGTCTTTTCAGATAAAGAATTAACTGGCTGTAAATTTTTCCAGCACCTAATAATCCCTCATGGACAAAAACAGCACAGTACTACTACCACCCAAAGAAAAAGTCAAACTCTGATACGGATGGAATTCAGACCATTTATTTTCATCTCAATACATAATACAATATCCACACCACAAACTTTCTAGTCTGGGTATAACAGGGGTTGGGGACATAACTTTTGTAAAGAACAGAAATTAACTGTACATTTTCATCACCTTGAGGAGGATCATCCTGATGTGTCCTCCCTATTACGCACACACACTCATTAAGGGGGCGACTTCTTCAGCACAATCTCACAGCAGATGCAACACTCAACTGCATGTTTCCATCATACAATGAAGCAGACTGTTCAGACACCAGACATACAAGCCCATTTTCTTATGCTCACAAATACCCTAACACTGCCCTTGAAGAACCACATTCATACACACACACACACACACAGGGAGGCCACATTGGCACCTATGGACCATATAGGTCCATTTACACTTTCTTGTGTGCACACAAGCCTTCAACATTATCAGCTGAGAAACAAGATAGAAGTGCAGCCCACAAAGTGACCGAGGGTCTGGCCCTGAGGTATACATTCCTCTCCTGCCAAGAGCCAGCTCCACCCTGTCCAATGCCCCCCTTCTACTGTCACTTTGCCGTGGCTTTGGATCCCTCTCATACAGACATCGGCACAGTGGTGCATTCACACCAGACGCTGCACAATCAGCAGTCCTTGCATTGCACACTTCACTTGGAATTGCCATCAGCAGCCATGTGCACTGTCCAGTCTAGGCTCCTGTAGGATTATTTCACAAGTCCTTGTTTTTTGGCCTCCGTCTCGTACACAAGGAGACGCCACATCTTGACCACAAACACTTCTGCTTCTTCATCCAGCACCTGCACACACCATCATCAGCATGTCCTCTTCATCATTAGGGTCACATCATTAGCAGACACCATCACACACGCCATCTGATGAAGGCACCATCTACATTCTCTCTCTTTTTGACCACACTACTGAACACTGTCCAAAGGACAAAACTGCCACAAGGCTGTTTTGTGGCAGACAGCTCCCATCTTCAGTTGGATTTTTATAAATTGCCCAGTTCTCAAATGATACATACTATATCCTATTCTTCAATTTGATTTTACCACTGCCTAATAATACAACAGTAAATACTACCAAACGATTATTTTGGTAGTATTTACTGTTTTATTATTGAAGAATAGGATATAGTATGTATCATTTGAGAACTTGGCAATTTATGAAAATCCAACTGAAGATGGGAGCTGTCTGCCACAAAACAGCCTTGTGGCAGTTTTGTCCTTTGGACGGTGTTCAGTAGTGTGACTGCCTAATAATAAAACAGTAAATACTACCAAACGATTATTTTTTCTTTGAATTTTTCTTTTTGAAGTACACTGTTGAACAGTCACTTATTTCAACGGTGTTTTTCTCTTGTTAACAAAAAATTCTCTTAACACAGCTATCACTATAAAACATAAAGCCATTCACCAGAAGAACCACTGCTGCCAAGTCACTTCAGTGGTCTTCAGATTCACCATACTTACTATGCCCCCTGGCCACCCACCCCTTGATGGCAAACTTGGCAGAATGCACAATAAGCACCCTCCTCAGCAGAGACCACCACCGTCAGGCCGTCCTGACCAAACTCCTCATGACTGACATCACTACAGACTTTCAACACTGACTGGCCATGGGACTGACACAGGAGGGAAACAGACCCGTTTACCAGAAGCTGCAGGTGGTGGTATACTTTTCAACAAAAAAGACCATTTTTCTACAGCTGAATTTTGTACAAGAGAGGGGTGTAGAGCGTTTTGTCCACATTTCATCTAACCTAGCAGAAACTTTTTCTTCCTGTAGAAACCACCTGCCCTAGCATTAACTTTGGCAAAGATGTGTTCTCCTAACACTTGTTATTTTCAAACCTTATTCATCTGCACACGTCGACACAAAATCATGCTCTTTCACCTTTGCTGTTGTTGCTGTTGAAAAATCTGACACTCTGCTGCAATTTCATGTGCAGGAGTCAGCAAGAACTGTTGCTCTTTAGTCAAAGCCCTAGCCATGATTGCACTGTGCAAGAGCAATTGCCACTTATTATGAACTTTTTGTCTCTTCTATATTTTCTACTTTATCCCCCTAACCTATCATATTCTCAGTATTTCTGCGGAACATGAAAGATAAATACAGCAAAATCATACAGGTCAAACAGATCCGGAAACAGAATGAGAGGTGTCTCAACAGGGTGATATATGGCCTTCAAGTGAAAAGACATGAATAAGGACATAGATATACAAGACAGGAGGATGGAATGTGAGTGGGTGTGGGCAGGCGGAGAGGGACACAGGGCAGAGCAGTTTTTACAGACCAGGCTACACCATTCTTAACAGACACATTGGCATGGGAAGGGTGGGGGGGGAGGGTGGTGGTGGTGGTGGTGGGAAGGTGGGTCAAACAGCAGTATACTGACCATGGCTACAAGGAAGACAGGCAAACAGCAGTAACACAGTATACTGACCATGGCTACATCATTCCGAAAGGACAGAGGCATGGGAAAGGGAGTGGGTGAAGGGGACAGGCCAAGGACGACCAGGGACAGTCTACTGACCATGGCTACATCATTCTGGAGGGACACAAACGCAAGGAGAGAGAGCAGGGTGAAAAATAGGTGAAGGGGGCAGATTGTGAGGGACAGCAAAGAGCATTCTACTGACCATGGCCACATCATTCTGGATGCTCTGTGGACTGCTGTGAGCTACCACTTTCTGACAGATGAAATCAGTCAGCGTCGGTTCCTCCTCCCCGATGTACTCCACAATCTTCTTTGTCACCCATGGCTTGATGCGCTTGTCCATCAGCACCTGTCACACAGCCACAGCACTGATAATCTGCAGTGTTCATCACGTCACCATACAAACGCTTGACCATCCAGGGTTCATGACATTACAGTAAACATCAAATGCACCAGCTACAACCAGACCACAAAAGACGTCTCATCAGGCCACAATAGACAATAACATGTCAGCTGCTCATGCACAGAAAGTGATGCTAAATACATGAATACCTGCAACATCGCAACATCAACTTTTTTTTTTTTTTTTTCTCCTCTCTTAAGTCTTGTCAATCACATCTTTTTTTCTGAAATTAACTATATGAACTTTATTTGTAATAGTGTCCAGTGTGGACACATTTTGTGAACAGCACACAATGGTTATGCTCTTTGTGGACTTAATCAGCTAATGTATCTCATGCAAGTCACCAGAACTTGTTTTTTTTCATTCCATTCCTACCCCAAGAGAAATAGCTAGAAATAACTGAGTTTTATAATGCTCCATCCCTTCACTGAAGTCTCTTAGCTTTTTTTTCAAAACATGTCCGTGTAACTTTCCAGTCCCAAGAAGCAGTGCAATTATGGAAGGCAAACACACACAGCAGACTAGCATGACCCTGACAGAGAGAGACTGCCTGGCACCTATGTGACCCCCCTCACTCCAGCCAACTAAATGAACAGCTCTTCTGATACCAACTCCTACCTGATCTATCGCACTCCCAATCCAGGTAGATGAACACTTTTCACCAATTCCTACCTGATCCAACCCGCTCCCAATCCAGTTAGATGCACACATCTTTCGCCAGTTCATACCTAATCTGTCCACTGCAATCCAGGAAGATGTGAGTGTCTTTCACAAACATTTTTCTTATCCATCCTACCCCTTGTCCAGGTAGATGAACACAACATCCAAGCCCACCTACCTGATCACCCCCACACATAGTCCTAGGGTAACTGAACTGCTCTTCTTTCTAAACACCCTGCTGATCCATCTAATCAAGTGCACAAATCCGTCACTAAACCCTTACCTGATCTACCACACTCCAGTCTAGGGGGTAGTTGAACAGCTCGTCTTTCACTGTGGGGATGTTCTCGATCAAGGCCTTAATCCTCTGTCGTTTCTCCTCAGAGAGTGGTGGGCTTCTTCTCCTCCACGACCGGGGTCTTGTCCTCGTCGTAGTCCAAGGGAATCAGCTTCCGCTTCTTTCCTTCCATCTGGTCATCGTCATCCTGGTTGAACACGTCACCCACTGTCAGCTTCTTGCGCTTGGGGGCTGCTGGGGCCCATGATGATGGTGGTTCCCCCAGAGAGGGTGGTGGGTGGGACAGGGGGAAGGGAGGTCCTACGATGTTGTTGGTGGGTTCTTGGACTACTGGCGGCTCCTGATCATCATACAGCATAAGGACCATGTGAATGACAATCACTACATGACAAGTACATGTTTATTCAAGACATGACCACACCCTGGTCATACCAATGGCATCACAAAAGCACAGCTGTAGATGGAAACAACCTTTTTCACCCTACAGTCATTTACAAAAGATTACACTGCTTCTTTTAACATTCATTTCTGAAAACTTAAAGATGACAGGACTCGCTCAAAGTCTGATTCAGTAAACATGGGATAGAGTAGCCTACATTACCTGTCTGAACAACGTCTGATTACAAAGGGGGGAAAAAACAGTTTCAACTTGAATACTGTATTTACAGGTTGTCTGGAATGTCTTTTTCAGATTCCACCTTTATCCACCTAGCAATTTTCAGCTGGTGACTTTTGTCAGATATTTTCTACAGCTGAACATGCCGTGAAAATCCTAATGTTTCATCCATGGTGGCCAAAATCCCTAAACAGAGGCGAGATCTTCCTCCATAAACAATGCCAACCAGACAAACAAAGTCATCAAAAGATGAGGAACATCTAAAGGCAGAGATAAAGAAGATTAGATCATACATTTTCACAGGAATAGTTTTCATTTTTTTTTTTTTTTTTTTGTTAGAGAATTCGCATAGCATCTGTTCTCATGCCATACAAACCACTGAAAAGTACAAAACCTGCATAAAGCATGTCATTAAATGCCATGTAAAACAAGGGAGAAGATACACTTATGACTACAAATTTCAGATATAAGCTTTACAGAAACGTGTAAAAGTGACTACCATGTTCCATTTTAAGTAGCAGATTCTCTCTCTCTGTTTATCCTCACTGATCTGTGCATGTGTGTGTGCATGTGTGTGTGTGTGTGTGTGTGTGTGTGTGTGTGTTTGCACATGCATGTGTGTGTCTGACAGAAACAGAATCGTGTAAAGTCAACTCATAACGAATTTAATTTAAACCTCTATGGATATCTTTTACACAAAGCTGATAGGACTTTCCAAAACCATACTGGGACTCCTAAAATCCTCAGATTAGGTTCCCAGTACTCCACAGGCAAACCAGCCAGAGGGCGGCCTATTCCAAGACAACACTGAATGTCATCCCGCAAAGGATCAACTCTCGTCGTCACCTGCTGGAGTCTGACAGACTGACTGTGGGTGGTTCTAATCCAGGAGACGCTCTCATGCCCAGCAATGAGAAATATGCAGCAGAGGGACCATCAGAAATCCCTATCCAACAGGCTTTCAGACCTAGGCATACAACTGCTACTGGGCTTTAAACATCACATTTACATTTTTTTTTTCTCTGAAATTAACCCTCTTGTCAATCGGGCGCCCGCTAGCGCCCAACCGGAAATCACACAGCCAAAACGCTGAGCGCCTGCCAGCACCCGGTAAAACACGTGGCAAACAGTGGGCGCCGCCATGTTTCTCGTAGAAAAGGAAGTCTCACGAGAACGTGATTTCCTTCTTCCTGTAGCCATTTTCTACCGTCTGCAAAAAAAAACGCGAGTCGATGCGTGCCGTGGTTCTCGAGTTACGAATTTTCAAAGTTTTGAAGTCGAAATGCGGTTTTTCACCATGGCTTACCTTGATTTCTGCCGTTCTATAATGAGATTTAGTGATGGAGATACTGTGATTTGTAGAATTTAAGGCATAAGACTAAGTGAAAGTGCTGGGTGATGAAGCTTAGAGTGACCTAGATTTCGACTGGGATGAGGTTCAAGGTATGATGATGAGTAACGATTCGGAAGAAAGTTCTGAAGAAGAGATTTTTTTCCCCCCAAGTAAATGGCTCATGTGACATTCTTCAAACTTGCGATATAGCAACATATATATTCGTAGGAATTTTAAAAATTATTTTCATTTCATTCTTTCCGTTCCTCTCTTTTAAATTATTTTTTTAATTGTGTAACCATGTTCAAATTACGGAGTTACCTATCTTGCCGATGGTTTTCGATGTTGCTAAGCTCGGATAAGTGCATACTGAAGAGGGTTAAGTGTATTCTGAGAACCACTTAGCTTTCCCCAGTTTCTCCACTGAAAGGTGAAGGCTGCACATCGGATCAAACGGCAAGATATTTCTGCCCAGAGGTCTATCCTGTCCTGGATATTTCATTCTGTCATGCCCAGGTGAATCCCCCTGCCCCCTCCCTGAAGTGCAACTGGTTTCCAACTTATGATCACTTTAACCAGAACATTCACTTCAACAACATAATTATGGAAAGACAGGATTTTCACACATATATACAAACCTAATGACAAAGATCTAAATCCATTCTACTGCGACCTAACTTCATTCTGCTTACCTAACTTCAAAGACCCAAACCCCATCTTGATGGACTGTTCTTTGGAGGCAGGTCCAAAGCTGGGCTGGGACTGGGAGGACTCGTCCATGAACTGTCCCGGCACACTGTGGCGAGAGGCCTCCTCATCTGTGAAGGGCGTGTTCGTCTCTGACACAGACTGCAGGGAAGGAGCCGTCTCCACCACAGGCTTCGGGGGAGGACCAGCAGGTAGCTTGGGAGGCAATGGAGGCTTCTCCTCCTCCTCTTCTTCCTCTCCTCCTCTTCTGACGACGACGATGACTCTTCTTTGGTTTTTTCTGGTGGTTCGGATGCTTCTGAGGGGGGGCACGCTCCGTTCTGCTAGCTGTAGCCGTGGCCGTAGATGTTCCTCTTGTTCTCGTTCAAGCTGTTGTGAGGACTACACCTTTATTTTCTTCATTATTATTCATTGAGTGTTATCACTAGCATACAACGAAATACAGTCAAGTTTCTGCTGTTTTACTGGAACATCATTACCAAAGACACCAGTAGAAAAAATGTATTTACCATCACCAATCAACAACGTTATCAGTCAAACAATAAGCATCAAACCACACAAGAGCTTTTAGTATTTCTTTTTTTTTTCTTTTCTGTTTTTCCCCATGTGCTGCTCCACCTTGGCTTTTTTTTGTACATGGGTCTGTATTCAAACAGAGTGAAAGAAAATCTTAAACGTGGCAGGGAACAGCAAAACACTTAACAAGTAAAGTAACCTTGTTACTCAAAAGTTAACCTACTTGTTTGTTATTCAAACAGTGTTTGGCCGCAGAGGCGACAGTGCCGAGTTTCAACCACTTGAGGGATTAGATTTCTATGGCCTAAAAATCCTCTCTGTCCACCCCATGGATACCTGAATCAAATTAGGGAAGATCACGGCAGTGGAAGGAGATCGATGGGCCCTGACACACTGAACCTCTAGCAGTTCATGGCTCCTATGGCCATTTGGTTAGGAGGCTGTAACCACCTTTTACACAGCAATCACCTTGTTCCCTTGATCAATGGCATACAATCATGATTTTTACTTCATATCCCCTGAACATAACTGCACCATGGATCATCCTGGGGAAAAATTATTCTACAGTACTTCTAACATAATATTTGATCGCTAATCAATTAAGTTTAGCAGTTCTTATATCAAGTCATTCATTAACAACTCAGAAGAGCAACTGCTACACACATCAGAAAGAGAGAGAGAGAGAGAGAGCAATGCATAAAAGAAGAGTACATGTAGGGTGGACACATCCCCTTCCTCAGTGTTGACTCACCCTGGCCAGTTCTGCTTCTGGGTCAGGGTGCCCCTGGTCCAGCAGCTTCCTCTTCAGCTCCTCTATCTCTTCCTTCTCCCTCTGGCGGTCCCTCAGGTCTCTTCTCTCTTCTCTCTCTCCTTCAGGCGCCTGGCCAGAGGACTTCCCCTGCACATTGTAGCATCAAAGATTAACACCTGATGACCTTTGACAGGCTAGCATATGGAAACCCTCCGTACACACAGTCATAGGTCAATACCTGACGACCTTTTATACCTACAAGGTAATGAATAAACATCTGGTGACCCTATATACTGGAAAGTCACAGGTGAACACTAAGTGAATCTTCATACCTTTGACATCTGTTCAATGGCTACAGGACAAAGCAAAGTCATGGTCATCATTCAGCACCAACACTTGTGATAAAAAAAACCAATGGCAGCATTTCTGAGCTGCTTTCATTCTTACATGAAGGGCCCTAAACAGCAACACAACTTCCCTGCAGTCACGTGGTCCAAGTGAGCTTACGTCCATTGCCCTTGTGCAATTTTGTCATTTTATACAAGAGCCCCTATTACAACATAGTAGCATATTGCTCTATATCCACAGCAAGGGTAAAACATGAACTTTACTCTCAGTATACTATCAAAGACATTTAATTAACATTAAACTAATTTCTCAAAACACGTGACAGATAGAATGTGACCAAAAACATAAAACAGTCTGAATTACCTTAGCTTGGTTAGCATAATGGCAAAATATGGGAAAAACGACAAAAAAAAAAAAATGTCAGTCTGGCTTTGAACAAAATGCACACAGTGTGCATACACTAAGTTTTTATTTCCTTCGCCACTTATGTATCTACAGATAATCATCAAATATCACCATAAAACATTACGTAGGTACCAAGATTTTGTTCTTCTTCGTTAAAGTATCAACGGAAAATCACCCAAGAAAGTGATCCAATAATCCCTTCAGCACATTCACATCTCTCCTTCAATCTCGTCTTCATATAAACCACTTTGCTATATTATTTCCAACACTTTGAACAATGTCACAGATCTCAGTCAGGCCCAAGTAGATGGGGCAAGATTTTCCTTTTTTCTAAATTCTTCCATCCCCATTTCTCTCTCCATCCCCATTTCTCTCCCCCCCCCCCCCCCCCCCCCCCCCACACACACACACACCCCCTCTCCCCCCCCCCATCCCCTTCCTTTTTTAGGGGGGTCAAAAGAGGAATCTCCTCCTCACTTACCCCCCCACCTCCCTTCCTTTTTAGGGGGGTCAAAAGAGGAATCTCCTCCTCACTTTACCCCACCTGCTCTCTTTCCTCCCTCTTTTTTTTCTAGTTGTTTGTTTTGTTTTGACTGGATGTTCAAAAACCATGCACTGTCATGTGTTCTACAACAGTGGACAATTTCTTGCTGATTTTACAGTTGTGGTATTCGACACAAATGGCAAGAAATACCAGATGTGCCAGGTCTGGAAATTCCAACCTGCAAGCTGGATGTCTTTGTTCCAAGTCTTTAAGGAGAAAAAAAAGGTCAACTCCATAATAAGAACACTCTTTCCATTAGCCAGGACTTTATTATTAGTATTTAAAGCAGTTCTGTCCCTCTGACCACTGACTAAAAAACTGGGGGAATTTCTCATATATGTTCACCAAATTCATGTTCCTTCTGCATGAACAACATACAGCCATCTCCGAGTGGTAGTGCTGGTCAGTCCACATGGAACTATTGTCAGCCACTGAGCACAGGATCACGCTTCAGGGAGAGTTTCAACAGCACCAGTTAACTTGGTAGACTATCCTCATATGCTATGTTCTCTTGAGCTGGGAACCAAGGATGGCTGAAGAAAGGCTGTGGCTCAAACATGCTGACAACTGCTCTCTTTCCAAACATACACATACTCATGTACCCTGACAATTATACAGATTTCTATACACAGTATTTTTGTGGCAAAAGCTCTAGCTAGCCACCAGCATACTTACTTATAAAAATTGGGATCATCACGAAGGTCATCATAATCTTCCAAGAACTCCTTCAGCCGTCTGCCTTCTCTGGCCTGTGTGGATAACAAGCAAAAATGGTTAACATTAATGTGAACTGCACACACACATACACACACACACACACACACACAGAGGGTCCATTTCTCTTCCCCATCCATACCACACAGACATCAATGTGAACTGCACATATACAGGGTTCACTTCTCTTCTCCATGCACTCCAACAGCAAGTTGCTGTAACTGACAACTCATTTTCTAGTTTTCACATTCATACTGTTTCAAGGAGAATCCACTCTACACCAAATAAGAATCTATTTCCAGACCAGATGAGAATCCACCTCCACAAGGCAATGATGAATTTCCTTCAGCACACCGCTGTTCAAGTCTTCAACACTAACCAATATGTCTTTCATGCTGACAAACTTCAATCTTCCACACTGATCAACACCAGTCTTCCACACTGACCAATATCAGACTTCAATACTAACCATTATCAGTCTTTCACACTGACCAGCATCAGTCTTCCACACTGACCAGCTAGTCTTCCACACTAACCAAGATCAGTTTTCAACACTAACATCAGACTGCCAAACACACATCAGTCTTCCACACCATCCAGCATCAGCCCTCCACACTGAAAAAAAAAAACAGAATCACTCTTCCACACTGACCACCGTAACTCTTCTGAAGTGACCAACATCAGTCTTCCACACAGACCAATACCAGTCTTCCACATAGACCACCACCAGTCTTCCACACAGACCAACATCAGTCTTCCACACAGATCACCACCAGTCTTGCACAGAGACCCAACAGTCTTCCACACTGACCACATCAGTCTTGCACACAGACCAACATCAGTTTTCCACAATGATCAACACCAGTCTTCCACACAGACCAACATCAGTCTTCCACACCTACATCAGTCTTCCACACTGACCACATCAGTCTTGCACACAGTCCAACATCAGTCTTCCACAACTATCAACACCAGTCTTCCACACAGATCAACACCAGTATTCCACACTGACCAAGATCAGTCTTCTACACAGACCAACGTCAGTTTTCCACACAGACCAACATCAGTTTTCCACGCTGATCAAAACCAACATCACAATGTCTATTATCAGTCTTCAACACTGATCAACATCAGTCTTCCACAGACCAAAATCAACACAAGTCTTCCACACCGACCAACAACAGTCTTCCGCCGCACCGACCATTTTCAGTCTTCTGCACTGCCCAGCAATCTTTCCCAAATTTTCTTCACAGCACGATGATGGGTCTGATCAAGGTATCACCCTTAAATGATGACACTTGTAACTCAGCAGTGCACCTGATCAAGGCAGTCTGACCACTGATGTTTCTAATAAGACAGTGAATGCCATCAAGCTAACACCCTGTAATGACACTGTCACTTAGCCAATCTACTTGGATACTATATGTCTGAGATGGCAAGAGTTTGATTTACTTGTTTATTGTACATCACACCAATGGCATTCAACTGATTAGGTGTATTATAATAACATACAAACACTATACAAGAACAAAACTTCCAATCAAACAATGGACTTCACCAACCCTCAACAGATTATCAAATTTAATTACACGATCAACTCCATCAACATAGTATACAAATATGCCACTTCCAGCCAGACCACAGACTCTTAACACAACAGACTCACAGATGATGGTGCTACCTCAGTATTTCACCATTCTCCACAGATTCACTGAATCAGCATAAGAATGTCTTTTCCAGAACCATCATTCACCAGACCACTCTCAATAAATACATGTCATACGTTATGCTCTGTAGAAATGTAGAGTGTGGACATACACCAAGAACACATCACAACATCCCAACCATCATCCCCCTCTTCCCTTGATACAACCTACCTCTTCAGCTTTCTTTTCATCCTCCCTCTCTTTTTCCTTTTCGTATTCCCTGGTCTTGTTCCTCTCTCTCTTCTCCCAGTTCTTCAGCCGCTGAGAACAAAAAGAAGCATTGGGTCTGCCACTATCATTTATATTGTTTCCACAATGTGTATGCACACAAAAGTGGTGACCAAGCAAAAAACAAAATTAAGCACTTTAAAACCTACTTCAAACAAGACAAAAATACATCAACAAACTGTCTTTAACAAGAGAACAAGACACTGACTCATGTATAATCAAGCATATGGCATACCTTGACTAAAACAAAATAAAATTAGGTTTATGGTACATACTGATACTGTTAAGTATGTATGCCTGTGTGTATGTGTGAGCATGTATGTAAATATATAAAAGCAACTTCCAGAACTAGGTTTACCTTGTCTCCTCCTTCAACCATGTCTTCAGCATGCAGACATGTCATAGCTAGCTTTTCACAGAAATTTTGTTGAAAGACACTGGACTGAACCATGTTATAATAATAATACATGCAAGAGCTTCCTGCACAGCCACTGTTAAAGACTACCACCCACTATTTCCCATGTCCATCCATAGTGTTGTCAACAAAGACACCAGTCAGAAAAGTGATGAAATACATGACAAAGAAGAAAAGTGCTGAGCACTTTGTGCACAGACAGTGCTGTATGGTTCATACAGTGAGGGGACACACCCACATCACCTGTATAATGCTACTGGGATCATACAGTGAGGGGACAACCACACTCCTGCATAGTGCTGTGGGGATCATACATTCAGATGTCACTCACCTCCTGGTATGCTGCCTCTTTCTCCCTAAGCTTCTTCTCCAACTTGCGACGCTCATACGCTTCTTCCTCCTCTTCCAATTCACGCTCCTTCCTCCTGTGACACACATCCATTGAAGTTTATATTAATGTTTAACAAGGCAATATACATTTCACCTGATCAACCAATTTTCTGAGCTAACTTTGTCTCAACCCCTAGACAAACTCCAGAGTGATCACTTCAAAGACTGTGCCAAACTAAAACCAGCTGTTTTCCCACCTTTCTGGACTAAGAAGGTAAGCACGAAGACAGGTTTGTGTATCGTAAAAAACTTTCAGTAGTAAAAAGGTTTTTTTCTCATACTCAGGAAGGGGGGGGAGTGAAGAGTGTCCTAAATCACCTACATGCAAAATCACCAGCAGTCTCAGCGAAGGGAATTCTTAATTTGACACAAAAATGTCATAATCCTAATCATTAATATTAAAAAAGTCTTCTTTCTCATTTGAGACATGTTCTCCAGTACTCACAACGAACAACATACTTTTGTTTTGACAATCAGAGAACGTCCCATGCTCCCAGTCAGAACAAGAGGCTTGCCCCTTTGCAACAAGGACCCCTTCTGGAGCAGTTTCCCACTGGCAGCAACCCAAATTTGTGCAATGTTGTGGGCACATGTTTTCAACAGCCCACCCAGTTGATGATTCCACCACGCCTGGTCCTCTTCTTCTACAAGGTGCTGAGGGGTTGAGAGCGTAGAACAGGAAGGGGAAGACGCTAGCCATTCTCCAGTGACCTTGAGACTAGTGCAGGATGCATATCACTGAGAGAGGGGCCACTTCCCTTGCCATAATCAGCTGACCACCTTCAAAAATTAATGCTAAGTCTGAAATCACACACCATATGATAGGTAGCACCAAACCATCCCTCGTACCAGTTGCACAGTTCAAATGGAGAACATTTCATACAGAAAAAACGTATCTCAAGGGAGTCTTCTATTGACTGCCACTTGTGACATGAAGGCCAAATTTGAGAAACCAACAAATTTCAATGATCTCGAAGCAGCAAACAACGAAGAAAATGAATGTTGTGGTAATGCAGCAATCAACAGTAAATGAAAAGAATTGTTGCCAATTCCCCTGTGTGGGTCCTATCTTCCCGACCCGAGGAAAACGTGAATCTGAACTAACGTTTCTGGGAATCTCACAGGAAAAAAATTCAAGGGTTTTTCAAGGGTTTCTAAAGGGGATATTTTAATTTTTAAGGGGCAAATTTAGCCGTACAATTGAAAAAAAAAAAAAGAGTGAATAATAACCTTACACATGTAATCCAGCCATGATGATAAGGTGATTACACTTCTGTAGTCTTTTCCACGCTCAATATCATATATATAAAAAAAAATAAAAACTGAAGTCTTTATACAGAAATTGAGAAATCAGAAAAAAAAGAAAACTTTCAATCTGCTTTCCAGACCAGTATCTGACATGAATGTCCAGCTGCTTCTGTTTCAAGTCCTTGTTCAATGATTCATCAAAAAGCATGACATATTCATTAATTCTCTACCGGCAGCTGCAGCAGAGGCCTCCTCTCTAGCATATTTCAGGAGGGAGCTCAGCAAACTTTACTTTTTAAAATACAGCCACTGTATGTGCTGTCGTGTGGAAGTGTGTGTGAATGGTTGGCGGGCCTGGACTAGCTTATGCTTGTTCTGGGCAGGATAGGGAGCAGGGTAACCCCTTTTGAAAAGGCGAATGTGGGTAGCCTTCCTGCAGCTCCACACTTAACTTTTTTTTTTTTTCATTTCAAAATGGAGTGACTGATGGAGAATGAACCAAATTTAGAGAGAGAGGGGGTTAGTTACCGCCAAGGACATTGACAAACAAAGCACAGGACAAGACACAATGCAATTCAACCTCTTGGATCTTCTTCAGGAAAAAAAAAAAAAAAAAAAAAAAAAAAAAAAAAAAAAACCCATATTTAACATTTAGGACAGTACAAACAAAGAACGAAGAGTGACTTATCTGTCCATGTGGTAGGAAGAATGGCCGCCAGACGGAAACGACAGAGGGGATATGGGAGAGGAAAAGGGGGGGGGGGGGGGGGGGGGGGGGGGGGGGGGGGGGGGGGGGGGGGAGTGAGTGAAACGATGGGGTTGTGTTGCTGGTTTAGTAGTGGGTGGTGTGATATATTTGTGATGGTTGTGGTTAAGGTGGATTAATAATAATTCTAAGGGGGGGGGGGGGGGATTTTTATATTATATAATTTTTATATTATGTATCATTTTTTTTTATTATATATATATATATAGAAGGGATAGTAATGATAATAATGATAGTGGTAGTGATTACGATACTAGATGAATAAAATGAAAGTAACTGTAATAAAAAAAAAAATTAGTGAATAAAAAAAATTTTTTTTTTTTTTTTTTGTTTTTTTGTGTGTGTGTGTGTGTGTGTGTGTGTGGGGGTGTGTGTGTGGGGTGTGTGGGTAGGCTAGCTGGTAGGTAAGTTAGGGGGGAGGGGTGTGGTATGAATGCTGTCTTTTGAACAAGAAAGTAGGATGTTTTTTTTTTTTCTTTTCTTTAACAAATGCACTTAAATGAGTCACTTTAAAGTCTACGGAGAGACGACGTGACGATTGATTTGAAGATTCAGTCTGTGATTTCACTCTTTTTTTCAGTTCTGACAGAAAGAAGGAGCAATGCCAAAAGTTGCAAGATATCTGCTTTTGGTTTCCCCACACCGATAGTTCGTGGCAATCGAGGAATATGGAAACATTGCTGCAAACAGTTTCGCGTTGTCTTCAGCAGATCGGAAACTGTTATGATTGTTGATGGCATGAATCGTCCACAACACTTCAGCTTTCAACACATCTGTCCCACTTGCTGTTATTGTGGATTGGTTGACGATTCTTACTAAGGATAGGGTCTGACCCGATCTGATGAATTTGATGATTGCCGAACGAAGTCCGTAAGACTACCAACCGGCCTACTCGCTTTATCCAATTCCACGTATTTTTTCCTCTTTCCGTGATTTGCAACCGCCGATTCGCCCTTTGTCCGAACATCAACGGTCTTTTTGCACACTTTACAGAAAAACGCATGTTTGTTGTCTCTGCATTCAGTGATACAGCTTCGATATTCTTCCTTCTGTAGCCACAACGGATCAAATGCGTAATTTCCCTTCGGCATGATGACAGACGCAACAGTATCGGACTTCGACGAAGATGAGGGAGTATGGCGCCCTTTGTCGGAAGTCGAACTGCGCATGCGCAAACGATAACCGACTATTGAATTGCTTCCCTTTACTTGAAAAGCAGAGACGACACGCAACACGATTCGAGAGGCGAAAATCGATGTCCGAAGTCTCGTTCGCGTTTGTTCTCCGATTCGTCTTCAAACGTTACGGTCAGTTTTGGTCCGAAAACGATTTTTAAGGGGATTTCAAGGGATGGTAGGGATATCTGCAGTTTTCAAGGGTTTTCAAGGGCCCTTTTTGACCCAGTTGAAATTTAAAGGGTTTTCAAGGGGTTAGCTCCATGCTAGCCCCATTGTTATTGTTTTTTTATATCCTGATAATATGATGTTCACCACCAAGTGGGGATAAAACATTTGTTTGGACAGGTCAATATGAGAAAAAAAAGTTCTCATTTAGCTACATAAGCTCTGAGTAGATGAATGAAAGTGCAGAAAACGAACAGAAATTTCACCTGTCACGGGATCTGTCTCTGGAATTGTCCCTGGAGGGTGACCGTCGACGCCGAGAACGACTCTGGAACTGGATCGTGACTAGAGCGAGTCCTCTCTCGTTCTATCTCCCTCTCCCTCTCTCTCTCCCTTTTTTCCCGCTCACGTTCCCGAAGTCTTTCCTTTCTTTCTCCCGTCTGCGTTTGAGCTCCTCGTAGCGTTCACGTTCCTTTCTGTCTCTCTCTTTGCTTTCCTCGTCTTCTTCATTGCCCTAAAAAGACACCAAAAACAACATCTACGTTAAAAGCCAGCCTGTCATTTCTGTGAAGCCAGTCACTGTTGTTTTCATCAAAATCCAGCAGACAAAAATTCCAACTGATCTTTTCCAATCTTCTTTTCCAACAAAATTCTGAGAGGTCCTTCCCCTTTCTCTCTCACACACATTCATATAGAATTTACACAACAAAGACAGGCATGGGACTGGTACCATGCATGTGATAATATTTCAAGCATACATTCTGGATCACTGATCAGTTGGAATGTCAACAAAGGCTCTGTGTATCTTGAGCGAGACGTTTCTGACTCAATGAGAATTCTATCATATTTAACATGAGAAAATGATTCTGTATCATTTCTCACACTGAGTTCATAAATACTCTCCTTTGGAACATTAATCACAAAGAAATTTCTGTTAGATTTCAGTCATGAATACAATTTTTAAAATCATTTATTCATTTCCCAAAATCAGTCTGGCATCAGCAGACATCAGCCAAGGAAATGCTGAAAGCATATAAACAAAAAAAGATTTAATCATGCCTTTTTCTGCTGTATTTTTCTTACTATTGTTTAACAGCAGTTTTACAAATCCAGTGAGTTATTTTCGAATGGCTGTGATAAAGACCAAGTCACTTCAAGTCAGTGCTGCTTAGAGCCTTACCTCAGCTTGGAACATGATAAATACAAAGCAGACAACCAAACTGAAGTTCTACCACTCTCAAGTCTGTTCCTCTTTGCCTTTGTATTTACCTGCACACAAACTAAAAGGACAGCAAGCACCATCAGCCTGGAGTGGGGCATCTTTTGTCATGCACAGATCTAACACTTGCTGTGCTTTTTTTTTTTTTTCTTTTGAATAATCATTTTCATGCATTTCCATTGGCCAGTCTCCATATCCATGCCTCCCACAGTAAAACAAAAACCAAAGACCAAATCCATACACCAATTTTCCTCAGCCAAGATACACAGAGACAGACAGCAAGCTACACATGGCATCAGATGGCAGCATGTAAATCAAGATATAGCACAGTTGTCTACAATTCACTGTACATCACCGCTGGATCTCCTCTGCAGGCCAGGCACGTGCCATACTTGGCGTCAAGTGAAGAGCATTGGAAGTCGCTCCACTTTCTGTTAATCATACCCAAAGACAATTGTCTCCACTCTCTCTCTCTTCCCTGTGGCTTATGACATAAAAGCAAAGTTATGTTCCCCCCCCCCTCCTCTCCCACCTTCCCTGCCCTTTACTTGTCTCATTGGTGCTAGGCCAAAAAAGGTTAAAAAAAAATAAAAAAAATTCATTATATTCCCTGTGTGTCAACCTTTCCTGAGATGCTGTGAAAAGGTGTGTATGGAGGGTAGAGTACAAGAGTAGGGTGGGGTTGAAAATGGTCTGCGAGGTTGGAGAAAAATGCTAGCCCCATTCATCCAATGATGTACTTCTACAGTTCCACAAGTAGTTTTAGTTTTCTTATATCTGTGTGTGTGTGTGTGTGTGTGTGTGTGTGTGTGTGTGAGAGAGAGAGAGAGAGCAAGAGACTACATGCCAGTGTGTGAGTGTGAGTGTGTGTGTGTGTGTGTGTGTGTGTGTGTGTGTGCACGCATGTGCGTGTGCGTGAACATGCATACATGTGTGTGTACATGTATACGGGGGTTTGTGCATGAGTGTATGTATGCTTGTGCGTTTCACTGTGAGTGCATATAGGTGTCTGTGTATGTAGAAGTGAGTCTGTGATTTTCTTGAACAATATTCTCAAACTGATAAACAAAGCTGAAAACTATGAAAACTGTCTGCAGGCCAAAAGCCAGTGAAGACCCAGACAAACACTGTGACACTCACATTTGCCTTGGGTAACAATTACAGCTGCAAAGTCTGATCAAAAGATGAAACTCAACACACTGCATCATCATCATCATAGGAACATTGTCATCAATGAGCGTCACATCAATTATTAGCAGACACAAGAAACCAAACATTTTAAACTCTCTCCTTACATTTACTTTCTTGACTGCTGTCATCATCAATTTCCAACATATCTATAAACCGATAGAATGATGATCTGCACCATCTTTTAAAAATCTATGTAAAAAAAATTCAATGGAGAGGTACTCTGTTCCTTTATTTTTGTGATGAATACATCCCTTGTGACATACTTGTTCTCAAAAGTATGGAAATGGGAAACTCTTGCCTTAAACTTTTTTTTTTTCTGGATACAGATCATCCTGTTCTCTTCCTGTTTTCTTTTGTCAAGTCACAGCTTACAATTTATGCACTTTTACTGCCCAACAGCACATGAAAATATGTCTAAGCAAGTAGTTCTTTTGTCTGGGAAGACTTGACAAAATGAAGGGAACTGGATATAAATGAGACAAAGATCCACATACCTAGCTTTTCTTTGTTTGCATGGATGGAATACACAAGGAACATCAAACTTCTACTGTTTGAACAAAACTGCTGATGCCAAGACCTGAGTTTGTCAAGTCATTTTCAGACCGTTGAATAACGTATCAGAGAGCTCTACTGTTTGTAAGCGGCACTGTTTGTCCCAGCACCTTTCCACTGACAGCTCCTGGCTGACAAGGAAAGTATATTAAGGTACATCAGCTTCCTTTGCTAGTTACCTACTGATCTCAATACCAAAGACACGTCAAGTTAAAACAATGGAAAAAAAAAAGGGAAAGGGGGGGGAGGGGGGTTCTGGGAATGGACTGGCTACAAGACTGCCCTGTGGCTGCATTGTTTTGGGGCTGAGAAGATCCTAGGTCAGCTAATTCTGTTATGACAGAACTGAACAAAACAGACTGTACTGCACTGTTCTCAACAATTCTGTCACATTACATACAGCACTGCACTCTGCTGGACACTTCTGACTGTCCTAAACGATTTGTCACACAATACATTGTACTGTACTGTCCTATACAACTTTGTCACAGAACAGACTTACCTGTTTTGTCCAAAGTAATTAGTCACAGAACAGGTTGTGCTGATTTATTCTTTAGTCCTTTGTCACAGAACGGACTGTACTGTAGTGCCCTGTAATACTTCTTCAAAGAACTGTACTGAACTGTATCACAGAACACACTGTACTGTACTGTCCTGTCCTATGCAACTTTGCCATAAACAGACTGTACTGTTGTGTCCTGTAGTACTTCATCACAGAACTGTACTGTACTGATTTGTATTGTAGTCCTTGTCATAGAACAGACTGTACCGTTGTATCCTGTAGCATTTTGTTATAGAAACTGTACTGTACTGTTACAGAATACACTGTTCGGTGCTGTCCTATACAACTTTGTACAGTCACAGAATACACTGTACTGACCTACACAACTTTGTCACTGAACAAACTGTACGGTTGTGTCCTTCAGTACTTCGTCGCAGAACTGTACATACTAATTCATCATAAACAGCTCTATCACAACAGGGTGAACTGTTTTGTCAAGCACATTCTTCATCGAAAAGATTTTTTATCCTACACAATTTCATCTTCACCGCCTGTCCTATTTTGCCCTATACAACTCTTGTCACAACAACCATCCTATTTTGTCCTATACATCTTATCACCACACACAGTCCTATTTTGTCCTAAATAAATCTGTTACAATAACAGTCCCATTTTGTCATATATAACTCTTGTCACCACACACTGTCCTTTTTGTCCTAAATAAATCTATAACAACCATCCCATTTTGTCCTACAAAACTCTGTCTCCACAGACTGTCCTATTTTGTCCTATACAACACTGTCACCACACACCGTCTTATTTTGTCTTAAATAAATCTCTTAAACAACCGTCCTATTTTGTTCTATTTAACTGTCACCAAAGACTGTCCTATTTTGTCCTACACAACTGTCACCCACCACACACACACTGTCCTATACAACTCTGTCACTACACACTGTCCTATTTTGTCCTAAATAAATCTGTCACAACCATTCTATTTTGTCCTTTATAACTCTCTCATGACATACTGTCCTGTTTTTGTCCTTTATAACTCCTCACAACAGACAATCCTATTTTGTCCTTTACAACTCTGTCAAAACAGACTGTCCTGTTCTGTCCTTTAAAACAGTCACAGCAGACAATCCTATTTTGTCCTTTACAACTCTGTCAAAAACAGACTGTCCTTTCTAACTCCTCACAACAGACAATCCACTCTGTCAAAACAGACCGTCCTTTCTAACTCCTCACAACAGACAATCCTATTTTGTCCTTTACAACTCTGTCAAAACAGACTGTCCTGTTCTGTCCTTTATAACTGTCAACAGACAGTCCTATTTTCCTATACAACTCTGTCACCACACACTGTCTTATTTTGTCCTACAGAACTCTGTAACGACAGACTGTCCTGTTCTGTCCTTTCTAACTGTCAAAACAGACTGTTCTATTTCATTCTATACAACTCTGGAAAAACAGACTGTCCTGTTTCATCTTTCACAAAACTGTCACAACAGATTGTCCTAATCTGTCCAACACAAATCTGTCACAACAGACTCTCCTGTCTTGTCCTTGTCCTTAACAATTGTGTTACAACAGTTGACTGTGTGTAAAACTCAGGCTGCTCTTCCTGGTGTAAATTGCTACCACCGAGCAGTATCACTCCATTTCTGTCCTACCTACTGGGCTTTCCAATTAACATGGATTTCCTTCATAAACTGGAGGGGGGGGGGGGATCCAAAAGGAAACCTCATTACACATGTAATTCAAAATAAAACAATCACTTCTGATCAAAACAATTGAAAAAAAAAAAAAAAAAAAAATACGCTTTACAGAGAAACCCAAAGCAGCTTATCATTTTGTCGTTAAAAAAAAAGCCACCAATTCTCTCTCACTCCAGTTTTCTGTTGTCACCAAAATCACATTTGACCTCAGAACCATCAATACCTGAGTGTGACAAGAAACCGTCACACAACTGTAGGCAGGAAAATGCTATTAACTGAACATTTCCCAAACAACCCAAGTTTGCTTCGTTGGTACTGCCGTACTTTTGATTATCACTCTTTATCTTAGAAACCACTGGTAAACATGTACGACTAAGACACAAAGACAAGTACTCAAAGAACAAGCCACTAACCTGCTCAAAATACTCACTGCTCCCATGGACTAGCTCAGAGCTCAGAAAGGAATAGTAAGGGTACTAACCTGACCAACACTTGCCCATTGACCTTGCTGGGGAATTTTCTTTTCACTATTATGTGTTACTACTTTTATCCTCTAGTTCTGATGGCAGCTCGACTTACCTGTGCAAATGATGACTGGCTGCAGTTTACAAATACTGTAAGTGATCTGTACAGCTGTTCTAAATCAAGTCCTCCAAGTTTCAACTAAGGCAGTCATAGTCAGCCTCTTATCATCCAACAATAATAAGACAGAAATTATGTCAATTTTCCCCCCTCACCTCCCTTCCCCTCTGTCTCTCCCTTCCCCTCTGTCTCTGATGGCGGAGGTTAAACATTCGACGTACTGAAAATTACAGCTTTTCTTTTTAGTCACAGTAGTAGTATTTTTTTTCTCATTGCCCTCATACTAGCACCAACAATGTGCACCTGCTCAACTTGAAATAAAATGCAGCTCATTCTAATCCTGTTGGGGCACACTAACCAAACACCTTTCACCCCTTCCCACTCAACCCCTGGAATGAAAAATCAGATGGACAGACTATCTATAACCCTGAATCAACCAATGCATATTGTGTCCTAGTGAGCCATGCCATCCTACAAGCACCCCTGGATAACTGTGTCACTGCCAGTCCTGAGGGCTCAGCTCTGAGCCTAGGGCTGTGTACACAGTCAGCACTGGGCGATGCTTATAGAGCAGATCAAATCAAAACTCTCTTTCCTTATCCACAGATGCCTATGTTCTACATGTACATCTGATTTACATCAAATTCATTTATCATAAGGGAATAATAAAGATAGGAAGTGCAAAAATTCAACTCACCATGCCTCACCAATCCTCAGAAACATGGAGGCGATGACATCATCAAGTCAATGAGTATCATTGTTTGAGAAAGATTGTTTTCAAACACTTACCCCTGAAGCACATTTATTAAACTTGTATTCATGGTGATTGCAGACACGGTCTTAGAAGCCTAGTAATTTTACAGCAATGAAATGAAAACCTATTAATTTCAGGCATGGGCAGACAGGTCAACTTACTCTCTATAAAGAACATGCATTACATCATTTGGAAGTCAACAATTCAAAGCTAGTAACTACAGATCCAATTATCTCTTCCACCTCTTCTTTCTTAAAAAGAAAAAAATGAAGCAATGCTGTGGAGCATTCTTAAACTTGAAACTTTCAAATCAAATTCACTTACTGCATTTTGTTTTGTAATTCAAACTGTTTTAAATGTATACAAAAAAAAAAAAATTTTAAAAAGGTAGTCTTTTAAAAGCAGTCTTACCAGATATATGCACATGAAACATGGCCTTTTTTTAAAAACATTATAGGTTGTCTAAGCTTTGTTATCAATCTTTTTCACTTGATAATAAAGATAAAAGAAGAATAAAGAGCTGCAAATATAGTCAATATGAGGTAGTAAAATCAATCACTCCCATTTTCAATCTGAACTTTTTTTCTTTTTTAAATCATAAGCAACAAACAATAATTGCTGGTTGGGTAAGAAGAGTAAAGAAGAGGAATACTGCAAGATCAGAGCAAAAACAGAAAATGCAGTTAACCCATGCACAAAGTTTTCAATCCAATAACAGCTGCACAAAGAAACAGCGACAGAATAATTTTTGTTTTTCATTCCACCTGTTACATGTAGAAACTGTGAGAATATGCTTCCTGGTTTCCATGCTATCTCTTATACACACAACATACAATCTGTATATCCCAGCTCATTAGAGCGAACATTCATGCGTGTGACATATACACTCTCACTTGCACACACACACATATTTCAACCATCAATGTATTCACTTTCTGCAGGACACCTTCACTTTACACTTGATCAGTGGCACAGCACTGTGCTATTGGGTCTTAACTACTGGCCTCACGGGGATGGCAGAGGCTCTGTTAGTGTAATTACTGTAAATCATGTCTGCTTCTCGAGAAATGCTGTACTAATCACTCCTTTTCACTATCCCTAAATCTGCTGACCCCCCACCCCTCTCTCTCTTTTTCTGTCATCCAGTTTGTTGTTGGTTTTCCTGGCTTTCTGACCAGTTCCTGAAAATCTCTACCTAACTGCAATTGGGAATATGCCTCTAGCAATAGCTAGCAAAAATGTAAATAATGATGTTCCAAGTGGACACTTATAGCCGATTCTGAAGTCTCTTAGCCAACATGGCTTTTACAGGTATTTTTTGCAATGTGTAAATATTTTTCGTAATTTATTTCTATTCCTTTTTTTTTTTTTTTTTTACAATCTATTAACATGTGCTTAGAGAAGCTTACAATTAAAGAAATCTCAAATAATTCACGTATTATGTAAACGTGTCTCTTCTGTTATTTATTTTTTTTCAGGACATCACCATTTCCCCATCTCTATGCGCCTACAGCACTGAAAACGCCCTGCTTGCACAGCTGAGCTGAAAGTAACAATAAAAAATGTCCGGGGCCTTGAACTCCAATTTTTTGTTGTTCTTTCAAAAGACAAGACCTCGCATTAGTATGTTCATCTCATCAAAGACAGAACATTTTCAAGACCACTGGATTATTCCAGAAACTTCTTTAATCTTAACAGCTTTTTATGTCGAGTAAGACGAGCACTCAGATAGAACTAACAGGAGTGAGACTTTAGACAGAGACTCAGCTAAGTTAGAACTAACAGACTGTTCAGGACTAGTTACATATCAAGCAGCCAGTTCCATTCAGGTCGATGCAAACTTCCTGGAGTCATATTCAAGATTTATGGGACGAAGTGTACAGTTTCTGACTCCTTATTGCTTCAGCTGAAAATGTTATGGAGTTCAAAAGAAAACGTATTTTCCAGTGAACCGGGTTATAATATTTCACTGGATCTTATTTCATCATCCCTTTCAAAAAAAACAAACAAACGAAAAAAACATCCAAAATGAACACACTGAATGAATAAATAAATTAATGAACAATTTTTCTACCTGGGATTTGAAAAAAAAAAAAAATTTTCGATCCAACTTGGATTTGAGGAACTTTTTTTTTACATCTGGAAATTCCACAACAATTTGGAAAGGCTGGCAGTCATGCATTCATCTTCTAATGTTAAGACCCCTATCAAACCTAAAAACCTGAAATAAGCAACACTCTTCACTTGTGGCTGTGAATACGCTACAATTTCTAGATATTTTCTGATGTGGACTATCCATGATTTTTTTTTTTTTTTTTTTTTAACTCTGATGCTGTATAAAATACTCCACCACAACCACCCCCTACCACCACCCCTCTAAATGTCTGGGTGCCCAGGTAAGCACACACAAGAGATGACCCACAATACAGTCCAAACAGAACAGGAATCTGCCCACTGTCAGCATTCTGCACTGACAACCCTTCTCCCTGTACAGCATGCAACACTTCAGTGCCACATATACCGAGTTGTCCATTAAAACCAGACTGCTGCACAGCTAAAGAGGGTAAAAAAGGGCAAAACACACACACAAAAAAAATAAAATACAATAAACCAGACCAACGGCTGTCACAAAGAACACAATCAACAGAGCATGAACATCAACTAAAGAAGCTGAGTGGTGAGTGTTTTCTTTACCTTGTGCATGTCCCTGAACATGCGGATTTCTTTGTTAATCATCTCCTTCTTGTCATCCTCCAGGTCCATGTCTTCAAAGCCCTGCAGGCAGCAACATCACAACAGCATCAGAAAAGATTTCATTTGGAGTAGCACTGTCAACATCTTTTATAAAACAGGCAATACTTCCACAGACTCATGGTGCATACGGACAGGAAGGATAATTGGAAGACAGGGAAGAAATCGGACTGCTGTTCCAAATGACAAGGTGCCTTACTCATTCTGTGTTCATTCAATGTCAGCATTTTAATTCAATGACTACTTCAGACAGCATTTCCAGCGCAACTGCACAATCATTGCCTGCTTTATGCCTTATACACAGTATTCGATTTTAAAAAGTCATTTCTAGTTCCTAACTTCTAGCTTGCAAAAATAAAAAATAAATAAAAACTTTCTTCAACCGGCCTGCCTTGCCAAAACTTATGCTTGAAGTTATAACCGACACACATTAGTTATCTTTGGGGGAGAAAAAAAAAGGAAAAAAAAGGGGGGGAGGGAACTGGGAGGAGGCAGGGAGAGAGCTATTTTCCTTGCAGTTAAAGACATCTTAATAAACATAAGTCCTAATATTACATCAGTTTCATTACATTTTGTAAAGATTGATCAACATGTAAATCATTCTTCACTTGTGCTAAAGCAGGGTTCTTACAGATTTCCTTACAACAAATTCAAGGACTTTTCAAGCACTTAAAAAAAAAAAAGTCTAGGATTTATTTCTGCAACCATTCTTTGTACTCTTCTTTTTCCAGCAAAACAATGTTAAAGGAACACTTTCCCGGCATGTCTGTGTCCCAATTTCAAGACAGTGGATCATTCTATCATTTGTGCAGGCTCCATGAAGGCCAGTAACTCTGGTGTTTTTACCTGTAGCGGACGACTTATCGGCTAGACTGTCAGTCAACTCCGACTTGGACTTCTTTTACTTCATACTTTTTTTTTTCTTTTAATTAAATTTCAGATTTGTCTTTTCCTTTTCAATAGACTCAAGAGTTTACACAGACTTTATTCATAATCATAAGCAGAGACAAAATTTATGCACTTTTTAAGGACCTACGAGCAAAAGCCTGATTTTCAAGGACTTTCAAGGTCCCCCAAAATTCAGGATTTTTAAGGACTATATGAACCCTGAAAAGCCAACAAACTGATACTTCACGCAAACATGTTCTTCAATACCTGCACAAAACGTATCATTTAAATATACCTCTTGGAACCTTTTTTCTTTGGCATATTCTCAAGCTGAGGAGCGCGTATGCCATATTCTCTATAATATGACCCATATAATGCACCAAAAATGTGTGGGGTTGGCAAATTTGCTTCAGTTTACTATGGAGGACTGACAACAGGACTGTTCTTTGTCCTGCACCTATCACACGCTAGCAGGCCTACAGTTAAGAGCCATCAGAAAGGCCATGCTCTCCTCAATTTTATTAATCCCATTTTCAATGATCAACCATGTATTTTTTCACAAATCATGCTTTATTACTTCCAAGCTCTCAATAAAACCTTTACTCTTTACTGACCAGCCACAACAGCAAAGTGGATTGCATGGCAAACTAGTAAGATAATGTAGCTTATAGCCAGCCGACTGCTGTGCTATACTCACAGCTGGGAGGTTGCAGATTTGACTCCAACCAGAGCCATTCATTTCTTGGGTTCAACTGAATGACTGGGACCACAGGGTCGAGTTTCATTCATCTAATGGATGCGTCTTTTAAAGCATTGCTCAAATTTCCTAACCAACACTGCAGGCCACCGTATCTCTCGGGCCTGACTGATGCCGGGAGATATTTTGAAAGTAAGCCCTGGGTACAGCCCTGTCAGGTAGTCTCAGACCAGAAGAGAAATCCACAGCATCATCATCATTATCCTCATCCTCATTGATCAGCATAAATTTGAAAAAAATAAGTCTTAAAGTCTCTTTATGCCCCAGTCTCAAGATGACTTCAGTTTTGATTTCCACTTCAGGACTATGCCCTTGCTGAGGTTCTATCAGGTCACAAGTATAGGCAAGTTCATGGGGACTGTCATTGGATGGACATGGTGGCACGCTCCGGAGTTAAGAGCTCAGTCCTACTGGCTCCACGACAAAGCAATTACTGCCATCAGTAATGAGCTTAGCCAGTAGTGTCCTGTGTATGTTAGATCAGAACAAACTTTTTTTCAGAAGGATCAACTGCTTCAACTGCCAAGGGCCTACGGAGACAATAAAAAACACAACTGCATGGGGAATAACTAAAATCACCTTTGGTGGCCCAGAAAATGCTCGTTTGCAATGCTGAGCAAGATACAGTACATGCTTTGATTGTTCAGAGTTACCTCCACACTGCATTGCACCAAGCCAAAATTTGACATACAGTGTATATCCAGACAGGAAAGGGGTTAATGATGTTTTTATTCTCTTTCTGTCTCTTCATACAAATGCCTAATACGCAGGTGAGCGTCAAGGAACAAATCCCTATATGGGAGTGAGATAAACAATTGCAGAAATGTGTCTCTCCCTTGAAATTCATTTTAATTCTTTTTTTAAGGTTGTTCTGAAGCTTATATGCATGTGCATGGGATGCCAAGTGACCGAGCATAATCATGCCTTGTATCAGTGCATACTTATCATGGAGTCTGCATATGCATACCATGTTTGTACATATGCAAATCTGTATGAACATGCACACCATATATGAAAAGTGCTGAAAGTATAACACAGCCAGCATGCACATTTTGTTTGGACTAGTTCTCCTCAGTTATCTATTGTGGCAAGAATGTAACTTTCTTGCTAGGTGTTTCAACGCTAAACACAATAAATAAGGAATTTTCAATTCCACCTCAGACAAGGGCACAACATACAGAGCCATGATTCACATGATTCACAGATGGGAAGAGAATTGTGACCACTCACCACATCTCTGGGCTCTTTCATGTCTTTCTTCTGCACTGAAGGCTTGATGTCCTTCTCCACAACTGCAAAAGCACCACCACCACCATTAGAAATGCTATTCCTTCTGACATGGGACACCAAGTGAATATCATCCAGTAGATATCCTGAAGTGCATCTTATCATTCATAACACCTAACAGAGTAGAATAAATATTCACTAAGAAACACCACCAAGACTGTGTTTATGTCAATAGCCAGCATAGGTGCATACTCAGCAGTATTAAGCATGCAAGAGCACACACGGGTGAGTGTGTGTGTGTGTGTGTGTGTGTGTGTGTGTGTGTGTGTGTGTGTGTGTGTGTGTGTGTGTGTTTGGAACTAAACTGTGTGTGTCTCAATCACTGTAACACACACACACACACACATGCACGCATGTATATGCACATATGAAAACACACATGCACACACACATACACACACAGGCACTCACACACACAACAGCAGCAAGCAAACACACACACACACACACACACACACACACACACACAACTGGATCTATCTGTCCTGGATCTTGCGACTTCTACTCCTTGTTTGCTATTCATAGGGAACCACTGCTTGTCTTTTGACTCTGTAAAAGTGATCTTCACCAGAAAGAAAAATATATCTTAAAAAAAACAAAAATTAATGAAATGCTGTATCATTTTCAATCAATCCATGAGTGATTCTTATCACCTTCCTCAATTTTTCGAAGGATACCAAAAAGTTTCTCTTTGATCCAGGTATAGTACATTTTGTTATTATTTATGGTATCATGAGTGGCACTTCTGCCAGTAGCACTTCTGACAGTAAGAACAATATCTGCTATTAAAATGTTTAGATCATTAAGCTATTTGAGCAAAATATGTGTTTTTTACTGATACTTCCCTACAACTAAATGCATGATCTGCATGCGTTGGATATGTGTTCAAAACTGGATTTTTCCATTTTAACCATACTACAGTCAGCAGCCAGAACACTGTATGAGAACAGAGGGGCCATACATAACGGAGTCGTCATCTCTGATGCTTTATCAGTACTGCTGGCTGTTAAAAACACCTCAAACCAAGGAACTCAACTCCCTTGTCTCTACCCTGGCTATTCTGCTGCAGTCCACTGAGACTAACGTCATCCAGTGGATACCCACACTGCAATACCCATTGTCAGGTTGCTAGTTCCAGATCATTCTGTGGCAGGTCACTGGCACTCACCTGGTTTGGGTGTAGGTGGCTCCTTGGCCAGCTCGAAGGCGTACTCTCTCATGATGGCCTCCAGGCCTGCCCGTGCCACACGGTCCTCCCGCAGGGTGTTCTCGTCCAGCTCTTCCACTTCCTCCGATGCACTCTCTTCTCCCTCCTCTTTGTCCGTTTTGTCTCCCTTCTCCCCATTCTCCTTGCTCTCAGACTCTTTGTCCTTGTCTTTATCTTTGTCCTTGTCTTTGTCTTTGCTTTTGTCACCCTCCTCCTTTCCTTGCTCCTTTGATTTTTTCTTCTTAAGATATTCGTCCAGAAGGGTCTTAGTTTTGGCATCTACTTTCACCTGTAACAAAAGTCAAATTCATGTGGTAACAAAACACTGTCATCACCGTATCAACTGAAGCATTCTTACAAATGACAAAATTTAACTTTTTGGATGGTCTGCATTGGTCAGACACATAAAGAGATAATACAAATAAATACACCAAGTGAATTACTTAAAAGCCAGTTCTGAAATCCCTTGAGAAAAAAAAAAATCGTGTCTCAACCAGCCTGGAAGTCACTGTAGCTCACTGGACACCAATATGAAAACTGACCGTGCGAGCGGGCAGGTATGCGTGCATGCAAATTTCCAATAAAGTCATTCATTGTGTATATTTGTGTAGGTGTAGAGCAAGAAGGGAGTGAGGGGATTTTCCAAAATTAACTCTGCTCATTCTGCATGCACAGATGAGAACCAACCAACCAAAGCTAAACAGAAGATTCATATACCACAAACGATATTACCTCTCTCTCCATCAGAAAAGAACAGCTCATGGTAACACTACTCACCTTCAGTGTCTTGTCTGCTATCTGCCACTCGTTCAGCAAACGTATACACCTCAGTGTTGCCTCAGGGTACTCAAATTCACAGAAACCCAAATGCTGCACAACAGATTTGTGAGTGAAAATATCATTTCTTTAAAAGATGTGATACAAGCAAACAAACAAAATGTTCTCAAATTATGTAATTTCACTTTCAAGCAAGATCCCTCTTCACACTTCAGGACCATCAATGCCTTTGTGTGTGTTGGCCAACTGAAGACCAAAAATCAATATGGTTTTTGCTGAGTTCTTCACTTCATGTCATGTTGGTTGTCTACAGACAGATAACCTTCATACAAAAATCTGAAACCCAAGAGACAGACTGCAAATCCAGCATGACGTATTCTAGCACTGGACTGGACAATACACAAATTCTCTTTTCTGTATCTTTATTTGAGACTACTGTTAAATTCATTACTTTGGCTAAAGGCAATGCACATCCAGATGTGAAATCTGTGCAAGTGTAGAAAGCCTGGAAAATTCCGGAGGGTTCAGGAGCTGACACTGAACCCTCAGGTGGGCTCCAGTAACAAAAAAACCTTGTGGCTCAGGTATCAAGTCGCCTCAAGGTGTGTTTTCTGGGGGTGGGGGGGGGGGGGGGGGGGGGGGGGGGGGGGGGGGGGTTTGTTTTGTTTTGTTGTTTTCAGACTTTTAAATTATTGTTAGGCTGGTGGTAAATCCAGGCCATTATGGATCACAACAACTCTTAATGTCTTGAGTCCTGTACTCTTCTTGCCAATTCTTCTGTTCTAAGCCTTTGAAACATTTTGATTCATCATATTTTTAACCACTCCAATTTGGAGGTACCAGCAGAAGCTTTGACAAACCAAACTGGAATAAAATAATCAATTGGTTTGAGGACCTGAAACCTGATGGTCTTACAAGTCTCATGTCTGTGATCAGATTCACAATATGGCATAACCATGGCGGCAAACGAAGTAAACTGAAGTTGCAGACTGGAACTTTGGTTGAAACTGTAAAATGGTTCCACACAGCAGCTGTGCTGCTGTGTGAACCGACCAATCATGAAACAGCTTCTCTTTTTTTTCCACACAGAGAAGTTTTTATGGTCAAAGGAAGACCGGAACAAAGTGAATCTTAGTGGATGAATTCAATCAAAAATGTATGGGTTGGCAGGCCTGACTATAAAAGAAAGATTCAGAGAAGAAATAACAAAATCTAATGCATTATTTTCTTATAAAATTCTTAACACTTTAAGCATATTCCCACAACTCACCTTGTAATTTTCCTGAAGCTCCTTGGACCCTTTTCCAGCTCAAGACATTGCCACAGCGCTGCAACACCAAGCACATGCCAGGTTTCTCTCAGCAACAATTTATAATAATCATCCATACCTGAATTTCATTGAACAGTAGGTCATACTAAGACATGTTTGCAGGCAAAAAGTGTTTTTTTCTTGTCCTTATGAATGCCAGTGTTCAGAAAAAAACATGGAAACCCTTCAGCCTGTGAATGCTGACCTCATCCTGCTTCCTTATGCAACAGAATCAAGCAAGGTTAACAGGCACACGACAAAACAGCTGACTAAAAAAAACAATGCCCCTCACTGGTTACAATTTGTGGCTTTTAGCAACCAAGCAGTCTTTCTTTCCATCATCACTGTAACAAAAACATGGAGGGCAGCCATTTCTGACAATAACAGATAACAAAGCACCTAAAGTATGTCTTGTCTGTCTTTACTTTTACCTCAATCAGCCCTGTATTTCATGACTGCCTTCATGGCAGGATAAAAAGTCATACACACAAAACTCCACTCCTTTTGTTGAGCAGACAGGACAAATCCCTGTCTGTCTATACAGGGAATGTCCGTAAGGAGCATCTGCCTGCATATGCAGAAAGAAAAAAGAAAAAAAAAAGAAAAAACCCTGTTTTTTCATTGTCACAAACTTTTGTTTTCTTTTAAATTTTTAAGTCATCACCGTGAATACAGCAGCAAATAAAAAGAAATGCTTACCAGTCTACAGTGATCAGAGCAACGAATGCAATCATACAGGTTTTAAACTGAAGGGGAGAATGTGTGTGTGTGTGTGTGTGTGTGTGTGTGTGTGTGTGTGTGGTGTGTGTGATCTACTGCAGCAAGCATGCTTCTCTGGATCTTTGGTGATACAGCTGTTCTGACAAAGTCAGGAGAAAGTTACTGTCATGGAGTTTGTTGTATGGTGTGTGTTCATTCTCTTGCAAATTAAAAAGATAAACAAAAACATTAAAAGAAATAACATCTGAAAAAAAAACCAGGCCTACTTGCAACATATTAGCTCACTGTGTCCTTCCTAATCCAACAATGTTTTTTTTGTAAGACTGTCAGTAATGGTAAGTGAAACAAAGACAGGAAAACTGAAACAGACCCCATCATTGCAGAAAAACGAGCCAAATGCAAAAGAATACACAAAAGTGTATTCCAAATATGAATGTGTAAAATGATGCAAGCAAATCACTATTAGAGCTGAACAGGTCATGGAACTGTCAGATCTGTGTGGGATTGGCTGAATGTGATATTAATCTACACTGAACGTGTTACAATCGCAGTAGCAGACAGTAAAGAGTCATCCTGCTTCTATACAAAGGTGCATTCCAATTGGTGGGAATACAGATTATATTCCAAAAGGCAAGTAATACGGACTCTACAATGTCTGAGGCTTTTTTCTGCAGATGACAGATCTTCTATTTAAGTTCCTTTGTCTTTTCGTGATTTCTTCCTTTGTTTGGTGTTTTTTAGAAAGGAAGGTCTGTCCCCTTCTGAGCCATACAACCGCGAACAGCACAGCAAGACCCCCCAAACCATACTGAGATACAAACACGAACAGCACAGCAAGACCATCCAAAGCATACTGAGATTAAGTGCAAGCAGTTTTCTATTTCACACGCAAAAAGTCAATGTTAAGGAAACCACAGAAAAGTTCCCTTCCATGCGCCAACCACAACTGTCCCATATATGCTTCATGCGCAATGGAACCTTTATGACCCTCCTCCTGTCGTCTTTGTGTGCGTGTGTGTGTGTGTGTGTGTGTGTGTGCGTGTGCGTGTACATGCATGCGGGGATGGGGCAGGGGGGTGAGGAGAGGATGATAATAGGTGGAGAGAAAAGAACAGACAGGAGAAAGGGTACAGAAAGGAAGAAAACCTACCTGAAGCATCTGTTTGATCATCATGTCTGGTGCTCGTTCACTGATGGATCCAACGAACACTGTTGTGACTGGAGGCTTCTCTTCATTACTCTGCAACACACAGTGCCCATTAAGCCCAACAAAACATAATATCATGAAAATTTTCAACAGAACACAAAGTTCACACGCACTGTGTCCTACTCTCCTTGTTCCTGTTTGATAATTTCCTGAGACATTTGTTTCTTGAAGTAGCCATTTCAAATGATTATATACAACAGTACATCATCAGCAAATATTTCCATGAACTATAAACATACTTTTCACTCTGAATTTTTCTGACTGCACTACCAACACACCCTGCATTAAAAAGGTTTCCTGTACAGTTCAACCCATGATCCTCTCCTTCACACTGGCTACGCTGCTAACAAACTTCAGAAACAAGAAATAACACTGCATACACACACACACACACACACACACACACACACACACACACTTGTCAAAAATCGGGTCTATCTGAACCAAAGTGCCATTCTGGAATAATGCTCTAATGAATCTGCATCAGTACAGCTTTGAATGTGTTCTACACAACAATACTGCAACCCAAAATTGGCATCTAAACTGAAGCACACAAAAAATAAATACAATAAAAACAAAAAAAAAAAAAAAAAACCTGCACACACACTCTCTCTCTGTTTTTAAACTCCAACTTTTAAAAGCTTTTTCACACAAGATTATGCCCTACAAGGCAGCATGTTGTAAACAACTTGTTGGAGTACATGTCCAATAAAATGCAAGATCCAATCATCCACTACCTTGGGAATGTCCTGTGGAACCAGCTTTTTCAACTGTTTGGACTGCTGCTGCTGTTGTGGAACAACTGGGGTCATGGCCATGGGTCTCATCACCTGTTACATCACCATGGTTTCTCATTCATTCCTGGCTCACAGCTTTAAGTACACATCTTTGTCACACTATATCAAACCAAGTAATCTTGTTTGGCTAACAATCACAGAACCATTTCCTCGTTTTTCATTTTAAATCATTAATTCAAATTTGAAGTAATGTCATAACAAATGTAATATTTTACAGCATCTAGTATCATTCTACCCCTAAATCTTTGGCTTGGTTTGATTTGATTTGGTTTGGTTTGGATTGGACTAGTCTGGTCTGGTTTGATTTAGATCGGTATGGTTTAGTCTGGTCTGGTTTGGTCCGATTCGCTTTGGTTTTTAAATGTCACTGTAAATGTATAAACTCCGAAAATCCTCAATGATCAGGACTGTGCGAGAGTTTGGAGGACACCAGATCGACAGTTACAGACAATAGCAGCACCCTTATCAACTGATGAGACGGACAATATGAATATGTGGTACCCTTATCAAACAACTACTAAAACAGACAATAAGACTTTAAGAGGCATCCTTGTCAAACAACTTTGAGAGAGACAATAAGCGGCCCATCATACAACTGATGAGATAGACAAGAAGCAGCATCTTTATCAAACACCTGATGAGACAGAAGAGAAACCGCATCCTTACCAAACAACTGATGAGATAGACAGACAAGAAACAGCACCCTTATCAAACATGGCTACCTCTCTTACCTGATGAGATCAAAAGACAACAAGCAGTACCCTTATCAAGCAACGCAAATGATCAGCTTTCCAACTAACCACAACAAACAATAATGAGCCCCAAGCTGAGAACTGATCATCTTTCGAACCAAATGAGACAGAGAACATAATGAGCACACTTACTGAGTTTAAAATAACCACGTTTCCAACCAAATCAGACAGAAAACACATTTCCAACCAAATCAGACAGAAAGCAATGAGCATCCTTATCAAACAACTAAAATAATCATCTTTCCAACCAATTGAGACATGCAGACAACAATGAGGACCCTTGTATTAGTTGTAATTAGCACCTCCAAAAGAAGATGATCTATGAGCAGAAAACAGCATTCTGAATTTGTGAGCTTCTTTCTACCACATGACTATTTAGAGATGCTAGTTCATGAGAAACCAGCCTGATGGTCCATGATCATCAATGAATGCACTAATCAGAATCTGGCTTCATTATTGCTCTGAACACAAGACAAAACTGAAATGTGACTGCCAGCTTGAGAAAGAGCTGTAAATAGCTCTGTGTCATAAATACCAGAGCCAAAATTTGAGAAGGTAAGATCATACGAATGATCGAAAAGACGATTTTGTTCCCTTAGGCATTCTTCTTTGTGACCTTACGTATGCTTCTTTGTGACCTCAGACATTCTTCTTTCTGTTGTACTATGGAAAAGACACCCAACCCCATGAATCTGAGGTGTCCTAAAAGAAATTCTCATGGAAAGTCTCTTTCAGGATGTCATCACATTTTCCTCAAAAGAGTTTGCATAAAATGTATTAACACATTAGTTCTGGCTTAGTTAGTCTCATCATAGAGCAATCTGCACAGCTGTAAAAAAGACCAAATATTGTAAGGAACTGGAAATGACACAGTGTTAATATTTTTAACATGTGATTCACATGAAGGTGAATAACCACAATCAACGGATTAACACAAGCTGGCATAAATGTATTTACTTACCGGCCGCATCATCTGCATCGGCATCATGTTCATGCCTGCAAAGAGAAAACAATAACAGATCAACTTTATGCAAATCAAGAGGTCATCCAGTTAACATACATGCCATCAAATACACAAATTGGATCCCTCTGCAGCTGTGAAGTCAGCTTGAAACCAAACTGCTGAAAAAAGATAAAAAGAAAAAAAAATCGTCTGAAAGTCGATGGGGAGGATGGAGAAAACTGCTGCCTGAGCACTACCTGTGTGGGCAGCTCATATAGCAACACAACAGCAATAAAAACTAATGTGCACTACACCCTAGTCAGCCGAACACCTTTGTACAACTGCTCTGTATGGAACCCCCTCACATGCCACATCAAAATCAGCAAGTTCAAGCAGTCCACAGGTTGAGCAAACTAAAAAGTACAAGAGGTCAACCCGGTTTCACTGCTCTATTCTGTGGTTTACTTAAGCATGATGCACTAGTTTACACTTCCTGGCCCTGAAAGAATGCTTTGCCTTAAAAACATAAAAAAAAGGGGAAAAAATGGAAACAAACCAATAAAATGCTGCTTTTATTTCAGCCATTACAAATAATATTTTCTTTGTTACCTTGGAATAGCAAGACCGCAATCTTAATGCTGTGAATAGAAAAACAACTCCAAAATATCAAACAGAATACTGGCAAGTCAAAACACACACACATGCTTGCCGAGTCAGACAGACAGACAGAGACAGACAGAAAGACAGAGAGAAAGAGAGATCAGAGACTTTGAGCTTAAAACAATAACTCATTAACTGTCATGATCCCTATTCCCCTTCCCCTCCTCTCTAATTTCTATAACAGCTTCTTGCATGTTATGAATTCCTTTGAAACCGATAGCTAAAAACAATAACTGTCAATAGTGTTATGATCCCTATTCCCCCTTCCCTCCTCTCCAATTTTTATAACCTTCCTTACTTTTCAAAGCAGTGCTTTGAGAGTGTTCTAGTAGTCTTAAATGAAGAATGCTCCATGTTGGATTTTGTTTTTGCCCCTTATCACCATTACCAATCCTCAGTTTGAATGGTTCAGTTGAACAAAAATGACAGGAAAAACATATGAGCTTGAGTAGGCAAGACCTAGCCATGCTGCTTTTTTTTTTTTTTTTTACTATCTTGTCATTACTCAAAAATAAACCTTTCCCTCCTCTTACCAGAAGACAAGCTGTAAGTGATTCCATGCAGGGGCACTGAATGTTATCAAAATCTGTGGCAAAGCCGCTGAAATCTGTCTGCCAAATCAGTGTTACTACAATTAAGAAAAGAGGTTAAAACAGAGCAGAAGCACATTCCGTTTGCAGATCAGCATTATGTAGATCTACACTTTTTCTTTAAAATAACTTTTCCTTTTTATTCATTTTTTTTTCCTTTTATTTAATAACCACATTCATATATGGTGAAAGCATAAAACCCATCTGGTCGCAAATACAACCACGATCACACACTGATACAGTTTCATGCCTGCACAGCATTGTCCAATGAACAGTTGTGTTGCAGACTCTTCTCCAATCTCAACAGATTCCCATCAAAATGGGACTAACCTTTCAGTGTGGTTTGAATTTTACCTCTAGAACACTGTAGTTCTGAAACTAATGTACTTAGCAAATCATCTTCAGTTTGTTGATCCATCTTGTAAGGCACCAAAAAACTGTTCAAAACAAAATAAGTGAGGGGGGGGGGGGGGGGGGAAGGTTTATGAACTCGTTGTACAGTGCACATCATTTTTGGTACTTGTATTAGTTCCGAGTCCTGTAGGTAAAATGGTGACATACAAACACACCAACAATCAATGGGTGGGCTGACAAGAGTCTGACATCCTATGTCTCATCATCCAGTACCTACTTATAGAAGCAGTACTTTCCCTGTGGCCAATACAGAGCAGCCAAACTCAGCAAGGACAACTTACCCATGGGTGTGAAGGAAAAGCCCCCAGACATCATGGGCATTCCATACGGTGGTCGTGGTGGAAAGGACATTTTGGTTCCGCAGTACCTGAATAACCTGAAATCAATTAAATTCTTTTATAAGGTGGTGGTGCACATCAGAACTGCAATATCTGTGTCACCTGAAATTAATGGGGTAATTGTATCTAAACATTAAACAGATGTAGCACATTAGTACTACAGTATCAGTGCAACTTGAAATCAATTGAGTCATCAGATCCAAACACTTACATATTAATACTACAGTGTGTGCCATCTTTAATCAACGATTATAGGATCTAAACATCAAGAAGATGGAAAACACCAGTCTTGTGTTGTCTGTACCACTTGAAATAATTCACTACAGCAACTCAAAATCTGCATTAAAAAGATTGTTCACATCAGTGGTTTTCTCCTCAGTGTCATCTTCCAAGCTCTCACAGTGCACTGCTCCCAGGCATCATTCTGGCTCTCTCATACAGTGATACACACTAACAGCTACACTCAAGTATGTCCTGTAACAATTCCAGTGAAAGCAGACCTCCAAGTGTTTTCCCTACACTTTGGAGAAGTTCGTTTATATACCTAGCACCTGCATATTCACACATACACACTCTACCTTACCTGGTCAGCCCAAACTCTGGCTGGAGTAATTCGTCGGGATTCTTTCCCCAAGCCCTACAATGGCACCAATTACCAAGTTGAGTATGTCACTGTCTCTGTCAGTGTCAGTCTCCGGGCCCAGCAATGGTACTGTCAGAACCGTCTTTGCCATTGTAACTGTCTACAGCTGTTCTATTGCAGTGCTAGGGCTAAACTGTCTCTATTAACTGGAGGCCCTAGTACTGGTTTAACACATCTGTTACTGTCACTGTGTCAGGACGACAAAGCTCCTTGAACTAACTACAAGTTAGCCAGTCTGCTCTCTTCATGCCCAAGTGTTGTACTTCCTAAACTAACTACAAGTTAGCAGGTCTGCTCTTTTCAAGACCTAGCATCGTACTCCCTAAACTAACTACAATTAGCAGGTCAGCTCTCTTCAAGACCTACTGTCGTATTGCTTGTTTACCTGACTGTCAGTGAACACTTCTCACGCGAGGTGCACTTCCGCTGAGCTCGCCTAGGTGCACAGGAACTGTGTGCATCACTACACTTCCATTGGAAGCTGACGAAATCGGTATCAGTATATGGCCGTCATCCTTAAGGTATCCTGTGACTGGCACTGAAGGTCTGCAGAAAAGACACTACTGCTGCAAACCATTTTAATGGTGTTCTGTAAAAAATAAAAATATAAAAGTAATGCTTGCTCCTATCCTACATTATATATATATATATATTTTAAAAATTAAACATGCATATGGTTTTGCCTATGGGAAGGTAAACATTTCATGCACTTGACCCCTACCTTTCTTCCCTTCCCCACCACTTCAAGCTGTTGACCCAGGCAACATTTTCATATTTCTACAGTCAGAATCTTCTACTGGATGAAGGTGGACAGTTGAGAAGATGTACGTGTCAAATAAATCTAATGATGATAACGCCCCATTCTGCATCTCCAATGTTGTTGTTTTTGTTAGGGGGGGGGGGCCCCTAGTTAGGGTGTTCTACCCGCGCTGACCAAAATGGGATCATGTGGATCCATGACAAATGGTCCTGAAAAGGGACTGTGGAAGGCCTGGGGAGGAGTGCCTGGAGACTGCCACAGAGAGCTGACGACCACGACACCGACTACGAACAATCACCACGGGGGACAGCAACACCAAAAAACTATACAGACTAAAGTCTGGGAACCTTGTAAGAGCCTAAGGCCAACAGGACTTAATTCTCACCCATCAAGTCAAGACTGCGCTCGCGTCACTCCAATATCCGACCGAGTCTTCCCGAGTCACGAGTGGCTTTTTCCAGTTTTTTTTTTTCTCGAGTCGAGAAATTGTTAGAGAGTCCAGATGTACCAGTCATTTGATCGTCTTACAATGTATTTAAATCTGAAGAGTGTTCTCTATAATCAATAAGACATAAAAGAATAACACGAACAATAGCAGCTTACCTCAAATAAAACGATTGAATCTGGAATTTCACGAGTCGCTGCCCCGCCGTCTCAATATGGCGTTTAACAATGACGTCATGACGTAAAGGGGAGTAAATTTACCTTTGCGCTTATTCTACCGTAGTTATTACCCTTGATCAGGGACGTTTGTGGAACCCTTATTCAAAGTTCTCTTTCTTCATGTTTTCCCACGGTATTTAAAGGAGCCCTTATTCGGTCACGATCAGACCCAATCGTACCTAGTCAGAACTAATCGCTCATTCTCAATAAGAATGGCACTTGAGCTGTTTTACAGGTTCCGCTGTCCTCCATTTATATTATAAGAGTAACTGCTTGCAGCCATACATTGTGAGACTGCATAGCCAAGGGCCTACATCAGACAGGTCCTAGTCTTCTGTGGGACCGTTATTCCTGTGCATGAGGGGAACTAAATGTCAATCAAAACAACATGTACGTGACTGTTCACGCTGAGTTTCCACAGCTTCAGCAGCGGAAGAAAAAATACAAAATCGAACGATAATATGCTTTTACGCGTTGTTATGATGAGTAATCATCCTTTTTAATGTTCCACTACCTCATTTAAGCACGAGCTGCATTGTCCCCAGTAAATCGACCTGTAATCATCTGTTCCGAAGAAAAAAAAAAGTAGGCCTGTTGTTCAAAAGCCCTACCATATTACAATTCCAATAAAATAACCCACAAAGGTCCTTAAATGACAGTTAACTGAACCCCCAAGTTAGGTAAATAATGGGTTTTCAACTGAGACATTACTGAAGACCACAACAGAATAGTTAACCTGAAAAACGTGTGTGGTTCACCACCAGCAACATGCACGTTACTACCTTTTTTTTTTTCTCAGCAGGAAAATGACCAGTATCAAAGCTCTTCAGCTGTGCTGTGCACAAGAGAAAACCAAGGTTAGAAAAGATAGTGACATTGCCACAGATTGGTTTCAGCCTTTGCCATACAATAAAATGCTGGTGCCCCAACATTGGCGTTACCAACATGTTTCGTGATGCGCATTTTACAAAACTAACCCGAGAAGTCATCAGAAAACACTTGCTGCAGGCTCACGTGATCACTGTCTAGCCCCACCATTTTAGCATCTGCTCACAGTAAGTAGGATTATTGGCTTTTATTCCTTCTCATAGTTACTACTCAAAAGGGCGGTGACTACGTCTAAAAAGTATCTCGATCTACTTAGAAATATTTCTTTAGACCTGACCATCTTTATCAGAGTATGTGACGTCAAACAGCACGTCAGATCTAACAAAACTTTTGTTTTCACTTTTCCTTGGCTGCGACAGATCTAAAAGAGCACAACATTTACGTTACTGAAAGTAAAATGCATGTCTGAAGCTGGATGTCTTCGGTATTTTTTTCACAGTGCTTTCCGAATGTCTCTTTTAACCTCAGATATTTTTGCAACGCATGGTGCGGTTGGTTTAACTTGAGGGCACCCAGTTTTTCTTCTATGGTAATGGTCAGTTTATCAGAAAAGCCTCTTTTAGGAGCGAAAATCTAAAAATGAAAATGTACATCTGCTGAGGTCCCATGTTCACTTCTTATTGAGAATGGGCGTAATACGAAGACCCAGTGGAACGGCTATCACCGACATTCATACATTTTAGTTTCAGTTTCATCAAGATGGCAGGCGCACGATTTACAGCCGATGGATACACGGATTAAAGTTTAAGATGAGATTATTGAAGACGAGGTACGAAAGGATTCGTTTTAGCCCAAGTCTGACCAGTGCATTAGCCTAGCCCTACGCGTCGCGTATGCCGGTGTATGCAAGATCCGTGTGTGCACGCACGCGCGCGTGTGAGCGTCTCTGTGTGCGTGTGTGTGTGTCTGTGTGTGTGCATGCACTTGTGCGCATAATATGTATGCGTGTGTGTTAATATGCTCCCGCATGCACGCATGTGTGTGTGTGTGTTGGCGACCCCGCGCACGTGTCTGTGTGTGTGCGCGCGCACGTCTTTGTGCATATGTCACTATGTGTGTAGGCTGTGTGTGTGCGCGCGCGCGCGCCCATGTGCTTGTGTGTATTGTGTGTGCAGCTGCGTGTATGTGTTGATTATTTGTGGGAATAATCAGAAATGTTCAGATTTTGATCAGTAACAACGACAACAGCAGCAACACTAGCAACAATAATGATGATACTGATAAATACTGCTAATGAAAATAATTATAGAGAAGGTAATGACGTTCGTAGTAGTTGTGGGTGTTGCAGGGATGAAAAATCCCTGAAGTGAAAAACGATGGTAGTACGGGCAGTGGAGATATCTGTACGATTCTCCCCCTTGTGCCGCCCCGGGCCTTGTGTCTTTGCTTTGTGTTGTGGTGATGGCTGCATGTAGTCCACGCTTGCTTGCTTGCTCTGCTTTGCTTTGCTCTGCTTGCTTGTGGTGCTTTATGTGTTGTTGCCTGGTACATGTACTGACATCAGCGGGGCATCCTTGCGGTGTTAGTCCCCTGGCTCGGAATAGCTTCTTTCACTTAAAGACCAGTCGTGTGTGGTTTCCAACCACATCCTCCCCGAGGTGACCCACAGTAACTGGGCAGCGCGAGCGAACCCCCAGGCTAAACATGATGGATCTAGAGGAGTCAACCTCGATAAAATTTTTTTTTAAAAGCTGCCAAACCAAGCTTCAACGGCAAAACAGGCGGGTAAGGATGCAACTTCCCAACGGCTGTGAAGGCGGAAGAGAGCGACACCCTGCTCCAGTTCAAAGTAGTGGGGAATATGAATATGACTTAGGGCTTTCCTACCTACGCATGCAAAGACTGGATCCTGGTGGACGCTGTGGAAGAAACCTTTTAGGGTTCAACGGAGAGAAAGGCGGTTACGACAATGCACTGTGGAGTGTGCAGAGCTAGATGAGACATGTAGAACATCTAGGTCATCCACTGCATCTGTCTCCATCTCCAACCTTCTTGACCTTGTCTTGCTATTGGATACAGGTGGTCTCAGACGAGAGAGTGAGGTCGACAAAGCGCAACTCTTCCTCACTTTAATCCAAGTCATTGCGCACGTCATCAGTCATTCTTCATCCTATCCCTTATTACCAAGTCCTGTGGCGATGGGCAAGCGACAAAGCAACAGGTGTGGGTACACTGGAAGTCATAGCCATAGACCTGCACACAGGCCATAGGGTCGGCCATCACTGAATCGGAGCAGCTGTGGTGGTGGGCAACCCCCTGAGCGACTGAGAAGCCCTTTTTAGGATAGCACTGCTCACCTCCATGGCATAAGGAAGGGCCTAGAAAAGGTGCCCTAAACACTGCCCGCTCCACATCATCCTATCCAGCCTACCGTGGCTGGCAGGGACCCTATCACTTGCAATCAAAACAAGACAGTAAATAAGAAAAACAAGGATTATTCCTCTGAACCTAGCCACATGGAACATCCGCATGCTCCTTGACAGGGACGCTCAAATAGACCCCAGAGGCCTACAGCCCTCATTGGAAATGAAACTTGCCCAGATATGATTGACATCGCTGCCCTAAGTGAGACTAGGCTGGATGGGAGGGTGAACTCTGTGAGCAAGGTGCAGGCTATACCTTCTTTTGGAGCAGGCATGGACCTGAGGAGAGAGATGTGAGGCTGGGGTTGGCTTTGCGGTGAAGTCAACACTTGTCGGCAAGCTGGTTGGCCCGCCTAAAGGAGTGAATGATCTTACTCCTCCCCCCCCACCCTTCCCCCTGATTTTTCTCCCCATCACACCCTGTCCCCATGCTACCTTCGCCATCAATCTTTAATTCTCACTAAAGAGCTTCACATCCCCATCACCCTCCTCTTTCCTCTTATCAACCTCTACTAGAAATAATGCAATCCATTTCTTAAAACAAAGCATCTGAAATGTCGACAGGCTGCTGCTGTATGTGGAAAGTTTTATCTCCCGCCCCTTCTCCCAGCCCATGGATTTCTCTTATCCAGCCCCCTCTTCCTTCCCTCTAGTTCTCACCCTCTTTTTTCTTCCAACTATCTGTACTCCCTTTCACACTTTTCCTTCCTCCTTCTCTACTTCCACCCACCTCATTTCCTCTTCCTTCTTCTGTAGAGCTGCCACCATCAGTGAGTTGATGATTCTTCTGCATTTTGGAAGTCTGCGCTGTTGCTTGTCAGGACGCAAAAAGAGAGAAAAAAAAAAAACTCTCTAGGCCTAGACACAGCTACACTGAGGGGCTGCTGATTTAACCAGAGGCACTGTCAGCCTACCCTGCCAATTCATAAGGAATGGACAGAGTCCTCACCTAGTGCCAAGCTCCCCCCCACCCCCCACAATTTTTCTTAATAATTTTTGGAGTTAAGGATGATGGGACCGGGGCATCTTGACATGAACGAGTCAGGGATGCAAGACAAGGCCTTGCCCTTCTACTTCCTTCCCTTCCCCTCTCATCCGCGTCTTCCCTCCTTCCTCCCCTCATCCACCACCCGTTAATCTGTGCTCCCTTGCTCAACCATCTCACTCTTAACTGATTCTTTAAAAATCTGATGTTAACTTATCAGCAGATACATAGTGGCAGCATGCTAACTGCATTGAAATATAGATCATTTAAGCATTGTCATTATTCTTATCACTTTACTTAAAAAAAAATTCTTTTGTATTTAGCATATCTATTCTTTAATTTGATGTTGTTTTTTTTTTTTCATGCATTTGTCTTGAATGTGAGTAGGGAGGGGGAGGGGGATTGGGAGACATGGGAGGGAGATTTTTGTGCACTTGGGGGAGTGAGAGAGAGAGAGAGAGAGAGTGTGTGTGTGTGTGTGTGTTCAAATGTAGCAGCTCTGTTTAGCTCCTGTTCATGTTCCTGGTGAAATCTTATTTCTGTTGAAATGTATCCAAAGGTTTTTTGTTACATCCTAGCAATGCTGCATGGGGTGATTTTTTTTTCTTGTATGCAGGCTGATACTCCTGTGGACACTCCCTGTATAGACAGGCAAGGGTTACTCCCATCTACTCAATAAAGGGAATGGAGTTTTGTGTGTATGACTTTTTTTTTTATCCCACCATTAAGGCAGCCATACTCCAACTTCAGGGAATCTGTGGGGTGAAAATTTGGCAACAGATAGATAGGCAGATGGGTGGATAGACAGATTGAAAGAATGATAGCAATGGAGAAACAGACACAAAAGATAGACAGGCAGACAGACAGCTAGAGAGACAGACACATGGATAGATAAATAGAGATATCCATACTTATATACAAACGTACGTGGATAGACAGACAGATGATCAGACAGATAAACCTGGACACACACATAGGTTATACACAGATTGATCCAGGCATATAAACCACACTTAGACAAACGTATACACCTATAAAATTTGATAAATTCACAAACCACCAATTCCTCGAAACACATGAAAACAAACATGAGGCTTGCCGTTCGTCATTCACAAATAATTCAAATATGCCAGAAGTTTCGAGCATAAAGACACAACCATCTATTGTCAATGGGTTTTTTTCTCCACAATGCTTCAGGCACAGAAGGATCCATCACATCATAACTTAATGATTGCTGAAGACAGTTCGTGTTAATGTAACACACATAAAACAATATACATAGCAATATCAATATGCCATTACGTATAAATATTTTAGATCTCTGGTTATTGTTTGAAACCCTTAGAAGGCAAAAAACAAACTTCTGAAAGAAAAAGTGTGGATAAAACATGAAATATGCAATCCAACATATTACAAAACCAAGGTATCTTCTGATTTTTCAGTGTTTTGTACAAAATGAGATTTCTGCGCTGGATGAATCCATTTTGTTTATATGCCATCAAACTATTCAGTACTTCAATCACTGTATAATGTTTCATCACTTCATCATCTCTGATAAGTCCGTTTGTTTGCTTGTTCATCACCAAGATAACACAAGTTCCACTGAAACTATTCTAACCCTTTAGTTTTCGAAATGTCACTGAAAAGTCTTCCTATAGTTAAAACATTTTGGTATTTTTTGAGCATATGCTGCACCAAAGTGTGTAGCACCAAAACTGGCACTATTCTTCCATTGGTTTCAGTTTACCAAGTGAGAAGCTGGATTCACAGTGGGCATGTACATGCAAGATCCTAATAGATGATGGAGAATCATCAACAAGCCTGAGTGACAGGCAAGGGGCAGCTGCAGGCATGTTTAAATAAACTCTGGCAATTCATGGTTAGCACGCTGCAGAAAGATAAACTATAAAGAGGTTAAAGGAACATGGAGAACTGAGAGAGCCTAGCTCTGTATAGAGCCATTCCACTTTGACAGAGGTCCAAGTCCACAGGCCCATCCAGTATCTCCATCCACCAAGAAGATATCCATCCACCAAGATGACGCAGGTACTGATGGACCAGTTTTGATAACACATGGTGGAAACAAAGAATGTGACTCAAAGGACAAAGCCTTGACATTTTAGTGTTTTAGCATGGATTCCGATCAAAAGACAGATCCAGGATCCGTTTGATCTCGGCAGAGATCTGCACTCTCCCAGAGCCCTTTCTACCTCTCTCTCTTTTAGAGTTTTCAAAGTATTCAAGATATTCACTGTACATCCAACACTCATGTACTTCATTCTCACTGATGCACCATGTACGTCTCTGACCCAAGTAAGAGCTGCATTTCACCCTGTCGACACGCATATGATGTAGTCTGTTTTTGTGGGTACACCACTCCCATTACCATTACTCTTGACTAGCTGGGTATCACTGGAGCAATGTTATTAACAATTTCAGTATAGAGACAAAAAAAAAGTTCCACATGGAATTTGATGTGGGGTTCCTCAGCTGTGGATGGCGACAGAGTATGAGCAGTGAGTGGGCAGTACCACTGGTGTAGAACACAAAAACAAACCCATATTTATATAGCACACTATTGAGAAACCTGCTCCAGAAGCTTGAAATGCACACTCTTTAGATGAACATTTATGGACTAAATATGTCCGAGACATTTCACAAAGAAACACAGAAGAATATCCAATCCAATAGGTATCACAAAACACACAAGCTGCCCCCATCTCTGCCTCTCAAAGCAAGGTCTTTAGAACATGCACTGATTGCCAACTCTCTTGCTGGGCTGTCCATCACCAAACTGGTGAGCTAGCACCGTGTAGCGGCTCTTGAAGTGATCAATGTTGATATAGCAACCCTGCACACACACACACACACACACACACACACACCCACACACACCCAGTGACTTTGAGAAATATGCACAAAATGACACATCTACTGGATACAATGAACATGTAAGCATACACTTTAGCCTTCCCTTAACACGTAAGCATACACTTTAACCTTCCCTTAACTATTACCAACCACCTCATCCTTGACACAAACACACAAAGAAAGACCATGCACATGCACCCAAACATATACAGAAGACATGCACATGCATTCACACACTCTCTCTTTCTCTCTCCCTCACCTGCAAACACTCTCTCTCTTTCTCCGTTTCTCTCTTGCATAAATGCGCGCGCGCGCACACACACACACACACACACACACACACACACACACACACACACACACACACACACACACACCTCTGCCCTTCATCTTCTTCTCCTCTTTCCCTACACAGTGCACACAAACACACACACACACGCACACTCACGCAGGCATGCATGCACGCACGTACGTGCACACACATACACACACAATTTGGTCAAATAATATTTCACTGACAAGCCTACACACAAAAAAATTAAAAAATAAATAAACAGATAAAAGCAAGTGGGGAAAAGCCCACCTTGAGATGTCTGGTTCCACCGTTCATGACAAACCCATTCCTGGAATGACAGACCCGGCGATTGTTGAACGTCAGAAGATCCCCTTCCTTCATCCGCCATTCAAACTGAACGAAAGGGAATGAAAAGAACACGGACATCAAAGTACACAGAACTCACAATCAAATACACATGATTTTTTTTTTTTCTTTTGCTGAACATATTGAGCACTCCGTCAGTGGCATTGCTATCATATCATTTCTCCCTATTGCTCACTACTCAGCTGCACCATAGCTGTGCACATCCAGCACTCCACTCCACAGATTAACCAGTGCCTGAGCATCATGAGGTCACCCATTTGAGTATACTATGTGCTGCTGTAAAGTCACTTCAATGGTATTCAATGTGCCTGTTATTGATTAACATTGGCATGACATCATTTACTATTCCTCTAACTGACAGTTACGTAGCTGCTAAGCACTGAGTGAATGTTCCTGTTCAGACCTGGGACCATCACCAAAATCTGTCCAACCGCAGTTCCAGTGAGTGAAAAGACATGGACATGAACTCGCTATGCTTTAGAGAGGCCCTTAGTCAAATGGTTCAACTGTTTGCCAGCGGACGTGACAGTCCTGACTCTCTGACCTGCTTGTGGTGGCAACTTATGATGGCTTGAAGACCCTCTCTGTTGACACAGTAATAAATGGGTACGTGATTCAGGGCAGGGAAGGAGCAGAATGGGCTGCACCTTCTATATCAAGCCATGTTCCAAACATTGCGAATCTCTGACAGTTTGCTGTCCTTAGGCTAGGGGACTTTAATCTTTTAATCTTTAAACAATATTTGTGTGTGTGGGCAAGACACTGAAACCAACACCACAATGTAATGCACCAAAGGGAACATGATGTGTGACAATTTTCTGTCATTCATGATGATCAAGAGGAGGAGGAGGAGGATGTGATTTTCTAGTGTTGGACCAAGAGAAGAGGACAGGGCTGTCATTCTGCTCTTCCTTTCATCTTCCAAGTTGTCCTGGCATCAACCAGGCCTGAGAGACTCGGGCACTGTAGAGTTCCGTTCAGGAATCGCCTTTCTCTGAGTTCCATGGTGGTAATTTTCACTGACACCTATACCTTTAAGTGGGCTCTTACATCCATGCTTTGCCGTATTCCCTGAGCCATGATGCTTACACCTGTTGTCCTACTTCATTTTCACAGGTGGTGCTGATCTAAATTACAGGTTCTTTAATTTGCTTGAACAGAAGGAAGTTTTTTTTCAAAGCGAGGTGACTGCAAGCAGACATTCAAACAAATTTTAAGAATAATTCTTAATGGGTCCACCAAAAACAAGGACAAACAAGTTACAAGACAAAACACATGTTTCGACCTCTTTGGCCTGCTTCTGGAAGAGATAAACAACATTCAGAACAATGAAATCGAAGAACAAGCAATCACCTATCACTTGATTGTTACCTGTGTTGGAGCCTCCTTCACAGCTTTGGCCATGGCAATGTGTGCCCTGTAGAACGCCTCCACCTGGTGTGCTGCCGGCACAACAACACACAGGGAGATAACACAGGGCAAAATGAGCACAGACCTTGTGTGCATGTGTGTGTGTGTGTGTGTGTGTGCTTGCACATGTGAGCGCGTGCACGAGTGTATGAGTATGCTTACATGTGCTTTTATACATTTTTGTGTATGTCTGCAGGCATGCAAATATGTGTTTATGCTTGTACATGTGTGTACATGTATGTATACATGTGTGTGTGGAGTGCATCTGTGTGTGTGTGTGCGTGTGTGTGTGTATGTATGTATGTGTGTGTGCATGCGCATGTGCATGTGTGTGTGCTAGTACAACAATATGTTAATCTGACAGTAATGGTTCCAGTCAGTCAGTGTGTGTGTGTGTGTGTGTGTGTGTGTGTGTGTGTACGTGTGTGTGTGTGTGTGTACGTGTGTGTGTGAGAGTGTGTGTGTGTGTTGAGTGTGTGTGCTATGTTAAACACTTCTACACACATTTTTGTTGTTGTTTCTTCCGTGTCAGATCTGCAACACAGCCTTCTGCATTTCCCACTCACAACGGTGTGCTGCAGCGATGGCAGTAGCTGACAGTTGATAGCACTGAAGTCTGTTTGTTACAGTGAAAAAAATCAGCAATCTGCCTGTCGCACAGTAAAACAGGTTGAATGAGGAGCACTCACTCCGGCACTTCAATCGGCCCTTCATGGGCTGGTTCCCAGAAACACGCCCACAATCTGTTGACATACTACATGGTGTCAATACATGTCGGCCATTGAAGACGATTACTTGGCATGTATCCATGCTGGCCATTAAAGAAAATTACAGAACATCAATACACGTTGGCCATTGAAGACACCTACAAGATATCAATCCCTTTCAGCCATTCAGAACTCTACAGATCAGTATCTACTGGCAATTCAGAACACTACAGATCATTACGCTCTTGGCAATTCAGAACACTACAGATCAATACATACCGGTGATTCAGAACACTACAGATCAATACGAAGTGGCATTAGATCACTTTGAAACAATACAGACCAATACATACTGGCATTTTGGAACACTATATCAATACTTATTGGCATTTTACAACACTACAGATCAATACACATTGGCATTTCAGAACACTACAGATCAATAAATCTTGGCATTTAAGAACACAACAGAACATCAATACATGTCCGCTGTTCAGAACACTACAGGTCATCATTACATGTCAGCCATTCAGAACACTTCAGAACATTACTACATGGCAGCCATTCTAAAAACTACAGAACATCAACACATGTCAGCCATTCAGAATACTACCGAACATCAGTACATGTCTGCCATTCAAAACACAAAAGAACATCAATATATGTTTGTCACTATTTGGCTTCCTTCATCAGAATGGTCTTTCCAAAAATTCAAATGTTTTCGTTAGTGAGTCAGTTGTTTTCTGGTAATTCTGAGCAAGGTTCATGACTATTACAGTACTGTTTTTGTTGATTCAGCGTAATCAGAGGTCGACTGAAAGTCATGTGTACAGGCGAAGTTCTGCACACATACGCACGCACGCACGCACGCACACACACACACACACACACACACACACACACACACACACACACACACATGTGTGTGTGTGTATGCATTACTTTGCAAGATACAACTGCACACATAATGTCAGATTAACCTCTAAATACCTGGGAGCCATTGCTCTTTGATATTCAATATTTCAGAGCAGCTCAGTTCTATTCAGTCCTTTTACTACAGTAAACGAAAAACACTCCTATCAGTAACTTGTCTGAACAGAAACTAATATGTTAACAACAATTTTGCATTAAACTTTAGGAAAAAAAAAACTTGCGCCATTGCCCCCTCCAATCCTCCTCCCTACCTGTCTCTGTGTACCAACTTGGGTGTTGACTATCAACCCCTCTTCTCTCACACCAATTCTGCATGAAAGGTCCACCAACCATGTCAGGCTACTGTCAACAGACTTGGCTCACACAACCTGAAACCATTAGAACCCCCCAGTTTGTGCATGCAAGGTTTAAGGTCTATGATCAGACAGCCACAGGCTTACAGCCAATGCGTGACCAAGACCGACAAGAGTCCTGGGGATGCTTGGTCACAACAGCATCCAATCGTGCTGCAATCAGGTTTCATTGGTCATGCACAACTGAAGCAAAAACTATCAGCTCTGACTGGAATGTTTTGGAACACTGGCACCACCAGTTTGTTGAGCACTTCCCTAAAAGAACTGTTCTGTTACAAACAAACAAAAAAAAAACAAACAAACAAACACATTAGGGAGCCTGAGATACCAAAATCCATCCATCCATGAAAGTTATGGACCAGGAAGTCAAGGTGTCAGACAATAAAATGCGCATCAGTTGTAAGACCCCCACCATCACCACCCCCAACAACCCACTTCCATACTAGTGACATTGCCATCTGGTGTTTTATTAAATACTAGAGAGGTTTATCCCTGATATCACCTCCAGGTGTTATTATTGTTTATCAGAGATGCCATTTCCTGGTGTTATAATGGTTTATCAGTGACATTCTCTCCAGACGTCACAGTGGTTTATCAGTGATATCCCCTCCAAATGTTACAGAGTTTATCAGTGACATCCTCTCCATGTATTATAGTGGTTTATCAATGATATCCCCTCCAGGTTTTACAGTGGTTTATAAGTGATATCCTCTCCATGTGTCACAGTGGTTTATCAGTGACATCCTCTCCATCTGTCATAGTGGTTTATAAGTGACATCCCCTCCATGTGTCACAGTGGTTTATCAGTGACATCCTCTCCATCTGTCATAGTGGTTTATAAGTGACATCCCCTCCATGTGTTACAGTGGTTTATAAGTGACATCCCCTCCATGTGTTATAGTGGTTTATTAGTGACATCCTCTCCAGGTGTTATAGTGGGTTTATTAGTGACATCCTCTCCAGGTGGTATTGTGGTTTATCAGCTATATCCCTTCCAGGTGTTACAGTGGTTTATCAGTGACATCCCTTCAGGTGTTGTAGTGGTTTATCAGTCACATCACCTCCAGGTGTTGCAGTGCTTTTTCAGTGACATGTCCAGGTGTTGCAGCTGTTCATCTGTGATATTACCTCCAGGTGCTATTTGCGGTTTTTCAGTGACAGCATCTTCAGATGTTAACACATGTTCTTCTGTGACATCATCTCCAGGTGATGTAGTGGTTCATCAGCGATGCCCACCTCCAGGTGTTACAGATATTTATCAGTGATATCAGCATCAGGTGCTGGAATGGTTTATCAGTATTATCATATTCAGCTATCATACCTATTTATCAGAGAGACAAAAAGACAGTGAGACTGAGATTGAGAGAAATACAGAGAGAAAGAGAGAGAGAAAGAGAGACAGAGACAGAAATACAGAGAGAGAGAGACAGAGAGTTTTCTAAAATAAACAATGATGCTAAGGATTCTAAAGAGCCTCTTTAAAATTCTTAAAAGATGGATAATAAGACCACCAACCACAAACAGCCAAGAGTCACAGTTAGCAGGACTGAACCAATGTGTACACTGTACCTGCCATAATGAATCTTCTGGAAGGTGGCTGGAATGGTGGTCAGCGCTTCAAAATCAGCTGGGTTGGATTGACGGAATTCATTGGCCACCTTGAACATGTCCACAATCAGGCTCTCACCCCCCGTCACACAGTCGTCAAACTGACAATGCAAGCAAGTTAAATAAAATAACATGTTCTCAGAGGTCAGCCTACCTTACCCCTAAGAGTTAATTGCTATATGAATAACGCCTGCCCAATTTTGATCAAAATGTATGAACAGTATATGCATTACCATATGAATGCCCATTCCCTATTGTGCAGGCTTTAAAAGAAAATAAAAAGATAGCCAGCCCAGGTAACTCTGATCTCAAAAGATGTAGCAAATCTGATTATTCCCCTACCAATGTCTGCTCATACCATCTCTCTCTTTCTCTCTCACATGCACACACACACTTCACTCTTCTTGGCTGATATCACTTTAGTGAAAACACTTTCAATTGACGAATGAATGAATGAATGAACCCAGACATGCTCTCTCTCTCTTTCTCTCTCTAACACACACACACACACACACACACACACACACACGCACACACACACATGCCCATGCACACACTATAATCAAATCCAAACCTTACTCCTTCTCCCAAATAGGGCATACATGTTGGTACAGACAGATCCATCACAATATTGCACAGACAGACAGACACACAGCACCACTAACTTGAGAGTATGCAGGAACTGAAGACCGGGTGGCGACTCATAATACAACAGATCTTGATGATACACCAGTCCGTCTGCTGAGTATGCTACATTGGTCAGCTGATGGTCCGAGACATGCACGTCAAATGTCTGCAAAAAACACACACACACACACACACACACACACACACACACACACACACACACACACACACACATTACATTGATGATCACAAATATATTCCATGGTGTAGTCTGGGGTCTAGAATGCGCTCTGTAGTAAAGGACGCACTGTTGATTTTTTTCTTTTTTTTCTTTCTTCTTTTTTTTTTTTAACATGAAATTTTATTTCATCCACATGTAACACACCTCCTCATAACTTTCGCTGTCAACAAAAAACGAGTCTCAGGGTGAGGCCATGGGCACATGCTCCCACTACAGATCTGCTAACAGTATTCATAGCTCTTGGAGTCAAGAATACACAGAAAGATGCAGTGTAAAACTCTAAAAAACAAAACAAAAAAAGAAACAGACAGCAGTATTACTGAAAACAAAGTGAAATACACATCTACATCCAAATCAAAGTGTACAGAAATGCAGACTTTGTGCACAATACAACACAGACAGGTGAATGTGGGGTAAGTTTCAAAGTATGACTGGAGGCAGATGAAAACATAAAAATAAATGTTGAACTAGACTGAGGTTTGTAACTTCACAAGCATGTATGAAATGAACGTGTGTGTATATGAACCCACACCAGCATACCAGCAGCTTTGTGCTACCATTCTGTCCATAGACAAAATGTTCTCACAAATGTTAAGCCAATTTGACACAAAAAACTGTCAACAGACAAAATTTTCATACAAACACTAAGCCTGTTTGACACCACAAAAACCAATTTCAAATCATCATGAAATGACGACTGAAAAACTTTACCACTGACCGACACTGAAAGGCATTACAACGTCGACACCAAGTTACAAGATAGACAACACTCACATCATCGTAGATGGTGTCTTGAATCGGGCCAATCATTTCTGCCATCTGACAAGACAAAAATACAAGCATTGATAAGAAACGAATACAAAAACTAAAGCCAGCATGAAAACAAAGCAAAATCTGTACACTTCTATTAGCTATTGGTGTATTTCTCATCAAAGATGAGAGCATTTTCCACCAAAATGGGAGCAGTATGGAAACTGCTTTGCTTCTGACCATTTCCATAGGAAAAGCCGAAGGTTTACCATTCAATCTACATTTAAGCATGGTTGACATTTATGGTCAGCCCATGACAATGTTGACACTCTCTGGAGAAAATTTTGGTGAGGGGATCACCTGATCTCATTTCACATAAAAGACAGAAAGCTAAACTCTCCCATCAATGTTTGAAATAAATGAGAAAGCGATGAGAAACTACACTTCATGCTATTTGTGAGCACACAACAGAAAATTTCTATTATGTGCATTTTCTGGCTGTGTGGGTATTCAGTTTTTTTTTTTTTTTTTTTTTCCTCATCAAGTGCTGTACAACAGACACCACAAGTGTCTGTGCAACGGACTGAAAAACAAAGCACCACAATAAAAACTAAGTCCCAGATCAAAATAAAAATATCAATAATCAAAGCACAAGCACCAAGGTAAAACCAAAAGTGAACAAACCAGAGGTTTCAGATGACACAGCTAAAACAATGTAGAGGTATCAAACAGAAAAAACAAAACAAAACAGAAAGACAGTCACAGGAATGGAAACATGGCAAATCACAGGTATTGGAGTAACATCACTACAGTACCAGTATCTGAAGCCCATTATTTAGCAAGCAGAGCATATAGGTATGTAGTTACCAACACAAAGATTCTTAGAGCTACAATGTCACAATCATCACTCAGTTTTGGTTCCTACCATTTCACACTATTGGTAAACCCTATCACGTCACAATTGTCACACTACTACTGGTCTCTGCCATTTCACATTGCTGGGTAACTCCATCACGTCACAATCATCCTCTACTGGGTACCTACCATTTTGCATTGCTGATAAACTTTACTCCTAAACCTCACTACTGTCACACTACTGGTCCCTACCATTTTTCATACTACTGGTGAACAATATCATAACATGTCACAACTGTCACACTTCTGCTCCCCATCTTTTCACACTACTGATACTCTCCACCCCAAACTGTCACACTACTTGTCCCTATCATTTCACACTGCTGGTAAACTCTTTCACATGTTACAGTTACCATATTACTGGTCTTATCCATTTCATGCTGTTTGGTAAACTCTTTCACACGTCACAATTGTCACATTACTGGTCCCTACCATTCCACACTGCTGGTAAACTCTTTCACATGTCACAATTGTCACACTGCTGGTCCCTACTATTTCACACTGCTGGTAAACTCTATCACATGTCAATATTGTCACACTGCTGCTCCCTACTATTTCACACTGCTGGTAAACTCTATCGCATGTCACAATTGTCACATTACTGGTCCCTACCATTTCACACTGCTGGTAAACTCTATCACATGTCAAAATTGTCACACTGCTGCTCCCTACTATTTCACACTGCTGGTAAACTATCACATGTCACAATTGTCACATTAGTGGTCCCTTCTATTTCACACTGCTGGTAAACTCTATCACATGTCACAATTGTCACACTACTGGTCCCTACTATTTCACACTGCTGGTAAACTCTATCACATGTCACAATTGTCACATTACTGGTCCCTACTATTTCACACTGCTGGTAAACTCTATCACATGTCAAAATTGTCACACTGCTGGCACCTACTATTTCACACTGCTGGTTAACTCTATCACATGTCACAATTGTCACATTAGTGGTCCCTACCATTTCATTCTTCATAAGTCTAGTGAGAAATGCTTTATGTGCAGCAGCACACTGGCAAGAAAATGGCACCGATCCCTATTCCATGGCAAAAAGGGGGGAAGTGGGCGGAGCGTATGGCACCTCATCTAGTCATGAACAGTGCCCATGAGAGACAGCAGAAGGACAGCTGACTTGCAATGATCACACAACGTATGTGAAGTTCAAAGCACTTGTTACAAAAGCTAGTTTTCCATGCAGCAGGAAAGAACGGGCAAGTTCTAAGCAGTCAATTGCCGGTTCTCTAGGGAATGAAGACTGTTTACTGGTAAACAGGGCCGCATGGATACATTGTAATTCTGGTAGTGTCAAGGGGAGTGCACAATAGGTCCTCCTATTCCACTGTCCTAGAATGGTGATCACTGTATGCCCTATCATCTTAGGTGGGAGTGGACCCGAGTGCTACAGACTGATTTCATCGACTGACCTTAATGACCATGGAGTCTTCTGTGGGGACTCCTTTTTAGCACACAGAATCCATAGTCTGCCAGGTTCTTCAGCCATCTGCACACACACACACACACACACACACACACACACACACACACACACACACACACACACACACACACACACACGCACACACACACAACACACACATACATATTATAAGAGGATGGATTTCCGTCACAGACACTTGTTCTCTCTCACACACACAGTTTTAGAATCCATAGTCTGCCAGGTTCTTCAGCCATCTGGACACACACACACACACACACACACACACACACACACACACACATACACATACACACACACACACACACACACACACACTGACTGACTGAAACCAATTTATTGTCAGATTAACTCAAAGTTGTACTGACATTTAAGAAAAAACATTATGAACAGAATACCAACGTTTTTCATTCAAAGCAAAGAAGCATAATTAACACACCAAATATGCGCGCATACATACACATATACACACAAGCGCACACACAAGCGCGCGCGCGTGCGTACTCATGCACATACACACACATACAGGCGCGCGTGCCCGCGCACACACACACAAACGTACGCACTTACATAAAACACACAAATACACGCATCTCAATACGAACACACCCATACCCTCACATACACTCAAACTTACACACTCACACACATACATACATACACACACACACACACGCGCACACACGCGCGCGCGCGCGCACACACACACACCTGCGCGCACGCACACACACACACACACACACACACACACACACACACATACACACACACTCATACTCGAGCACTCGTACACACATGCATTCACTCTCATAAACACACGCATACATGCACACATACGCGCGCACGCACATACACATCCACGCCCATTCAGGATACAATTCGGTGCTCGCACCCCGATCCGTCGGAGTGCAACAGCAGGGGTCCAGAAATCCACCAGTCGGACATCAACACAAGTCTGGAGCAAGCTATAGACGAAAGGTATTTCGGAAGGATGTGTTCCATCAAACGGATGATATAAGTGTGCTGCTGTGTGAATCAAACGACGTCGTTCAAGAATATTCCTGCGATCCGTGTTCGGAAGACGATCGCTTTCTGGTTTAACAAGCAGCAGGAAAAAAGACGCATGTCATAAGAGAAATGTCTTAAATTGTCCTGCATTTGGAAAGGAAGACGCATCGGCAACACGAAGCATGCAGAGACCCAAGCATGTGCTCTATGGCGGCTGCACGCTGCCCACGGACTGATCCAGTTTTACCTGGGGTGACCGTCGTCTACAGAACTGACAGTGAATACCAGTGACATTTTCTCGTTCATGATTTCGTCGCGTAAAGTGAAAAAATAAGGATATTGCTGTGGTTTCCATGTTAATAAAATCGAAATTGAGTCGTGTTTTGTTGTTGTTCATCCCGCCGATTTGCTCAATGGGCTTTTACAGCCTAACAGCATTAAACTTCGTTCATTTGTTCGTTTGTCCAAACATCAAAGCAATAAGACTATAGACGAGATAATTTCTACATACACTAACACACACACACACACACACACACACACACACACACACACACACACACACACACACACACTGAGAGCCCATATATACCGGTATTCAGAAACACCAATTCTGTGTGACTACATGTATATCCAATACATAGTAGTCAAGGATCGTTAAAGTATGGAACTGGCTGACATATTACTCGCAAGAGTCGAACAGCTTATGGGTGTATATGGATTGGGGAAGGGGAGAAGAGGGAGGAAGATGGGGGGGGGGGATGAAAAAGCCTTGCTCTACGTGCAAATTAGACGCCAAACCATACTGATATGGAATATGCCTAGAATAAGATTTTAACATTTCAAAAATTCGCGGATTGGTTTTAAAAAAAACAAAAACAACAAACAACAACACAAAAAAAACTGTTAGGGGGGAGGGAGGCAGTGAGGAAAGGGTGGGGCGGTGGAAGAATTAAAAATATCTTCCAAGTGGATGAGATTTAATAAGAGTAACAGCCAACATTGCCAGGCTCCAACCGTTCTCATAACTGGGATTAAATACACTTGACAAGGTCAACGGAAGCTTGAAGGACTTCATCTTATCATGAAGAGGCTGAAAGTGATTTTTTGTACTAGTACAGTCAAATAAAAAATGAGGGATATCGAGAGTCTGACCACATGCACAAGCAGGTGCTGGTTTTAAATACCTACCTAACCAACAATTAATCCGCAGCCTATGTACAAGGTTACGATTTGGGATTGGCCCTGGAGGACTACAGCATTTTGCTTGTTGGTTTCGTCATATCCCATCTGTGCTTCCGAGCTGAACCTTCAAGATATATGTTTTTCTGTCTTATGTTCCAGATTGAACTTGTCAAAATGTGGATAGCTTCAGATGAAGAAAGAAGGATATCACAATTCAAAAACATCAGATTTATTTCTTGCAGCTTCCTTAGCATAAAAGTCAGCTAAATCATTGCCACGTAAACTAGAGTGCCCTGGAACCCATAACAGAGTTACATCGATACCCCGGGTTATTAACTGATGAATGAGAAATAAGATCTCGCACACCAAGTCTGAATGACTAGATTTTAATTGACAATGTAAAGCCGTAAGTGCTGATTCTGAGTCCGATAGTATAAGTATTTGTCTATGTATAACGGGCATGTCAAGTATAAAATCTAGTGCTTTCAAAATAGCAAATAACTCTGCTGTAAATATAGAACATCCTTTCGTAATATGAATTTCTTTCTAATACTAAGCGCTGGTATTCTAAGGAAGCCCCAACATCGGAAGAATCTAAAACAGAACCATCCGTGAAAATGTGTAGATGGGAATCGTATTTCCTGTCTATCAAGTCTTTGGCATAGGATGATAGTAACAGAGGATTATCTTTTTTATTAAAATCTCCATAAGAGTAGATGATTTCAGCCTGCTCTGACAACCACGAAGGGTATGAACAACATGGAACCTGGGCAATACCACACACACACACACACACACACACACACCCCCCCCCCCCCCCCCCCCCCCCCCCCCCCCCCCCACATACACACACACAATAAGAGGATGGGTTTCCTTCAAGGACACTTGTTCTCTCTCACACACACAGCTTTAGAATGTAAATTCAGCACACCAGTCATTGTTACTTGCACCAACAGTACTCTATTGGTGTGAAATTGACACCTTCAGCTACTGTTACTGCTGCTTAAAGCTTCTTCTGTTACTCCTGTTTCTTCTGTTGTTTCTGTCTCTTACATTGTTCCTCAAACTCATAAATCTTCTGTTTTTCCTACTGCATGCATTTCTTATACTGTTCTGCTGCTTATAAGTCTTCTACTGTTCCTGAATATTACACTGTCCCTCCAATTTAACATTCTTCTAGTCTCCCCACAGTTTATATTTCTAGAATCGTTCCTGCTGTTTATATTTCTTCTACTGTTCCTGTTTACAATTACCTCTATCATTGCCGCTATTCACATTTCTTCTACGTTTCCTTCTATTTACCTTTCTTTTATTGTTTACATTTCCTCTACTGTTCTGCTGTTTGCACTTTCTGTATGGTTCCTGCTGTTTACATTCCTTCAATGATTCCTGCTATTTACATTTCTTCTACTGTTCCTTCTATTTACATTTCTTTTATTGTTTACATTTCCTCTACTGTTCTGCTGTTTACATTCCTGCAATGATTCCTGATCTTTACATTTCTTCTACTGTTCCTTCTATTTACATTTCTTTTATTGTTTACATTTCCTCTATTGTTCTGCTGTTTACATTCCTGCAATGATTCCTGATCTTTACATTTCTTCTACTGTTGCTTCTATTTACATTTCTTTTATTGTTTACATTTTCTCTCTACCGTTCTGCTGTTTACATTCCTGCAATGATTCCTGATCTTTACATTTCTTCTACTGTTACTGCTGCTTTGGCTTCTCCCACTTCACATTGTTTACAATTCTTCTACTGTTCTCCCCAGACTTTAAGCTGGTCTTCAAGTTGAGAGGGATTTATTTAAAAATAGAGCAATTACCATTCCAGGTAACTGCAACCCCACTGACCTGTACAAGCCGTCGTCTTGCTGGGTGACCTCCTCATAGGTCAGCTGGGGCACATCCTGGTTTTAACACACCGTCTGTTGTACTGAAAGACTGGTCATGTCCCATGGCAGACAGACATGGTTGTATGCTAAACCCTGTTTCTACGTTCAATGGAAATGTAATGGCAATAAGTGTTTGATCCCCAAAACAACATTTGAAGAAACATTCCTGCTTACTGCTTTCATTTTGAAAATCAAAAATGTTCAGTAAGATATGAGATCAAAATATTCTTGTATGTGAAAATTTTAAGAGAAATGCTTATCAGAGCACATGCGCACATGCATGCATGCATGTGTGTGTGTGTGTGTGTGTGTGTGTGTGTGTGTGTGTGTGTGTGTGTGTGTGTGTGTGTGTGTATGTGTGCATGCACAAATGTGTGTGTGTTTGTATATGCACACAACACACACACTCACTGAATGTGTGCATGTGCATGCATCCACGTAAGCACAAGAGCATGTGATCTACTGAAAGTTATTCATTTGATATATTCTCTCCTGGTTTTTCTCTGGAAAGTGTTGAAATATGAAGTACAGGACTGCAAGCATGATTTCATCAAAAAATTGCCAAACCAGGTTTATAACTCTGCTAATATTTCATTTGATTCAGTCATTCATTTTTTTTTCTCAGTGACATCACACCCAAGTCATCCTGGTGTTACACAAAAAAAAATGTGTGCAGGCTTGTTCTGTTACAATCTTAATGCCAGCACTCCGAAGACAAACAAAATGGTCAGACTGCTATGAGACGACCCACTAAACAAGACCCTGCCCTGCTGCCAAGAAAATTCATTCCAATTCAGTAGCATCTGATTTGCTTTGCTTTGTACATGAAACAACTTACCAAATACTCCAAAGAGGCAGGAAGACATAGGCATTCAATAATAAGAAAGACATATATATGGTCTGACTCACCATGTCCAGGACCTAACCCACGCCACCCATTAAGAGGCGGTCAGATATCAACAGTCCATAATGAGAAAAGCACTGTTGTTGTTGTTGTTGTTGTTGTTGTTGTTGTTGTCTCGTTCATCAGAAAGGCACTAAGGAGATCAAAGACCTCCACCAAGATGGAACAGGTTTCTGGATCCGCCCTTTAGACCCCATCAGCACAAACTGTGAATCCGCTCAATTTATGCTCTGAGTGTTTCCAGAGTTTATAATTTATTTCTCATCTCAGCTGCCAGTTAAGGCCATTTTATAAGGAGAAATACATGATTTAGAGACAATGTTCCACCTCTCCCCCTTCCAACTTTGTTTTTAAATTTGGTGCATTCCCATTTCTGATGGTCTGTTTTTTCGCCTTCACTGGCACTGTGTGTGTGTTGTTTAAACATTATGGACTGGAAACAGTTAAATGGTTCGGCTTGTCTTTTTCCTCCTTTTCATCCAGCATTTCATTTGACACCTTACCTGATGCTCATTGCATTATTTCCTTCCTAAAAGTTATTGCAAGCATCTCTCTCTCTTCCCTTCTCTCTCTCACACGCATAAACATGCATGCACACACCCAAGCACGCACACACACAAACACACAGAGGCTGTTCAATCTCACTGTGGCGTAAATGTTGACATCGATTTCAGCTTTCTTTCTTCTTGAGAAGAGCTGCAGTGGAGTAGTCATACTCTTTGAGGAACTTGATTGGCACGTAGCCCCTGTGGGACTCCCTCCCGCCAAACTCTATCACCAAGTTGTCCCCTGAATCAACACAATGTCTCCAGTCAGTCTTGTGAAAGGCATTATCATTACCACTTGGGAAAAAAAAAAAAACAACAAACAAACAAGAAAAGAGAATCTGGAGTTGTAAGCATACGCGAAACTGGAACAATAATTTTTTTCAACGTTCTTAAGCGTTCTGGTACCTCTTCACCTCTATGTTCGGTTCACCATTAGTCAGAGGAGTATTCAGTTGCAACAAAAACAGCATTTTACAAAGCATACTGATAGCTGCAACATGATGTAAATGTTTAAGTATATAAAACACTCTGTGTGAGTGTGTGTGTGTGTGTGTGTGTGTGTGTGTGTGTGTGTGTGTGTGTGTGTGTGTGTGTGTGTGTGTGTGTGCGCGTGCGTGCGTGCGCGTGTGCATGCCTGCACGCGTGCATGCCTGCATGCGTGCATGCATGCGTGCATGTGTATGTGTGTGTATGCATGTGAGTATATGTGTATATGCATGCATGCATGTGTGAGTGTGAGTACGTACATGTGGTCTTGCTTGTTTATAAGATTCACAGTTGTAATCCAGTCTTTTCCACATCCAGCATTTCAACTAAAATGAGTAATTTTCTACACAACATGTGTACATATCTCTCAAATTTGTGTAAACATGGGACATGGAGGGTGGTTCGTTTTCACTTGTCTATCATCACATTTTTCCCAATATGTATTACTTTCATATCTGATTCATCAGCATACTTTGGCTGAAATTCATGCTCTCATAACCAGTTTTTGATTTATTTTTTCTTATGCTTCAGGGCCTATACTCCTCCCTATTGTTTTAACGTATCAGCATGGCTAGGACTCAGACACAGCCAGATGCAATTTTGCATGCAACAGCAAAAGTTGTTGCTCTTTGGTCGAAGCACACCAAGATAACACATGGTTACACACTGCAAAGTTTTTACCGCTCAAGAACAGCACATACATATACAATGACAGTTGTACCACAGGCTATGAAAATCTATCAATGAAACAGATTTTCATTTTTGATATTTTTTTTTTCAGTTCATCATATCTATTGTACTTTTGCCAATCTGTATACAACATATGGCGAAACTGCACTGGTAAACAGGTCTGGAAATGATTCATCAAACCCATGACAAATGTGATCTCTCCCCACCCCCCCACCCCCCCCCCCCCCCCCCCCCCCCCCCCCCACCCCCCGACTCTTCAAATGTCAACAGGACGAGGCAAGAGCAGAGGAGAGGATGGAGAAGGACAGACAACTGAGAAGGGGGGGGGGGGGTGGGGATGAGATGAGAGGAGGAGGAGGGGTGATGAGGACGGACATAAGATGACAGAACAGAAAAGGTGATATAAGGGGAAGGTAACAGATAAGGGAGATAGAGGATGACTGAGACAACTGTGGGAGAGAGAAGGAAGGGAAGGAGGTGGGGGACAAGCAGTTAAAACAGCTTATGCTATATATGATTGACATATGATTGTGAAAGTGGGCAATGGTACATGCATGTACAAGAGTTCTTGCACATTTGGTACTGGTTCACACACACACACACACACACACACACACACACACACACACACACACCAAGATGAACCTAGAGAAACAAACACACAGCCATGTTTCCACACACAAGACATACACACACACGCACACCCACACCAGCATTACCAGGTAGACAGACAGACTCATACCTTCCCTGCTTACAGCCTGCACGGTGTGAGATCAGGGTCAAGGTCTTCACATAGGTATAACCTTTGACCTGTGTGTTCCTCTAGACAGTCTTTACAGTGACAGCTGTACCTGAGCCACAGGCTGTGAAAACTGCACACACATATACAGTGACAGCTGTACCTTAGCCACAGGCTGCAAAAATTGCACACATGTATACAGCAACAGCTGTATCACAGGATCTGAAAACTGCACACGTATATACAGTGCCGGCTATACTATAGGCTGCGAAACCTGCACACACATATATATAGTGACAGCTATACTATAGGTGGTGAAAACTGCACATGCATACACAGTGACAGCTGTACCATAGGCTGTGAAAAGTGCACACATATACACAGTGACAGCTGTTCTTCAGGCTCTCAAAACTGCACACATACATACAGTGACAGCTATTCTATAGGCTGTGAAAACTGCACACATATATACAGTGACAGCTATACTATAGGCTGTGAAAAACTGCACACACATATACAGTGACAGCTATACTATAGGCTGTGAAAACTGCACACACATATACAGTGACAGCTATACCACAGGCTGTGAAAACTGCACACACATATACAGTGACAGCTATATTATAGGGCTGTGAAAACTGCACACACATATCTACGGTGACAGCTATACCACAAGCTGTGGAAACTGGACACACATATATACAGTGATAGCTGTACCACAGGCTGTGAAACTGGACACACATATATACAGTGACAGCTGTACCACAGGCTGTGAAAACTGCACACATATACACAGTGACAGCTGTACCTTAGCCACATGCTGTGAAAACTGCACGCATATATAGTGACAGCTGCATCACAGGCTGTGAAAACTGCACACATATACACAGTGACAGCTGTACCTTAGCCACATGCTGTGAAAACTGCACACATATATACAGTGACAGCTGCATCACAGGCTGTGAAAACTGCACACATATATACAGTGACAGCTATACCATAGCCATTTAGGCTGTGAAAAATTCACAAATATTTACATTGACAGCTGTACCCTATAGGCTGTGAAAACTGCACTGCTTCAGTTCCATTAATGAGGTACCACTATGCGAAGGGGGCCGGAATAGCTCATTTGGTAGAGCGCCGGACTCGTAATCCAAGGGTTGCAGTTTTGAATCTCTGCCTGGCCGTTTCACTACAGGGGGATTTTTCCCTCAGGGTTACATTAGTTCTGACTCCATTTCCCAAACAGTCCTTCAAACGAGACTATAAACCGAGGTTCTGAGTGTGAATGCACACATAACATCTTGCACACAGGTAAAATCCCATCACCAACTTTCGGAAGAGAAGGCCAGTTTGGCCGTTGGTATGGATGACACGTTACACATAGCATGCACCTTCCCTGAAGATGGAGTATGGCTGCCTTAATGGTGAGATGAAAAACTGTCATACACACAAAATTCCACTCCCTTTGTTGGGTAGATGGGATTGATACTTGCCTGTCCATATAGGGAGTGTCTCTGCAGGAGTATCAGCCCGCATACACAGAAGAAGAACTATGTGAAGACCAGTCAATATATGTTACACATCTGCTACACCACGTAAGTTTTGAGACCACGCTGCGAATGATCTACAGCCGATGGATGAGTGAATTATTGACTAAGGTAAGAGAATTTAAGAAGAGAGTCCCATGGATATGACTTTCGCAGATGTCTGACTTAGCCCAGCTTGCCAGTCAGACCTTAGGTACCTAGCTATCACTGTGCCATCATTATCATTGTATGTGCAGGTAGTATATGCACATGTTTTTGCATTGGTGGGTGTGTCTAAGTGTGTATGTGTGTGTGTGTGTGCCAGCATATGCAGTACATGTGCGTGTGTGTGTGTGTGTGTGTGTGTGTGTGTGTGTGTGTGTGTGTGTGTGTGTGTGTGTGTGTGTGTGTGTGTGTGTGCATGTGTGTGTTTGTATGCATATGTATAGTCTGCGAGCTTGAGTATGTTCTTGCAATGTGTGTGCATATATATGTAACATTTGTGTTTGTGTAAATGGGCATACTCATCTCTGAGTGAGTGTGTGTGTGTGTGTGTGTGTGTGTGTGTGTGTGTGTGTGTGTGTGTGTGTGTGTGTGTGTGTGTGTGTGTGTGTGTGTGAGTGTGTGTGTGTGTGTGTGTGTGTGTGTGTGTGTGTGTATGTATGTGTGTGTGTGTGTGTGTGCACGCCCATATGTATGTGGGTATGTATGCATCTTTATGCATGTTATGTGTAAATGCATGTGCACGTTATGTGTGCAGGAGTGTGCACTTGCATGTGTGCATGTGTATATGTTGCGTGTGTGTTTGTGTTTGTGTGTGTGTGTGTATCTCTGTGTGTGTGTGTGTGTGTGTGTGTGTGTGTGTGTGTGTGTGTGTGTGTGTGTGTGTGTGTGTGTGTGTGACTGCCTTTGATTACGTAAGGTTCAAATATAATATGATACATTTCCGAAGCTTCAGAGCCCAGCATCTGGAAAAGTTCACAAACTTCAAAACACTCTTACCTGGGACACTTGTCCATCTTCCCAGGTCACACTCAACAGTTTCCCCGTGTTGTTGACCTCAAAGTTATAGATGTCACCTTGAGATCGTAGAGGTTTTACCTGAGCATGTATGAAGAATTGGTAAGATTGAGATTAAAGGTGACTGCTATATTAACTAGCAGTATAAATTCATTCACATGTTTGCCATTGAAACAGGAAGCAGAAGAACATTTTTACAACAACAAAAAAAATGCTTTTTATTTACTGCGCCTAGTTCTCATGCAACTTGGTCAATTTATCACACTTGATGTAAGAACAAGCATAGAAATTAAAACTGCGATCACCACTGGATGCAAACTTTTACCTTGTGCTGCCGTCATTTGGTATAAATGTAACGCAGGCTTTCCAGAAAGCTTCTGTACAGGCGGTTTTACACCATGTAGTACAGAATCTGACCATACAACACAGTTTCGAGAAGGACAAGTGTGGATACTGATGGGTTCAAAGTAATATGTTGAAATTTCTTTTTGACATAATTGCATCAACTGCAGAAAACAATTACAACATAAAGGTGAGACAAGGTAAAAACATGTGATGATTTCACCAAGGGTTTAGGACAAACACATATCATTATAGGCGAGAAAAACGAATGGTGGCAAATTCAATTGGAAAACACACTTTAAAAAAAGTTCAGTTGAAACTCTGACAACCACTATTCATCCCTGACAACAAGAAGCAATCACTGGTAACTATGAACAATTCTTTAAAGACTAAAACAATGATAACTACTAGCAATCTTCAACAACTACAACAATCACCAATAACAAGAAACAGTCACTGAAAGTTGCAAGCAATCACTGACAACTACAACCAACCATTGAAAACAACAAGAAATCAAAGACAACTTCAAGCAATCACTAACATGTAAATAATCACTCACAACCCCAAGCAATCACTGACAACTTCAAGCCATCACCTACTACAAGTAATCATTGGCAATTACCAGCAATTATTGACAACCACAATCAGTCTCTGCCAACTGCAAGTAATCACTGACAACTAAAAGCTATTTCTGGTAACTACAAGAAATTATCATCAACTACGAGCAATCACTGACAACCACACGACAGGGCCCATACTGGTTGGAAAGTTCAAAAATACCATGATTTTTCAATGACTATTTTCAATGCCATTTTGAGAATTTTCATGACCGAAAATTACCCATTTCTAAAAACAAAACATACTTCCCTCATATTCAAAATGGGCTGTTTTAGTGTCACCTCCAATGGGCTGAATGTCCACTTGACGTTTTGACCCCAACACTGACCATTTGTATTTCTTCACAGCCTTCTTTTTAAGTCCATGACTTCTTCTTGACTTGCACTATAACTCCATAACTTTTCATTCCTGAAAATTACTGTTCAGAAATTCCACGTCTTTTCAAGATCTCCATGACCTGTATGGGCCCTGACAAGCTGTCTCTGACAAAGTGCCAAAAGGGAGAGAACCCTACGTCTGTCATTCCAGCAACAGGGGCTGAAGAGGTGTTGGCAGCGGACATGGCAGGATGTAGGGAGAGATGCCTGTGTGGAACCACTCCACTCCTGCTTCCACCTGTACACAGGATACATGGTACTGCCTAACTTGTGATTTGGTAGGTAATTCACACATCTTGCACAGTGTGCATTAACACTATCAACATACACCTTGATACCCCTTACGGTGCACTGCTAACACTGTAGTCACACAGAACACCTTTCTCCCAGCACCTGATTTTTCAACTCTGTCAGTATTTCAATTTTTTTTAAAGCTTCATAACACACCGACTGTTATTCTAATACAATAACAGTGTAAAATGTCACTTTTTCATGTTTCGCATGTCAAAACAACAGTTTTGACTTAGTCTGCTGGTGAATAAACAAACCTAAATCAGTAGCCTCCCTTGTTATTGCCTGCTGGTTGTACCTGTTAACTGCTGACCCTTGACTTCACATTCAATGGAATTATTTTCTTTTTTTTCCTTCCAGTTACTTTAACCTTGATATCATTTTCCTCATCAACATTAATATCATCATCCGTATAATCACTCAAGAGGATTCCATCTCCCATTCCTCATCTCAGCCTTGTGCTGGCACTTCTGTGAACTCAGTAGCCTTAATAACCTGTACTGTCATCTCATCATTCCCTCAAGGAAACACAATTTGAAGCCTGGCATGGACCTGCTGGGTTTTTTTTTCCCCTTCAAATTAACCAATGAAATCATGCTCTCTCGGTACTCATGCCATATAATACAGAAGAATGTATAACCTAGAAAGTGTGGAAAAAATGTGCTTTCCACAAACTGATTTCTT
>JADBJO010000400.1:637500-640000 GCA_016801955.1 Conus betulinus
AGGCCTAACCAGCCGTTCCCTGATAAAGGCAATCAATAAACATGAATAATAAAATCCTTATGATATGATAGTATTGCGTTTACAACGAAACAACGACAACAATGACATGAACAGCAGAAGCAACAACGACTGACAAAGCACAGTAATTAGATACAGTCAGACATGCTTACGTACTCGGAAGAACAGAGTCATAGGCAGCCAGTCACACACACACACACACACACACACACACACACACATGAGCGAGGGATTGTTATTGTTACAGTCGGATCCAGTGCCCACACCACACAACGTACCGTTGATTTTTAGCTCTCTGATCGGAGGGATTCTCCAAACATGCTAACTACTCATGTTAAATAAAGTGTAGTGTTATGCATGTCTTGTTTTTCTTCGCGGTCTTTTTCGTTTAAATCATAACTTTCGTTTTAACGAGTACATTCCGTAATAGTCTACGAGCCCTAGTTATGCTCAATCCATCACGTCGTAGCACATGCCTCGGTCTCATGGCGCCTCAACTGCAGTTTTCAAAGGAAGCGGACAAGTATCACGCATGTCTCACTCATGTATAAAGTCAAAGAACATCAGAGAACATTATCTTCTTTATGTGACAACTGATAGAAAACGAGTCACCTGATTAGAATTTGTTTGTTTGAAAATTTAATTAAAAAAAAAAAAAAGGCTTCATCATGACCTGTTAAAACCTGTCTTTTCGTTTCTGTTTTTTTTTGTTGTTTTGTTTTTGTTTTTGTTTGTTTGTTTTTAAGCCAGTCGAAGTCGACATCACTTGATTCTGCTGTTTGACCGGCAAGTGAACGGATGACGTCACTTTTGACGGTAATGATGTCGATTCGTGCGTGTAGTCAATCAAAATGACAGATTACACTGTTACTTTTATAATTTCAATTGTGATTGACCAAACGAAGCATGTTCAGTGCTGGGTGAAATCATATGTAAAAATGTCATAGTCTGGAAAAAGGTCTGGACCTGAAAAAAAAGATTACTTCCTAAAAAGAAAAGAGAGAGAAGAAAGAAAGAAAGAAAGAAGCAACGACAAAATAATGAATGACATGGTCTCTACGTAGTGACATCCATAAGGTGAACAATAGTATAATAGAACAGCATACCCAGAATTCACAGCTATAATGGAGGCTTCTGATTGGTGAGCTTGCAATGCAACGCCCTGAACTCACTGCCATAGTGGAGGCTTCTGATTGGTGAGCTTCCAATTCAACTCTAAGAACTCCTAGCCGTAAAGGAGGCTTCTGATTGGTGAGCTTGCGATGCAACGCCCAGAACTCACAGCCATAACGGGGGCTTCTGATTGGCGAGCTTGCGATGCAACGCCCAGAACTCCTAGCCATAACGGGGGCTTCTGATTGGCGAGCTTGCGATGCAACGCCCAGAACTCACAGCCATAACGGGGGCTTCTGAGCACGACGATTTCTACCCTTTGACCTTGGCTGACGTCTTGTCATCGTTGTTCTTGTGAGTTTCCATTCCACATAACCTACTTCATTGATCATCGTCGTTGATTGATCATCGCTCTGATAATGTCGGTTGTTTGCAGCCTTCGTTGATGAAGACCTTCGTTGTCAGGGCTCGCTAGCTGCTTTCGTCCTCAGCACTGGCACTCCAATTACCTTGGAGAAATGTTACAAGACATTCGACTGTCTTTGACACAGCCCTATACCGCTTCTTTGGCAGATCGAGTGTTCCTGTCGTCCTGAGCGTGGTCAGGGTCAGGCAGCTGCCTGTGTGAATCACACGGCCTACCCATCTCATGCGGATCGCATGGCCAGTCCAGGCCTGTCCATCTCTGCTGGACCTTCAGGATCCAGGCCTTAGTGGCTGACAAAGCCGGCGCTGCCCAGAACCCCCAGGCTGGATCCTCGTGTAGAACTGTTCGAGCTGACTGGCGTGCGTGAGGTACAGCGTCCAGGCATCACAGCCATGACAGAGACTTGTGAGCATGTCTGCCGTGTCCGCTATGACCTTGAATGACAGCTTGACGTGCCTGTGGTTCACACACCTGAACGAAGGCGCTGTTCAGAGGACCGTCTACCATACATACACATAGACATGCATGCATGCATGTACGCATACATACATGCTTATGTACATGCATGTACACATACAAACATATATGCGTGCATACATACACACACACATACAAAAAAAAAACTAATTACAAAAGCTAACAGACTTTATAAACATTACTGTTTAAATCTAAAAAAAAAAAAAAAAAAAAAAGAAATATAAAACAAATTTGTCAGGAAGATCCATACCTTTATCTCCCTCCCAGACGGATGTTTTGCGTGTGTGTGTGTGTGTGTGTGTGTGTGTGTGTGTGTGTGTGTGTGTGTGTGTGTGTGTGTACGTGTGTGTGTGTGTGTGTGTGTGTGTGTGTGTGTGCGTGCGTGTGCATTCATGCGTGCGTGCGTGCGCGCGCCGCGCGCGCGCGCGCGTGTGTGTGTGTGTGTGTGTGTGTTGTGTTCTCATC
>JADBJO010000400.1:647500-662500 GCA_016801955.1 Conus betulinus
CTCTCTCTCTCTCTCTCTCTCGAGCACAGGTCACCATGTTTTTCATACCAGACTTATCCACAAGTCCTTTGTGCCATACAACAATTGTTACCATACACCTTGCGCGTACAAATCTTCTCACCATGCACTTTGCGCCTACCACACTTGTCTCCATGTACTACATGCCTACCACACTCGTCATTAAGGATGTGTATTGAAACGCTCGCACGCGCCAAGCGCAGGCGATAATTCTCGCCGGCCCACCTGTATGTAAAGTCCAACTGCTTTTGCCCTGGATGTAACCCGCCTTCAGCGCTGAAGACATTTTGTGTTTCAGGTGGAGATCAAATCCCACATCCTGTCCCGCCCCACCCACGTGCCAAGCCCCGCAGTCGAGTACCACTGTACCCTGGGCACTGCAGGGTCTTTCCACATCTTCCATGGCTGACACACGTCTTTTCCCTCACCTCGTGGTCTCTGATATTACTCACCCCTGCTTCTGAGAGCAAGCCTGGAGCACACATCCGTTTGAGTTGCGTTAGTCTTGCCAGTAGGCGCAGTTTATGATTCCCAGCATTCTTGTCGTCGTCGTCGTCATCATCATCATCATCATCGAAAGTATTACCCTCTTTTTCGTCATTATCGACATCCACTATACATTTTCATGATGTCTTACGTGATTTAACTGACTAATTTAATAAAATTTGAAGAATTTGATTTTTTATCGAGAGAGAGAGAGAGAGAGAGAGAGAGAGAGAGAGAGAGAGAGAGAGAGACCCACCGACCGATAGATAATCAGAGACAGAGACTGAAAGAGAGGCAGAAAAAAAAAAATGGATATACACGTTCGCGCGGCTGAGAAGGCGGAATGCAGTGAAAGAACCATAATGCATTTTTGGGAATGGTAGAGTCAAATTTGAAACATCCATCAGATACTTGTAAGATTGATCTGATTTTGGAGTGATCATACATTTTTTGGATATAGTGGATTTAAATTTGATGCGCTCATCAGATACTTAAATTTGAAATTTTATCAAGTTTGATTCATTATAAGATACTGTGGGATGTGATTCCACAGCCAACATCCGGAATACGCCATATTTGATTCGTATAGAATAATCATTGCAAAGATAGGGTTTGTTTTATGAGAATGTTGATGGTCTTAAAAGTGGACATTTTGTTACAGAAAATGAACATTTCCTTGGAGTATCTTAGGCCTAAGGACTCCTTTATTTTGCAAAAGTTTAGGTTTAGGTGGGAGGATGCCTGCCTGCTTGTAATCCGAGTATACCAGTGAGAATGGTTCACCTATCGTGACTTTTATTAACAGATCTTCTGTAAACGCTAATCAGCGGTATAAGTAAATTATTGCTAGCGGGTCTCAAAGTGCTGAGGTATAGTCAAGAACAGGCTGAATATAACAGTGAAGACATAAATTTCATGCATGCAAATTCAAAATGATCTTAATAATCTATTTTAAGTACACGTAGTTTACTTGTAGATATATCATTTTTTACACTGAAAACAGGGGAATTATTATAATTTCTTATTCCAGCGAGTGGCTTTCCAGATAGAGTTTACCGTCTTTATTCTTATCGAGTAAGTTAAAAATAATTCTTTTTCTCTGCTCCGACATTTCTGGGGGTGAAAGGCTGTCTTCCATCTTTCCCCCGAAGAGCAAGTTCGTCCAAGCCATGCTGTAGTTGGTAAGCTTATTGGTCGCGGGCTGCATAGACATCCCTGTGACAGATGGTGTCATCAGCGAAGAGGCGCACGGTTGAGGACAGTCCTGACGGCAGGTTGTTTACTTGGAGCAGAAGGAGGCTGGATCTCCGGCCTGAATCCCGAGGGTCTCCTGTGTGACCTGTAATACTGACAGACCTCCTCCCAGCAATGACGACTGTCTGCCTTCTGTCTTGCAGGAAGCTCGTGATCCATTGCTGAATCATCCCTGTGATTCTCTACTACTCGAGCTCGTTCACAAGGAGACCCTGGTTCACCTTGTTAAATGCCTTGGAGAAATCCAATATGAATATGTCCTGGTATCCACATTCTAGCGCGCTTCCGCTGTCTCATCCAGAAATCCCAGCAGCGTGTGTCCCGCAGAAATGGCCCCGGAGAAAGACGCGTTGTTCTGGGAATAGAACATTGTTGTCTTCAGCGTGCCTCCTCGTTGTTTTGGCGATGATGTGTTTCAGTAGTACAGCCAATCTGTTCAACATCATGTGTTTTATACAATGCTGACCGACGTCTTCTGAGAATGAGACGTAGGCATCGACATCAGATTCAGAACAGATGGAAAGCTGTTGAACCTCAAGAGGCTCCAGGCAAAAACTAAGGTTATGACAGACATCATCAGGGACTTTCTGTTGGCTGATGATTGCGCCCTCAATGCTGGTTCAGAAACTGACATGCAATCCAGCATCGACAAGTGTTCTGTAGCCTGTGCTAACTTCGGTCTAACTATAAACACAAAGAAGACGGAAGGTCTGCATCAACCTGAGCCAAGCAGACCCTATCATGAGCCTAGCATCACAATCAATGATGTGAGACTCGCTAAGGAGAGTAAATTCACCTGCTTAAGCAGCACACTGTCCAAGAACGTTACCAGACGTTGAAGTGAGCATCAGAATTGCAAAAGCAAGTGCAACCTGTGGCAGACCAAGCTGGAGATGTACAGAGCAGTTGTTCTCCCCACATTCTCCTATGCACGTGAAACGTGGACAGTGTACCAACGGCATGCAAAGAAGCTGAATCACTTCCACACAACCTGCGTTAGACATCAGACCAGAGGGTGCATGACCAAGCGGGCCTGCCTAGCATCCACTCCATCCTGATGCTATCTCAGCTTCGATGGGAAAGAGCGCTCTCTCGAGCATTTCTTCTTCTTCTTCTTCTTCTTCTTCTTCTCATTTTTTGTACTAACGGCCACAGTTGTTGATGAAAGCACAATCTGCAGTTCGTCTAGAACTGACCGACACTGCAGTCATTCTATCATCTATATTCCTGCAGTGTGTCTCTCTTGCGCCAGTCCCAAATGTGTTACACCGCACATTGCAAGTCAGGAGGCTGAAGTGTGCACATCTTTAAAACAAATAAGTAATGAGATAAATAAATAAACAAATATGTGTAGATAAACGATTGAATAAAGAAAGAACCAATCAGTTTGGAGAGAGAGGAAGGATGGTGGTCAGTAATCGAGTGTATGCCTACCTTACATATTCTGCGTGTGTGTGTGTGTGTGTGTGTGTGTGTGTGTGTGTGTGTGTGTGTGTTTGCATGCGTGCGTGGGCGCGTGCGTGCGTGCGTGCGTGTGTGTGTGCGCGCACACCTGCATGTATGTGTGTGTGTGTGTGTGTGTGTGTGTGTGTGTGTGTGTGTGTGTGTGTGTGTGTGTGTTTGCATGCGTGCGTGGGCGCGTGCGTGTGTGCGTATGTGTGTGTGCGCGCACACATGCATGTATGTGTATGTGTATGTGTGTGTGTGTGTGTGTGTGTGTGTGTGTGCGCTTGTGTGAACATGCACGTGTATGCACCTGTGTGAGGGTAGCGGAGATCTCTCTGTGAGATGTCAGTCCAGAAGAGCCTGGCCTACATTACAGATCCATGCAGCGATGAGTGGGGAACACGGTCCTGGGGAAAGGAAAATAATAAACCACATACCAAAGTTCATCATACGCACACACACACACACACACACACACACACACACACACGCAGGCATGCACGCACGCTACACACACACGCACGCACACACACATTCATTTATATAGATACGCAAGTGCGCAACTGTACACCAATCATGCATGACAGTCACAGATACAAATGAAATCTTAAAAAAAAAAAAAAGTGATGGTCGACTGTTCATGAAAGAAAGCTGATCTAAGGATGTTTTGAGAAGTTTGTGGTGGAGTTTAGTTAACCTACTGAGTAAGGCAGCTGGTTCCAAGTAAAGGAAACCTGTTGGAGTACACAGGACAAAACAAAACAAACAAAACAAAAACATATTTGGCTATTGCATCTGGTTTTGAATGGGAGAAGTAGAGACTGAGAAGATCAGAGAAGTATGATGCGGCCTGACTATTGAGCCATAAAACACAAAAAGAGGATTTTTAATGGATAAAGTGTGCGTGTGCATGAAGTGCCATAGGAGCTTAATATGTTTTTATGGGCGAGTGTATACATGCGCACGTGCTTATGATGAACTCCTATTAGTCATCATCAACAATTGCAGACAGAATTTACAAGCTGTCACAGTAACTCCCTAAACAGTCCTTGAGGAACATGTATTTGGAATTGTTGTGTTCATGTTTGTACTCCCATGCATTTCCGTACCAACGATTCTGCAGCCACAGTGGCATGTTTTTCATCTCTTTATTAGATCTCATAGTATCAGCAAACTTCGTGATAGATCCAGATTCATTCAGTTCCACAGACCAAGAGGGGAGGATTTCATGCTCCTTTATTTATTATTTTCAGTATACATCAACAAAATCACAACTTTCACTCAAAACAAAGCGTAAGTCTTCAGAGGTGTATTCAAGGTAAATTAAAGCTACTGATGGTACATTAGACATACTTCGTTGCACTGGCTTTCTCCTCTAATTAAAATTCTCTGAACTGTGTTAATTAAAACAGGAGAAAAACCGACAACTCACACCCTTTTCTGTCTCCCCTGGTTCTGAATGGGAGATGAAGACACCACTGAGTTGTGTTAATACCGTGTTTACAGGACAGAACAGAAATGGTGCAGGACAGAAATGCCCCGGCTGCAAACAACGTGTGTACCCATGAGCATCTGACTTAGGACGTCAATCTTGCCATCCATTCCGCATGAAGCTGTGAGCAATGACTGGTGACTAAGGGGTTCATCCATTACTCTCTGTTGCTATACAAAGCATTCTAATCACTTACAGTAAAGTTTTCTTTGTTGTCAGTCATAGCAAAGTCTTCCTTCTTGTTAATCATGATGAAGTCTTCTTCCTTTATCTGTCAGGTAAAACTTTTCTTGTTTGTCATGGTAAAGGCTTCTTTTCTTATCATTCATGGTGAAGTCATCCCTCATCTCAGTCATGGTAAGAGCTTCTTCCTTGTCAGTCATGGTGAAGTCGTCCCTCTTCTGAGTCATGGTAAGAGCTTCTTCCTTGTCAGTCATGGTGAAGTCGTCCCTCTTCTGAGTCAGTGGTAAGAGCTTTCTCATGGTCTCTTGTCAGGCTTCTTTCTTATCAGTGGTGAAGTCCCTCTTCTGAGTCATGGTAAGAGCTTCTTTCTTGTCAGTCATGGTGAAGTCCCTCTTCTGAGTCATGGTGAGTCGTGGTCTTCTTTCGCTTCTTTTTTATCAGTCATGGTGAAGTCCCTCTTCTGAGTCATGGTAAGAGCTTCTTTCTTTCCTTGTCAGTCATGGTGAGCTTCTTTCTTGTCAGTCGTCCCTCTTCTGAGTCATGGTAAGAGCTTCTTTCTTATCAGTGATGGTGCAGTTCCCTTCTGAGTCATGGTAAGAGCTTCTTTCTTGTCAGTCATGGTGAAGTGACGGGAAGTCTGACTTTTTCATCGTAGTTAAGTAATTCGTTCTATTTAGTCATAATGCAGCCTATCTCCTCGCACTATCTCTGGGAGCGCACCGGTTTATTTTCCAGGTTTATATCACCTAGTGAAAGACTGTGGAATGTTCAGGGTCCTTTAATGCACAGGTCTGATCTCCTGTGTACATGAATACACAGGAGAGAAATTCAGCCTATAGTGGGTTGGCAGTTGTGCTGACCTTGACCATCAGAGAAAAAAAACCTTACTCTCATCTTTTCCCCTGCATATGATAATGGTGCTTGACCCCCTGGTCCATGGAGAGGTGAGGAATCTAGCACTACTAGATTGTGTGTGTGTGTGTGTGTGTGTGTGTGTGTGTGTGTGTGTGTGTGTGTGTGTGTGTGTGTGTGTGTGTGTGTGTGTGTGTGTGTGTGTGTGTGTGCATGCGTGCGTGTGTGTGTGTGTGTGTGTGTGTGCACGCACACACGCTTTGAATTAGAACTATGATTTTATCATGTTTTTTCTGTAATATGCGCTTTATGCTCCTGCGAGGAAAAGCGCTCTATAAATATCCTTTTACATTACATTACATTACATTACATTACTTGACATCACTGAGTAACCACACTTCACCATCATAATGCACACCCTTCACAGCAATGTTTCACTCACCGTCTTTCTCACCACTGTGTGCACTTGCATTAAATTGAAAAAAAAAAGGAGTAAATAAAATAAAACAAAAAAATCTGCCATTAACATGTTGAAGAAATTGCAACAAAAACAGACTATTTTTTTTTTTATCATGACTGTTGTTCAGCACACGGAATGAATGCTACAAATAATACTCTGTGTGTGTGTGTGTGTGTGTGTGTGTGTGTGTGTGTGTGTGTGTGTGTGTGTGTGTGTGTGTGTATCATGACTGTTGTTCAGCACAATGAATGAATGCTACAACTAATACAAAAAATGATACAAGAACTAGTGGTCATTCTGTAGCTTTCTCTGTGTGTGTGTGTGTGTGTGTGTGTGTGTGTGTGTGTGTGTGTGTGTGTGTGTGTGTGTGTGTGTGTGTGTGTGTGTCTGTGTGTGTGTCTGTGTGAGTGTATGTGTGTACGTGTATGTGTGGGAGAGAGTGAGAGAGAGAGATAGCATTTGCATGGTATGCAGACAGCTATCTAAACGAGTGCTGTATAGTGACTGGAACATTGATACGAGATTTGTCCTGAATTCATTCTGACTCAAAAACTTTCCTTTCTGTCTAACCTCTTTCTGGTTCCACCACATTCAGATCAGCTGCACCGTATTCTGGTGCTGCTCTCTTCTCTGTCGACTGATCAACTGTGACAGATGATACAATCCGTCAGCTGATTGTTTTGTGATTCTGTCTCAATCTGCAGATTATGCATCATAGCTGACTAAAATCACTTTAAAGACAACATCCTCTAAAAACACATGTGCAGTGACTGAAAGAACTCCTTGAGATTCTATTCTTTAGATATCACAGGAACCAAAACAAGGAAAGAAAGACAAAGAGCTTAAATCATCAGACCATTTAAAAAAAAAAATAGAGTGGAGCGACTTTGGTGGTGAGGTGGGTGGTGGTAGAGGTAGGGGAAATAGAAGGTGGGGGGGGGGAGGGGAACAAGAGGAAAAAAAGATGACCCCCCGCCCCTTTTCTATTCACAACCAATTTCCAACAGAACAACTGATGTTTGTACAATGTGATCAACGTTGATGTTCAGGATATGTAAAATTGTCCCTCACATTCTTGTATTCATTTACAAAAAAGTCCATGTTGAAGTTTCGATCCTCCGTAATACTGGACACTCAAAAAAAAAAAATTGTAATGAATAGCCATGACACATACTGCATGCACAAATTCAAAGTAAATGATAATAAATAGTCATGACATATAGCTGTATCAACAAATTATAATAAAAAAAGTCATGACTCACGACACCTAGCTGTATGTACAAATTCAGGGTTTGCTTTTCTTTACCTAGGACCACAAACCAAGAGAGGAGAATGTGGTCACCTACCGGGAGGATTTTAGCTGTTGCATACACAACAAAACAACAACAGCAGTCTTTTATACCTGGATGTGAATTAGTGATATCTATTCACTGATACATGTGTTCTATGTACAGTCATAGGAGAACAAAGGTAGATCACAATTCATATCAATGTAGAGTCACAGACACAAAAAGGACAGTTCACAAGTCATATCAATGTAGAGTCACAGATGAACAAAGACAGATCACAATTCATATCAATGTAAAGTCACAGACAAACATAGACAGATCACAGTTATATCAATATAGAGTCACAAACAAAGACAGATCACAAGTCATATCAATGTAGAGTCACAGACAAACAAAGACAGATCACAATTCATATCAATGTAGAGTCACAGACAAAGATAGATCACAAGTCATATCAATGTAGAGTCACAGACACAAACAAGACAGATCACAAGTCATATCAATGTAGAGTCACAGACAAAGACAGATCACAATTCATATCAATGTAGAGTCACAGACAAACAAAGACAGATCATAATTTGCATCAACATACAGTCAAAAATGGACAGACAGATCACGATTTGCATCAATATACAGTCACAGATGAACAAAGACAGATAACAATTTGCATCAACATACAGTCAAAATTGGACAGACAGATGAACACAGATTTGCATCAACATACAGTCACAGAATAACAAAGCAGATAACATGAGCAGATCATGATTCATGTCAATGCCAGCTGACAATACCTACATCTTGATGACTTTCCAAATGGAAGGATTTATGTGCGATGACTTTCTTCTGATTTTTCTTTGTTCAATGTTCCTTTCTCCCTGTCACCTGCTGTGACAAGTTATTCCCCCTGCAATTAGGACTGAATAACCGTCGGTACATTCCCTTTGACACTTCCTATGCAATAACCCTTACTGTAGGCATAAGACTTAAGCCAAAGGCAGCTAACTGTTAAGTTCCACACATTTCTGCAAAGCCCTGCAGACAGGACAAATCCAGACACTTCCCTGAGAGACTGGGTCTGTCTTCACTAGACGCCATCACACCTCTCCTCCCACTCCTTCAAACCCCACCTGCCCTTCCCCATCCATGTCAATCATGCTGAGAGAATCTGGAGCTCTGCAGATGACCACATGGGTCCAAGACCGTAGCCAGCATGGAGTTCAAAGCCGTGGAGGGCAGCATGGAAGGCAGGCTGGCAGAGGATATGGTTGTTGTGGAAATGCTGCCGTCGTATGACATGAGGACATTTTCATTGATGGAGCCCTGCAGTGAGAAGCTTTTCTGTCGCACACTGACCAGCCTGCACAATGGACACATCTTCAGACGCTGAGGTCACTGGCACTTCCATGTTTGCCGCCTGATGCTGCAGTGATGCGGACAGCGCTGTGGACTGGGCAGAGAAAGGACTGCGTGAGGTCTGGCATGTCCAGCTGAAAGGGGATGGTGCGGGGCTGACCTGCCAACACATCCAAGCTTTCAGCGGCTGCAGAGCATGCTGCATGGCGTTGATGTCCACCACTTTCTCTGGACAAGCTCTCTACCACGCTCGCCATCTGCTTCCCCTCCAGCTGGCCACAAGAGGTCTGGAGGCTGCCAACACGGCGGGCTGTAACAGATTTGAAGGGGTTTAAATGATAGATGAGAAAAGCGCTGTGGTTTATATCTTGGATTGTAAGGTGTTACGTGATGAATGAGGCATCCAAAACAGTTCTAACATGGAAGGTACAGGTTAGTGTGATGAATGAGGCGGGCTGAGATTGTAAGGGGTTAACACATGATCAATGAGATAGCTGAATGGTTATAACATGATTTTGTGAGGGTTTAATGTAATGAAAGAAACAGCGCATGTGGGACTGGGGGCCCCACTTGTTAAACGGTTGTACATTGCTGAGGTCTGGCATGTCCAGCTGAACAAGTGGATTGCTCTACCTGCCAACACATCCAAGCTTTCAGCGGTCTGCAGAGCATGCTGTTTGATCACTCCCACCACTTTGAACTCTTGACAAGTAGACTACCACGCTCGCCATCTGCTTCCCCCTCAGCTGCTCCAGCTGGCCACAAGAGGTCTGGAGGCTGCCAACACGGCGGGCTGTAACAGATTTGAAGGGGTTTAAATGATAGATGAGAAAGCGCTGTGGTTATACTTGGATTGTAAGGTGTTACGTGATGAATGAGACATCCAAACAGTTCTAACATGGATTGTACAGGTTAGTGTGATGAATGAGGTAGCTAAATACTTATAACATAGATTGTAAGGGGTTAACATGATGAATGAGATAGCTGAATGGTTATAACATGATTTGTGAGGGTTTAATGTAATGAAAGAAATAGCCAATACTCATAGCATGGGTTACTGGGGTTTGGAGTGATCAGTGAGATTGTTAAACGGTTATTACATTGATTCTTAGGAGTTATAGACATGAATAAGACTACCAAACAATTACAACATGGATTGCAAAAGGTTAAAATTATGAGCAAGACAGTCAAATGGTTATAACTCAGATTCTCAGTGCACTGATCATTACTCTTCACTAACATCAAAGAACACAAATTGAACAGTAGACCAACCAACAATCATAGTTCTGTTTGAAATCAGCCGAAGCCAGTTCACATACAAGTCATCAATATTTTTTGGTCAAAATAATAATCAGTGATTTTATCGTACCTTCTGGGTGCCGTGCGCTAAGCATGGCATCCGAGACACGCAGTTTGACAGCGCCTGACAGAGCCCCCTCCACTGGAACATGCAAAACACCACATAGAGACACTTTCCTCCTGTCATGGACAGTTTAAAACAACAATATTCACAACAATGAAAAGGAAGGGATGGTAATCAGAGCTAAAATGATGGCAAGAATGACAACCTGCCAGATTTAATGGACTGGTTCATGATGACATCTCCTGCTACTCCATACTTTGCCAGTGCTTTGGGATGTGTACAATGGGAGAGAATGAATGTGAAGTTTCTCCCTCCATCTTAAATGCTTTAAAAAATTGTAAACATCCTTAAGCATGCTGATGAAAGATTTTTTGCATTCTCTTCATATTTTCCCAACCGCAGGCTGAAACTATCCTTGAACTACTATGTCAGACTTTTTTCTCTGAACCAGAAAACCCTGCCTATGACTGTGTTTTTAATCCTCAGTTTCAAAGTAAATCTGAAAAAAATTCAGACTGTATCCATCTGTTTGGTCTTCATATGCAGCCTCATGCACAGAATGCAGGTCTTGATCTAGGAGTTGTGTCTGGCTTCTCCAAATTTCCAGATGAGCCTCTGTGGACCTTTTTCACAACTGAAATTCGCTTTGATCTTGCTGCTTTTCGCAAAGAATCCACCAGCTCTCTGGCATACAAGGCATTGTTTGCTCATCTCTGTGCAAAATTCCCATCCTTTCAGAAAATGTTCACCGACGGTTCCAAGTCTGCAGATGGAGTGGCCTGTGCAGCCTATTGCCCTGGTGCTCCTTCTCAAAGATTATTAGAACATCTTCCATCAGATGCTTCTGTTTACTCTGCTGAACTTACAGCCCTGGTTCTAGCATTGAAGATAATCTCTCAATCTACAAAGAAGGACTTTCTGATTTTGTCTGATTTGCTGTCAGCTTTGGAGACCATAGCTGGCAATAACTTCCAGCATCCCGAACTTCTACACTTTAAAAACTTTTTAACATGCTGAAAGTGGAAGGTCACAACATTGTTCTGGCTTGGGTTCCAAGTCATGTTGGCATCGGAGGGAATGAAATGGCTGATTGTTTGGCCAAGAATGTCACAACAGAGAAACTGTCAAACATATCTATCCCTATATGGATCAAAAACCAAAAGTTGATTATTATGTTAGAGACCTTTGGCAGGAGACTGGAATACACAGACGGATAACAAACTTTCAGATCCATCCAAACCTAAAAGAGTTCCTCTCATCTACGTCTGGTGGTTGCAAAGAAGAAACAGTTCTCTGCTGGCTGCACACCGGCCATTCGTATTTTACTCATTTATACCTTTCGAAGAGTGAAGAAGCTCCATGGTGCGTTCCATGTCATGTGCCACTCACAATGAAACATATTCTTTTAGAGTGTTGGGGACTTGTATAATGTGAGACAAAAAGATTTCACAGCAGATTCCATGAAAACCTTGTTCAGTGATGTTCCACCTGATGTGATCTTTGAATTCTTGAAAGAGATTAACATTTTTCATAGGATATGAGATTTTTTTAGTGGAGAGAATTTTTTTAACAAAATTTCAGGTGGGTTTTTAGAAGACGTATTTTAAAAAGTTGTGTGAATGAATGTCTTGTGAGTTGATTTTAATATGGTGAAAGCCTTGATATGGCTGTTTGCGGTCGGCTGGGCTACAAGCAACATTACCTTACCTTACCTTCATATTTTCACTGTGTTTTATATTGTTGGCATTCATAGTTAATGTTAATGAAAGATATTTTTGCTGTCTCCTTGCCACTTTTCACTGTGTTTTTTATTGTTGGTATTCATAATGAATATTGACAAAAGATATTCTTTTGCATTCTCCTTGCACTGTTTCAGAATATTTTGTACTCTTGATATTCTTCTTTGACTCTCCAATGAAGAGGGACATAACCTGGTGACAAAAACAGATTATTTGATGAATGAATATGTGTCTGTTTATAAAACATGTTCAGAATGACTTTGCTAGCTATTCAAAGCACCTTTCCAACACAAGGCCGATTTAAAAAAATGGCACCTTTTAGTTTGGAAATGTTAATCATCAACATATCTCTTTATCTGTCTGTCTGTCTGTCTGTCTCTCTCCCCTCTCTTTCCCCCCTTTGGACCCCCCTCTCTCTGTCTCTGTAAAACACTTACAATCAGAGGTCTGTGGACGTTTTCTGGCTACTCCTTCTGCTGTGTGTGAATTCTTGTTTTCCTGGAGCCCGTTAGCGCTGGGTTCTGAAACACACCATTCATGGTGAGCATTGTTGCCTGTGTCTCACACACTACAAAATGGTATCCCAGTGGAATAGTAGTTTAATCAATAATAATAAAGATAATGATAATAATGATATAATAATGATAATGATAACAGTAAAGATTATAATATAATGATGTTATAATAATAGTAATATAATAATAATAGTGATATGATGGTGATGATGATGCTGATGATAATGACACAATCATTATCATTATACTTGGTAATACTACCATCATCATTATTATTGTATTTGTTGTTGTTATCATCATTGTTACTATAATAAGAAGAAAAAGAAAAAAGTGAAAAGAAAAAAAGCAAACAGAAAAGACGTTCTAGCAGAAACAGAACAATAAAAAGAAGAAAAAGTAGTAGTAATAGTAATAGTAGTAGTATAACAGCAATAGTAATAGCAGAAGAAGGAATCACAGTAATTGCAGCAGCAGTAATAATAGCACGAGCAGCAGCACGAGCAGCAGCCGCTACAATAATAAATAGTACTTGTACGTACAAGCAGCGACAGCAGCAGCAGCAGTGACAGCATAACCCAATAGTAGTAACAACAGCTGTGGTAGCAGTAGCCGTTCAAGCGACAAGTAATTTGTGACAATGTTTGTAAATGACCAAACCTATTTTGAATGTCAGTATGTCTGAGCCAGGCATGCCCCAACTACGCTGGTGCCTCGTAGAGGTCTGGGCAGCAGCACAAACCAGGAAGGAACAGCCAGGAATTGACCTGGATCACTTCCTGTCCCTGTCATTCTGCCAACTCAGACCAGTTTGCCCTAAACCTGCTTTTGGTGAATATTTCTACAAAAAAGAGTGTGTATTTTCTACAAATAGTGTGTATGAAATCCCAACTTTCTGTAAAAGCAAGAGGGATAGGGGGGGGGGGGGGGGGGGGGGGGGGGGGGGGGGGGTGTTTCAGGGCTTGTTGTCAAAGAAATAGACACTGAAAACACAGAAGTTAGAAAGAGTTGTTGCTCTTTGGTCAAAGCCTCCACCACAGTTATTTTCTACAAGTTCAATCAACGCTCAAGAATTTAGTCTCCAGAATTTTTTTGACGTTTTTCTTTCTGATTCATCATATTGATCATATTTTTGTGAAACACCTGTATAAGATACAGCGAAATCGTATGCGTAAATGTCTGCAAGCTGACATTCTAGTGAGTTCTTGTGATTTCTCTGCCAATGATTTTGAAGATGTTCACTCTCAGTTGATACAGTTGAAGATGAACAATGAAGACATTGCCTCCATCTGATTTCCCAGACATCCTTACAGCGTGTAGTATGAACATGTTTCCTGGTACTGACATACATTGAAATACAGAAAAACATCAGGCAATATTTCAGCATTATTTTGAATGTGTACTGTAAAACTGTTTTAAGTACCCGTAGATCTGCAAAGTTTACAAAGTTTTCATTCAGAGCTACAGAGTGTCTGAACTTTAATAATTACTGATTTTTTTTGCATTACTGAATGATTGAGTAAACCTGTACCAATGTGAATAAGCTTTCTTTTCCTAATTTCTTTCACACCTTTAATTCTCCACTTTTTCGTTATCCAATTCAAATGTCTGATTTATTTTAGACTATACACTAAGACAGTAAAATCACAGACTTCAATTTTCTTGGAAAATCATGTACATGTACATCAAAAATACCCCCCCCCCCCCCCCCCCCCCCCCCCCCCCCCCCCCCCCCCCCCCCCCCCCCCATGTGAAAAGATTTTAACCCTCTGTAAATAAGTCACAAAGAGCTGCCTTGATATCCCATTGATCACCCTGTCAGACATTCAACTGCCACTCCAACATTCCAGAATTCCACAAATGGACCACCCAATACCGGTAACTGGATAAATTACAGAGACACTCATTTAACACACATTAGGGAATGGCATCTTTCCAGTGTAAACTACTCAAATAATCATCTGTTGGTGACGCTACCTTGACACACACTATTCAGTCACACTGTTGTGAGGTATGGATCCGGGTCTGTGTGGATTCCCTGGTTGGTATTGCCAACAGGTGTGTTGACAGTTATGCAGGTATGAAAACTCCTCTACATGGGTGTCAAAAAATTCACTGCAGGTAGTTTTGATGTAGAAAAGTTCAGGGGTGAGAGTAATATGGGTGATCAACCAAAATTCAGCATGTATAAAGTTTCAAACATAAAGAAATGCTTGAAATGCATGCAGATACGAAGATCAACCAAACTTCTTGGCAGTTAAGGTTTCAAACTTGCAGAAATTCTTGAAATGCATGCAGACATGAATCTACAAATGCAGCGTGTCATATAAGAGTATTACAGCAGAAGATATTGCTTAGCACAACCGCTCTATGCTGGACACAAGCCAAGACATTGCCTGCAGTTGTCAGAACATCTCATGCAGCAAGGTAGCCTTACACAAAAACTCGGCATGGGCCAGCTTGGACAGCCTTCCAGTGGCTGCACTCCCAGTACAGCCATTTGTCATCATTGTTACAGTAACATTATCAGTCACTAAGCAGTGTGTATGTAAA
>JADBJO010000400.1:667500-670000 GCA_016801955.1 Conus betulinus
GAGAGAGAGAGATAGTAAGGTAAGGTAATATTGCTTATAGCGCAGCCACCCGCAAAGGGCCATATCAGGGCTGTCACCACGTTAAAATCAACTCACAAGTCATAAAAAAAAAAAATCAAAATCAAAAAAAACAAAAAAAAAAAAAAAACTTTCACAAATCTCTTTAAAATAAAATACATCCTCTAAAGCGTACCAGACACTTCGTTTCTTCATAAAATCCTAGATCAGATGAAAAATGTCAATTTTTCAAGAGAGAGAGAGAGAGAGAGAGAGAGAGAGAGAGAGAGAGAGAGCATGAGTGCGTGCGTGCGTTGTTGTGTGTGTGTGTGTGTGTGTGTGTGTGTGTGTGTGTGTGTGTGTGTGTGTGAGAGAGAGAGAGAGAGAGAGAGAGAGAGAGAGAGAGAGAGAGAGAGAGAGAGAGAATGTGTGCATTCATTGTTATGTGCAATTAAGCATGTGACACAGAAAGGTTTCATATCAACAAGGAGAAAAAAATAGCTGAAATCCCTTACCTTTGTATGGTGAAGGAAGGCACATCGCTCTTTTCTCCAACACAGAGGCCACAGTGGGTCCATCCATTTTTTTTGGTCTTTCTGGTCTTGATTCTCTCTACCTTCAGGTAAGGGATGCTGTTCAAACCCAAAGAGTATTTGTCATTATGTCCTCTGGTAAAAGGATGCTGTTCAAATCCATACACTATTAAAAATTTTATCATCATGTCCTCAGGGAAGAAATCCTGTTCCATCCAATCCATGAACAATTTGTCATTATGTCCTCAGGTAAGAGATCCTATTCAAATTCATAGACTGTTTGTCATTTAAGTCCTCAGGTAAGGGATCCTGCTCAAAACCCATAGTCTGTTGTCATTATGTCCTCAGGTAAGGGATCCTGCTCAAACCCACAGACTGTCCGTCATTATGTCTTTAGGTAAGGGATCCTGTTCAAACCCATAGACTGTTTGTCATTACATCCTCAGGTATTGGATCCTGCTCAAACCCATAGACTGTTTGTCATTATGTCTCCAGGTATTGGATCCTGCTCAAACCCATAGACTATTTATCATTATGTTCTCAGGCAAGAGATCCTGTTCAAATTCATAGACTATTTTGTCATTATGTCCTCAGGGAAGGGATCCTGTTCAAACCTATAGACTATTTGTCATTTCTGTCCTCAGGTGAAAGGATGTTGTTTCAAATCCATAGACTATTTGTCATTATGTCCTCAGGGAAGAGATCCTGTTCAACCCAGAGACTGTTTGTCATTAAGTTTTCAGGTATGGGATCCTTTTCAAATTCACATTCATCTTTCTCTCTCTTCACTTCACGTATGGGATCCTGTTCAAATCCACAGGCATTCACCATTCTCTACCCTCAGGTAAAGGTTCCTGTTCAAATCTACAGACCATGCATCATTCTCTGTCTTCAGCCAAGAGATCCTACTCAAAGCCATCAGCTTCATACTACAAACTAGCTTTCTAGAAAAGAAAGGAACACCAACCCTACACATCTGCACCATCCCATGTCCAAATTAACATGGCATCCAGGCCACTTGAACGCTGTTATATCGATGACTGTCTCGCCTGAAGAAGACCACAGAGGTTGAAACATGTCGTGTTTTGTCTTGTAATTTTTGGTCTTTTTTTTTTTTCTTTCCAGTGGAATAGTAATTTTTCTTTTAAGTTTTATTCAGTTTCTGCCTGCACTTACCTGACTTTGAAACTAACTCTGATTCATCCTGACTGCTACCCTTCATTGTTTTGTATTTTCGCTTCATGTTATCGATCTTATGTATGCACTTGTGCACTCAGTTTGAGGAGATAAGTTGTACATGGCTTCCTGCATGGTAACTTATACTTGTTTCCAGTTCCTAAAAACCTTAAACTAAAATATTTTTTTAATTAAAAAAAAAAAGAAAGCAAAAAAAAAAAAAAAAAAAAAAAAAAACCCAGTCAGTGACGAGCTCTGCCCACCTGATTTCATGAACTGTCTTGCTGATGTAATAGGTCTTGGAGTACACCCCCTGATCACAGTCTTTGCCAACCAAACTGTTCGGATGGATCTGTCCGTCAAGGTCAGCATTGCAGCACAGGATCTGAACCCGCACTTGCTTGCCACTCATGTTGTACAGCTGGACACACAGACAGAACAGTAAAGGGAATTTGACACTCATGTTGCACAGATTGACACACAGAACAGTTATGGACTTTGGCACTCATGTTGCACAGATGGACACACAGACAGAACAGTAATAGATTTTGACACTCATGTTGCACAGATGGACACACACACAGAACACTTTATAGACTTTGACACTCATGTACAGGTGAACACACTGAACAGTAATGGACTTTGACACTCATATTGCACAGATGGACACACACACAGACAGAACAGTTATGGAATTTGACACTCATATTGCACAGATAGACACACAGACAGAACAGCTATGGACTTTGACACTCACATTGCACAGATAGACACACAGACAGAATAGTTATGGA
>JADBJO010000400.1:675000-700000 GCA_016801955.1 Conus betulinus
GTTTTTGCCCTTTAGAATAGTTGTAGTATTTCTAATAATAGTAGTATAGGGACTGGCTCAAGCCTGGACTTGACTCAGGCCTCAGCCTCTCGGTTGACACACACACACACGTTTTAAGTTCAGGTGAGAGTGAGAGTAAGGTGCAGGCAATTCTAGTGCTAAAACAATATTTATGCTCATTAGCACTGAAATGCTGAATATGTTTGTTACCCTTTCAATTATGATAATAACGAAAACAAATGTCTGAAAGTTAGCGCCTTGTTATTCATCAAAATGTTTTGTAGATCTCAATGAGATCTCTCCTGATACACCTTCTTTTAAATGAGTTTGAATTCAGAATCTTAGTTTAAATTGTAATTCACATACTTTTACATTCGTTGACTATTTTGGTTGCTCTTCCCTGTGGTCACTAGATAGATTGCGTCTGGTTTTTGAGGTGTTATGTTACAGATTATATTCTCATATCCTAGATGCCGTAAACCTTTGATTTATACAATATTAAGAATGTTTCCTAATTCAAATGAATGAATGTTCATCAGCTAATATTTTGTAGGTGCTTTTGACATATGTTGTTAAATAATTTTCAAAAACTGGTGAACAAAACTAGACAAAGAAAACTGCCCTGAGAGATTCCGCTAAGTGCATCTGCTTTCACAGATTATCTTGAACCCACTGAAACGCTTTGCTTTCTTTCGTTTAAAAAATGCTTTGGTCCAGTTTAGAATTATACCACAAATTCTGTGGGTATTCATTTGCAGAGGTAAGCTTCCATAAGACACTAAATCAAAAGCTTTTTCTAAATCCAAGTATATGTCATCAAGATACGTTCCATCACCCAACATGTTTGTAAATTCCTCCAGGACTTCCAACAAGTTTTTGCAAGACCTTTCCTTCTAAGACCACGCTGACGTTTTGTGTAGAGACCGATGTATGGAAGACAATAATCTTAAACAACAGAGAAATTTGCTGGCTATACAAGTCAAACTATGTGGCCTGTAGTTTCCAGAGTCTGATTTTGTTTCCTTTCTAATGTTAGCATGACATCAGTGACTTTCTGGGATCATGCCAGTTTCTGTGGTTAGAACTGTTACAAAACACACACAAAGGCATGGAACATTCATCATTTAATTCTTTAAAGACCTTTGGACTAATACCATCTGGCCCTTAAGCTTTATTTGCATTTGTTTGGGATAGCTTTTCCGCTACTAGCTTAGGGGTGACCTTAATGTCTGAAATAGAAATGCCATTTGAAGAAGAAAAGCTAAAACATTTGGCAAGTTCGTGTATTTTCTATGGTAAAACAATTGAGAAAAAAATGTTTAGTCTCAGCCTTTTTGGAATCTGGTTTCATTCATTATCAATCTGTGGACTCATCTCTGTATTTGTTTTCGTTCTCTCCTGAATACTCCTAGAACTGTTTGGGGTTACTTTCGCAGTCATAAGCAATTTACTTTTCCAAGCTTCTTTGGCTTTTCTTATCGATTCATTGCATTTGCTTCTAATCTCAATGTAAAAAAGGTTCCAACATCCTTTAAAACATCTCTTCTATGCCCTGCATTTCTTTATTACATGCAATGCCTCTTTGGTCACCCACAGTGGTGATTTTCCTTTAAAAATGTTTCAGCTTTGGTATTAATTGGTTAATCAGCTTAATGATCACCTCCTTCAATGTAATCAGGAATATTTAGAATGGCTTGTTGTCTGAACTTCACAATAGCATCATCTGTGACACATGGTTTACAATTAGGGTTTAATGTTCACACACACATACACACATTGATAACATACACATGATCATCATATTACCAGCACAATAAAGGCTCTACTAAAACAAGGCAAAAGAAAGGTCCAGGAGAGAGAGAGAGAGAGAGAGAGAGAGAGAGAGAGAGAGAGAGAGAGAGAGAGAGACAGAGACAGACAGACAGGGTGAGGTGGGGGAGGTGTTGTAAAAGTTAGGCATAAGAAAGAATTATTAGAACTGACCAACTACATACCATACACAGGACTGCTGGAGACATGGAGATGAAGATGCTACTAGGCAGCAAATGTTCTTCTATACCAACAGCTTATGACAGGCATCAGGTCCCACTACCAGCATCCACAGGCCTGTGCACCTTCCCTGGGCTCAATGGCGGCAGGACCAGCAGCAGCTCTTACTGCACTGTAGCTGGGAGCCAGGAAGCCCCACCACAGCCACCAAGCTTGGACAACATTGTCATCACACCTCACATTTTCTGGGCAACATTTCCTTTCCCTGTACAGTTCCATGTTGGTGGTGTTTTGTCACCTACTTTGAAGGACTCATTATAGTTTCTTTGACAGTGAATCTAGCGCCGTTTAACAAAAAGAATGAGGAACAAGGTGTGTCACGTGATAAAGATGAAAAGTGTTGTTCCAGAGTTTTGTCTGTAGTAAAAATCTGCATTCATTTAATCATAATCACAGAGCTCAGAGCCTATTGGCATGATTGATCTAAGGTGTTTTGCATAGGAAAATACTGAGTGGGGCAAGCATCTCAAACTCCTATTCATTTATTCATTCTATTCCCATTTTTCAAGCTCCTTTATTTATCTACCAGTAGTAGCAGCAGTATAGGGACTGGTTCAAACCTAATCCTCATGGTTTCTATGTAAACTCCCATCTTTCCACACTCTTGAAAGGGTTTTTCTATTTGTATTGCACACTCTGGATAATTCTAAGCAAAAAAAAATCAAAATCAGAAAATAAGTGCTACAAACTTGTAGATGTAAACAGGAGGATAATTCTCAATAAAAAGACAAAAAAAAAAATTAAAATCAGAAAGTAAGTGCTACAAATTTGGAGATGTATCCAGATTTTTGAATGCGCAAGTAGATGGTGCCATAATAAGGTAGTGCCAAAAATGCTTATGCTGAATAGCATTGAAACACTGTACATGTACTTTATCTTTTAATTCCTAGTTTGATGATTATAATGATAATGGAAAGAACGACTCACAGCCAATATCTTCTGTGTTTTTTCACGAATTTCTAGCTCTCAACAAGTTGGTCTCTTATACACCTCCTTGTAATGAGTGTAATTTCAGCAATCTGTCTTTGACAGTGCATACGTTTCCATTCTTCGACCATTTTTGTTGTTCTGCTCTGTACTTGCTCAAGATGTGTGATTGGCATCTACAGTATGGGTACCAGACTACATTCCCATATTCTTGATGCGTGAACCATTGATTTACATGGTAAAAAAAATGTTTTCTGATCTAAATGAATAAGTGTTCATTTCATTATTCCTTGCATCACATTTGTCTTATTAATCATCTTTGAATATGCGTGTCAAAAGTCAGTTGATTATCAAATGTAATACCAATGTCTTCTCCTTCGTTTGCATAAGTATGACATCCTTTTCCAAATGTTATTGTATGGTCACATTTGGGAGTATGTTTACCAATATCCATTGCTTTGCTTTGCATTTGGATATGCTTAAATAGGAATGCGGATCATCCAACCATTTTTGTTGATTGATTAAGTCACTTTGATGGGCTATGTCCTGACACTATAATTCTTTCATATATATGTGGCCTCTGCCATCATTTCTTTTCCTTTTTTTTTTTGTTAATACATGCAGCTGTGTACATGGGTAATATATATATATATATATATATATATATATATATATATATATATACGCATGTATGTGAGCTTTTCAAGTTCTGTCCAGTCCTGAAAGAATGTCAAGCAAAGGCACAATCAGCTCTGGGCACTTGAGTTTCTCACCACATCAGGGTCTTTCTACCAAAGCCCAGATATGAGGTCCACAACAGTGATGGTGGGAAAAGCTTGGTGGACAAAGTTGTAGCAGGATCAAAGAAATTATAGGCCTTTGTAAAGCGGTCAGCATGTTTAAAGTAAACACATCTGCCTTAATTTGGACCATCGTACACACCTCATGCCTTAGGAACCAAATTCTCACCAAGAAAATTGAGAACTTGTGTGTGCTTGTCGTTACACAAAAGGGGGCTGGTGCCTTCCATTTACACTGACCTTTCAGTTGTGATCAATGTATCGTCTTTGTAAATGACACCGTTTGTAAAAGAACCCTAAGCAAGAAAATCTGTCCGCAGCAAAATGCTGTTAAAGCCAGTCCATTGTGTTTAACACAAATGTATAAATTTTAAGATCAAAAGAGAATACTTGTGGGGCAAGCTTATGATGAGGACACAACTGACCCCAATACCATTCAGGATAACATGCTGAGACAGGAATGTTGTACATGTAAAAGACCAGGTAGTCTCAGAAAGAAAATGACAAATATGCTGTTGTTTCCACATATCAAAATCAAATTGTCTCTGTTTCTGTTGGCTCATGTGTGACAGTTTTGAATCTATCATTGTTTCACTTTGGGCATTTCATCAAATTTGAATCTAAACACCTTAAAATTCAATACCATGCAAATACTGCCTCAACAACCAACCTATAAATTTCACACAAAGTGATTTTAAAAGAATATGTGCATGCATTTTACAAGTAGGTATGTATTATTATTACTGCAATAATGGCTATGACCTTACTAAGGAATTAATTGCAGACCATTTCAACAGTCTAACTGAAGTTGTGAGTTTTCTAAAACATCTTTATTCTAACAATCCACACTGACGTCAGAAAAAGTGACAGAACACCTGTTTAACTCTTCATTCATTTCCACAAACTGACTCAAAAAAACAAGGTGCTTTCCAGTTTCTGTATTCTCAAATACATTGACAAAAGTGCATCATTCCCTCAAAGCATGATGAAAAAACTCACAGAGCTGTGTTCAAGATAAAACAGAAAAACACTTTGCAGCCTTCCATTCTCCACAGTAGAAAGTTCACTCATCTGCACCAAAGTGCTGACACAATGCACACCAGAAAGGGAAAAGGGAGAGGGGACACTATCAGAGCACACTGATGACTACAGGTACAGTCCTTCAGGCGTTCCCTCGTTCTTGCGGTACAGGACGTTCTCCTTGGCCTTGGAGAAGTCCTCGTTGCGCACCTTCATACGCCGCTCCCTCAGGCCAGTAGACCTGCTTCTGTGCAGATAGCCTGAACACAACATCAGTGCAACTATGTTATCACAGGAATATCACCTCTGCTATACAACGAACATCATCCATGCAGATAGCCTGAACACAGCAGTGGTGCAACAATGTGATTACAGAAATATCACCTCTGCTATACAACTAACAACAAACTTCTACAGCCAATACAATCTGTACAGCATAGTGGTCACCTCAAACTCTTGGCCAGCATGACCTCGAGGAAAGGATGACATCATTCATTGGGAATGATTATATGTCCTGTATGTCATTATAATCCTTAACCATTCCTTCACTGGGTAAGGTGGTGGGCATAGGGTGGAGAGGGTGGATGTTGATTTCATAAAAAGAAAGATTAAAAGGAGTCTGTAGCTTCATAAACACCAAATTTGACAGAAAACTTTGAAACACACTTCCATGGATGCCCCAAGGGTATTTTTATTCAGATTACAAGCACTAGTTGTGTTAGTGTCCTGCAGCAATCCAAGATAAGATTTTCTAACCAAGAAGAGTTAAAAAAAAAAATGTTGTCTGGCAACTGGAAAAAAAATCTGTATTGTTCAAGGTCAGAACAAAAGGTGATACAGAAGAAAAGGTGATAGGGAGTCATAATATGTCAGCATGAATTTCAGAAGAATGGTAAATTTAAATATGATAATTAATGAATATACAATTAGTGAGATAACAGATGTGCTTCAGTGTCTGTGATACAAGAATTAATTCAGATAGACAGTGGTGAACTTGACCTGACCAATTTAAAAATGTTAAGTTCAGAATTGTGCAGAGTTGATACAAGAGAAAGACTATCATCAATTCAGTATATGCCAAGCTAGAAAGTCATAGACAGACCTGTTTGTTGTGCTCTAGATGACAGACAATAAAGATCATATCAATGCAGAATCAATCTACCTTGATGTCTGCACCGGACAGGTCATCCTTAGACATGACGTAGTCATCAATGTTGACATCATCGGCCAAGGTCATGCGAGATGTGTGGATGGTGAAGATTCGCCGCTTGGTTTTCTCATCAGGTAAGGGGAACTCAATCTTCCTATCAATGCGACCAGGTCGAATAAGCGCAGGATCAAGGGTCTCGATTCTGTTGGTTGCCATGACCACCTGAGAACAGAACCAATGTTTTCTTATGAAAGGAAACACAGGTGCTAGTATGCGGTCTCCCTCCCTTCCAGAAACAACTATCAAGTCATGGTGAGATGGCTGTGGGTGGAAATCTCAAAGTGCAGGAGTTACTTTTACAACTGAAGGACAGATACACTTTTACTCACTTTTTTTTTTTTTGGTTACAGAATAATCATACATCATACTACTTACTTACATTATGTGAAAAAAAAAAAAATCAATACAAGCTGAGAATTATCACAGACATGAGTCTCAATGGGGCAAGAACAAATTGTTCAGATAGTCTACTAAAAAAAAAAAAAAAAAAGAGTAAGGGACATATCATGAGTGAATGGGGTACAGCTGGCAAAAGAAAATAATGACAGGGACACAGACTGACCTTGACATCTCCACGCGAGTCAAAGCCGTCCAGCTGATTGAGCAGTTCCAGCATGGTTCTCTGGATCTCCCGCTCCCCGCCGCTGTTAGACTCATACCTGAAGACCATACACACACACACACACACACACACACACACACACACACACACATGTTTTAAACACATACCTGAACACTGAACATGTTTAAACTCATACCTGTACACCACACACACATGGTCTTTCCATGCCGCTAGTGGATCATGGTCATGGACCTGCATACACGCTGCAGTCATACAGAGACTGGATTCATTCCATGTCCATACTCAGAGCAAACAGTTCAAAGGCCAGTCTGGTTACGGTGAACAATCTCATCTAGGGCTGACTGCTGTACTCAATAGGTCCACTCATAAAATGGACGCACTCATGTATATTTTTCTCATACCCCTCCCTCCTAAACCAATCAATTCTTTCTGACGTTCACTTTTGAGTTTTTGACCCCTTAACATTTCCAAAACATTTATTTGCCCATCTGGCAACTACTGAAATGATACTGGCTTTCAGCTTCTTTTTCACCGGAAATACTTGTCCATTGTGTGTGATTTGCACCCCTGAAAAGAGTGTCCTGGACTCGATGCAGTCACAACCTCTAGGTGCTTGCTGCCCACTCACACTGCAAGATCTGGGGACGCTTTAACATCCATGCAAAACAGCAACTACACTTCACTTAAAGTGATTTCCACACAACTGAATGGAAACTTAACAGTCTTCTTCAAACTTCATTTCTCATTTCAGCAGCATTAAACAAATCTTACTGACATCAAAATTGAAATAATGTTACACTGAAATTGCACAATAGTGATATAGTTGCCTAGTTGCCATTTTTATTTTGAGTAATTTTAAAACCTATTAGTGAAAAACCATAACATACATTTCCTTTAATCAAAATGATTTGTGTAGTTTACTTGAATTATCAAGAGAAATTCAATGTAATACTCAGAAAACAATCATGTGAACTGAAATCAGCACCTCAGCCCAACATAAAAAATTCACCGATTCGTTGTTTTTCACTCGCAACAATTGTAAACATTTATAAAATTTCCAACTGAAATGTCCAGTCAAGCGCAATAATCCTGCCCTTTCCATATTTTCGTCTGAAAGTAATCAGCCTTCAATTTCACATTTGAATTGATGAAGTTGCGTCTCTATTTCGAATTTCAGCTGCTGACCCAGATTTTCATCTCGTTCATGCCTGCTTCATCAATATTGATCTCAAAATTTTTTCTAAAAAATAAACTTATTTTTGCACAAATTTACAAAGAAACTTTTCTATAACTTCAGCATTAATAACTTTTCCAAATAAATAACACATTTCCATGAAACTGATCAGAACACTGGTGCTGTCACTGCTTGATATCTCCACTTGCAAAGGCTAGTCTGGTTTTCCTGCAAAAATCATACAGTCAGATTCTTTTATGCTCAGAACCTGGACAACTTAACAAAAAGGAAAGTGTTGCCGAATATTGCTGCTTCCAGTGATAGCTGCTTCCAGTGATATGGATGGCTGAGTGTGTGACCTGTACACGCGTGGTACTTCTCATTTGGGGGTATTCGCCTACACACATCGCAGTGTTTGAGCTGCCTACACGCCTCTGCGTATCCCGTCAGTTGCAGTCCATGCAGGCATATCCTGTAAAATTCGAGTTAATCGCTTACACCATAAAAAAAATTGGCCAGATATAAGTCATTGGCCTCAGCTTGAAATAAGAAACCAGAGAGCCTTTTTTTCCCCCATCAGAGGTCACTGAATTAAAATTTATTCAAGAGACAAAAAAGGAAAAATTTTGCCTCGAAAACAGTAAAAATTCAGATTAAGAAAAAAAAAATTATCACACACAAGACCATGCCAAGATACCAGCCGCTGTGGTGAAGTGGTTAGCGTCGCGGACTCCGGCTGGGAGGTCGTGGGATCGAATCCCATCAGAGTCATGTGGGTTTTTCTGCCCCGACCGGCTCCTACCCAGAGTTGAGTTTGCTGCGGACTCAGTTGGGAAGACCGGGACCACACAGTCGAGTTTCATCCACTTATGGGATGCGTTTCTGAGAGTGTTGCTCAAATTTCTTGACCAACACTGCAGGTGCCTGTATCTCTTGGGCCTGGTTGACGCCAGGATATATTATGGAAGGAAGCGTAGAGTACAGCCCTGTCATGTAGTCTCAGACCGAAATGGAAATCCGTAGTATCATCTTAATCATCATCATTCTCACTGATCAGCATTAAAAAAAAAAAAAAAAGTCTCAAATTCTGTGGCCCTTCATGCCCTGCTCTCACGGTGACTTCGATTTCGATGTCCTCTCCACGTCTGAGGCCTCGGTTTGGTTCCGTCAGGGTCACTGATATCGGCAAGTCCATGGGGGCTGTCACTGGACGGATGTGGTGGCGCCCTCCGGAGGGAGAGCTCACTCAGGCTGATCTGTGACTAAGCAATTATTGTCGTCAGTAGGGGGCTTTGATGGTGGTGTCCTGTGTATGTTAGATCAGAACAGGCGCCACTGAACACCACTGAAGTGACTCGGCAGGAGTGCAGTGTCTCCTCCGGTAGGTTGCCTCTTGACGACTTGACATTGACTGCTTCCTGTGGATTGCCAGTGGTGGGACTGCGGTGGGGTCGACTGGGCTGTGGCTGTGGATGAGGTGTCGGAATGAGCAGCGTGGGGGTGCACTGCCTCTGAGGTGGCGCGGAGGTTGGGACAGCAAAAAAAAAAAAAAAAAAAAAAAAAAAAAAAGACCATGCCAAGATAATGACCAGAAAAGTTCTGTACATGATTTAATGAAGAAGATCTGTAATGCTGGCAGCAAGCTCGAATGAAAACTGTGTTACCTTTTGGTGCCAACAGCGTCAATCTCATCGATGAAGACAATGGATGGGGCATGCTCTTCAGCCACCCTGAACAACTCCCTCACCAGTTTGGGTCCATCCCCCTGTTCACCACAAACATCATCATCAGAATCTTGTGGACCTCATGCTGCAGTCATCACCTGTCAAGAAAACTGCTTCACGGTATGCGGGGTTAACCTACAAAGGGTGCCCCCAAAGTCCTAAGCCTCACCAATTCAGAGTTTAGTAATAAGAATAAAATTTAACACACATATGTATGTGCATCTTGGAAGACTACATACAAAACATGAGCACTGACATTAGCTTCAGAAAATCATAGACTGCGTTGGGATTTCCATGGTTTTCCTCCAGTGTTCCTTATCCCTCACCTATGTTCTGTGATTTCCGTGGTTTTCCTCCAATGTTCCTTATCCCTCACCTATGTTCTGTGATTTCCGTGGTTTTCCTCCAGTGTTCCTTATCCCTCACCTATGTTCTGTGATTTCCGTGGTTTTCCTCCAGTGTTCCTTATCCCTCACCTATGTTCTGTGATTTCCGTGGTTTTCCTCCAGTGTTCCTTATCCCTCACCTATGTTCTGTGATTTCCGTGGTTTTCCTCCAATGTTCCTTATCCCTCACCTATGTTCTGTGATTTCCGTGGTTTTCCTCCAATGTCCCTTATCCCTCACCTATGTTCTGTGATTTCCATGGTTTTTTCTCCAATGTCCCTTATCCCTCACCTATGTTCTATGATTTCCGTGGTTTCCCCCAATGTCCCTTATCCCCTAAATATGTTCTATGATTTCCATGGTTTTCCTCTAATGTGTCCATTATCCAACTCTTAGCACACAGCTACACCCAGTCTGCTGCTGCAGGCCTTGCATCAAAGTCCCAGAGAATTGGCAGGTATCCAAAAGACCTTCTACCACAGAAGCCCCCATCCATCAGAAACACCTTCACACCGCTGCTGACCAAATTTGCTCATGTTCAGTTACATCTCTTCCAAACAAACATAAACACTACACCACTGATGGCCCTGTACTGGTGATAGTAACTGCATAGCTGTGGTGCCAAAGTGAACAAACAACACCTGCAAACAAGTTACTTTTCATGGTAGTATCACTGTTTCATGCTTTGTGCACACAAGTAAATATTTCACCCATTTTCATACAAAACAAATTTTAGAGTATGCATGATATGGAAACAAGTGGGACAGAGGAAGAAAGAGAGAAAGACAGAGAGAGAGGAGAGACAGATAGACAGACAGAAGACAGGAAAGAGACAGAGATATAGGGAAAGAAAGAATGGGAAAAAAGAGATGAAAATAGAAAATGGCACACCATAAAGGAAAACTGACACCAGGAAGGGAAGGGTGAAGGACAGAAAGAGAGGGGGAAGAATGAAGAGGAATAAAATGGGACCAATACAAAGCAAAGCAACCTTATCCCCACCAGGTATTTCTGGATCAGCTCAGAGCCCACCACTCGCAAAAAGGTCGCAGATGTCTGATTGGCCACTGCCTTGGCCAACAATGTCTTCCCTGAAACAACGACAGCACAAAAGTCATCTTCACTCACTGGTAAACAACAGACTGTTCACAAAACTTCCCTTTCAGAGCGTTCATGCTAAAGGAACTGCCACTTTATACAATGAACATAAACCTACATCCCATAGCAAAATGCTTCTTACACCATTCACTGGTAGGCTTCCTACACTTTCGAAATGACATGAACATTTCAAAAACTTTTCAAGATGATTCTGCGAAAATTCAAGGAGTTACACTGAAAGCAAGACATTTGAACAATATCAGATTAATTACAGCTTGTATTTACACACTGGAAAATCAACATCACGGCTTGTCTACTTCTGGATGGCTTGAACAGTATTTTACATGCTTCAGCACCATTAGAAAGAAGTTCATGTCAGTTAAAGAATGTAAATTTTGTAACCCCAGATACTTCACCTTCTTGTTTTGTTTTGCTTTCCACAGCTCATGACTCCATTTTCCAGGGCTTTCCATGAGGTTTAAAGAATGAATCTCGTTTTTCTACAGTTTCAAGTGGATTCAAGGCCTGAACAATGAAAACTCAACAATCAACAGTTTTCTGGAAATTTTAAGAAGCCTGGGAACCCTGAGTGTATTGTATATCCACCTGACAGTCCTACAATGCTATGGGACATGGGTATCTTCTTCAGCCACGGTCAGCTCCTACCAAATGCTCTTCATTCTCCTGACAGGGAGCGAGTCTCCTGAAGTTGGAGTGTGGCAGTCTGTGTGGAGAGGTATTAAAAACGAAAACAAGCAAACAAACAAACAACAACAGCCATACAGGTTATCCTGTCTTGCAAAAGGCACTCAATGATCTGACATTGGCTTGTGAGTGGGCCTGTCCATGATGTTCATCTAGACAAGAGGTCAGAAATGGGGAGTTTTTATCATACTCCCTGTTTGGCTAGTATACTTACCGTGTCAGACCATAGCATTCTACGGCAGTTAGTCAGATCTGCCAGGCCGAAGTTTTGTGGCAAATGCAGTCATAAGATAGTCACGTGACGCCCACCCTACTTCCGCCAACGGAATTTGCCGATGTTCGCCTCCCGAACCTCATTCAGCGAGGCCTGCGCGCAAGAAAACCCCAAGAATCCTAGCGCCAGAGGGGAAGATAGGGTGGGCATTAGAGTCAGACACGGTAAGTATACTAGCCAAACAGGGAGTATGATAAAAACTCCCCATTTTGGCGTCATATACTATACCGTGTCAGACCATAGCAGAATTTAAAGGAATCGGAGGAGGGCAAGGCGCCCTAGTGGTTCTTGGGGTTAACCGTTATGGCTGCAATGGCCGCCACAAAGGAGATCCCTTTAGAACCGTCAGCCCTGGTCATGCGGATATCCCTTAAATAAAAGCTTATAAAGGGTTTTTCGGAACGCCAGTAGCCTGGGTTGCCTCCAGGAGATGGCGCACGGGGACAGAGTGCTGGAATGCTGCGGAAGCAGCCAGCGCTCTGACCTCGTGTGCCCGGGTGGATAGGACGGGGAGATCCTTGGACGCCTGGGCGTACGCGGATCTGACCGTCTGAGAGAGCCACCGAGAGATGGTGCCAGCTGAGATGTCTTTCTTATTGTTGGGATTGATGGAAATAAGTAGACGTTGCTGGGAAGAGCGTTCATCTAGACAAGAGGTCAGAATGCATCTTTCCGTGACCTGGTCTGGGCAGGTGAAAACCACCCCAGTTCTTCCAATACTTCTTGTCTGTTTCTCTCAAACTGGGAGGCAAGAGCAGCCCCAAGTCCCTTTGACACATGCATATTAGCTGAACAACTAAGAACCCTTCTAACCCCCCCCCCCCCCCCCCCCTCATCTGATCACCTTCCAGGCTCTGTTATCAACAGTGTTCTTAACCGAGGTGAAAATGCTGGGGGGGGGGCATATGATGGGCGGGCTGTTTCTTTTCTCCTGAACATAACCTTCAGCTATGGTCAGACTTAACAGAGAGTTGACATGTACTGCAGGGAAAGTGTGATGACTGACCTGTGCCTGGGGGGCCATACAAGATGACACCTTTGGGGGGCCTGATTCCCATCTCCTCATAGTACTCCGGGTGAGTCAGAGGCAGCTCCACAGACTCCTGAATACATACACAGGTAGATCTATACACAGTCAGTCCATGTGTGGTAGGTGGTACATGATCGTTATGCATATTATATCCACACTATTACATGTTCCTAAAGCAACCTATTTCACATTAATGCAATAAAGCAAACAACCCCTCCTTTCCCTTGGCCTATCTCCTCGCTATACTACAACATATAGATACATACTGCCACTTCTTCACTTTTACAATGGTGGCTCCTGGTCTCTCACAGCTTTACATAACGATTTCATTCATGCACCCTCCCACAAGTCCATAAAAGAAGAGAAATTAAGACTCTGAAAAAACAAACACACAAACAGCTTACAATGGTGGCTCCCGGTCTCACAGCTTTGCATAACAGATACAATTACATTCACACATCCTCTCACAAGTCCATAAAAGAGAAATTAAGACTTTAAAACATACAAAGAAAAACAAACAGTTGTATAGAAACAAGCACATACAAAATACATATACATTTGTACACTTGCAGACATACAGCCTTCTTTGTTTCTTTCAGTGTCTTTCACACAACATGTTTGTTTCAGATACAACTGTCTGGTGCTATTAGTTTTCCCAAAAAACAAATCACTAGTGATTTGAAGACAAGAAACCCACCACCACCACCACCACAACACACACACACACACACACACACACACACACACACACACACACACACACACACACACACACACACACACTAACACACACACACACACACACACACACACACACACACTCTTAAATATACAGTTGATCTATTCTTCCTGTGTGACTGTTGTTGGCAGGAATGACAGAAATGTGTCATTGGGAATACCAAGAAATAACTTTTGCCATTGTGACAAGAAGTGAAAGATCAGTAATAAGGATCTACAACCTTTGTCATGATGTGAACTGCAGTATGCAAGTTTTGTTAGCACATTACTACAGGGACACTGGAACAGACCATGGTGTGGTGTCATCCTCTCTCTGAATGACATCTATCAAACACGCAACCCCCCAGACTGTTCATCTCCATGTGTTTTAACTGTGTTTATAACATTTCTTCTCCAACAGTTCACAGTCCTCTTTTAACCTCTTTCATTACAGGCATTGTGGAACTGGCAGAGAGTAAATCTCTACTCCATCAGGAAACAAGTCTATACACACCCCATGAGCACCATTCTTCAAATAAGAAGCACAAACTGTGTACTTGTCACACATGCTAGCTGACAAAACTGCCAGAACTAGTGACGATTCAGCAATATTTCAATATGAAGTTGTCCAGGTTCAGGGCATTAATGAACTTGATTAGAAACTTTCTGAAAAGAAAACATGCTGAGGTTTTTGCTAAGCAGCAACACCAGCATTAACGCCATGAATTTCACAGAATCAGTGGAGATGTTTGGAAATATTACAAGCTACCATGTTACACATTTTCTATCAGGGCATTAGCGCAGATTTTTTTTTTTTTGAGTGAAAAAAGCTGCAGAATGACATTAACAAAAATGATTTGATCAAGTTCTTAATCTTGATCAGTTGTGACTCAGATTTTGTGATGACTGAATGCGAAATTTGCAGACCATTGAAGCTTTATTTGAAAATATTTAAGAAGACTACATTACTGTGTTCGACTTGAGATTTCCGACTGAAATTTGATAAAATACAGTTCTTTTGGCCCATAAACAATAACGACTTTGTCAACTTTAAAATCGCTCTTTGAGGTGCCAAATCTTACTAGACTGATTAACATGATTATGCAACAACTGTCATTGCATTGAATGCTGTTTATAAATGAAAAGAAAGAAATATGAAATTGAAACGATTAAAAGCTGTTATAAATTAAAAGGAGGAGTGTGGAATTTAAATGTCTATTTAAGATTTAAGTTTTCTTTGAGACAATATTTTTTTTTGTTTTTGTAATGCTGAGAAAAACAATTCATTTGCCTTTTATCAGCATATGTCCTGCATTAGAAAAAAAATATTTCACTAGAGAATTTTGACATTCAGATGATAAGGTTGTTTTATTTTACTTGAATTGTTGATTATTTTGTATCATGATGTAAAAAAGAAAAAAAACTTCTTATTCCAATCATACATGATTTACGAACCATTCACAGTAACACTGCTTTGTCTTATGTGTCTGTGTGGGTCTCATTAAGGAATGCCACAGACTTCAATGTTCTGAATCTGGTGGCTAAATAATGTAATAAAAGAACAGGCCTCACCTACCACACCCTATTCAAACACACACATACAGAGGCATACATGCCAGAAAGACGTTAAATAAATAAATGAGACATGGCAGTCATGGAGGCCCAGCCCAGTGTACACGGCTGTCACTGACCTTGATCTCCTGGATCTGGTTGTCCAGCCCTCCTATGTCAGCGTACGTCTCTTGAGGGGCTTTCTCCAGCTTCATCACCGTCACCATGGGGTCCGTATCATCACCTAGTACACCTACTACTGCATGGACCTGTCATCATCATCACCATCATTATCATCAGTGTCACCATGGGGTCTGTATCATTACCTAGTACACCTACTACTGCATGAACCTGTCATCATCATCATCATCATCATCATCAGTGTCACCATGGGGTCTGTATCATCACCTAGTACACCTACTACTACATGAACCTGTCATCATTATCATCATCATCATCAATGTCACATATAGTCTATATCTTCACCTAGTATACCTATGGCTGCATGGACCTGTCATCATTATCATCACCATCATCAGTGTCACCATGGGGTCTGTATCATCACCTAGTACACCTACTACTGCATGAACCTGTCATCATTATCATCATCATCATCATCATCAGTGTCACCATGGGGTCTGTATCATCACCTAGTACACCTACTACTGCATGAACCTGTCATCATTATCATCATCATCATCAATGTCACATATAGTCTATATCTTCACCTAGTATACCTACGGCTGCATGGACCTGTCATCATCATCATCACCATCACTGTCACATACAGTCTATATCATCACCTAGTATACCTACTATTGCGCAGACCAGTCATCATCACCATCATCAATGTCACATAGAGTCTGTATGATCGCCTATTACACCTACTACAGCATGGACCTGTTATCATTACATCATAGTCCCTGTTACCCCCCCAACATTCTTATCCTAATATACACCTGTGATCATCATCATCATTACCATCATGAAGAGCTCAAGGTTGTTGTCCCACTCCATATGCTTGTCAAACATCATTACTGTCCTCATATCATTGCTACCACAGTCATGACAACATTGCTGTCATCGTAACAGCAATGCCGTACACATGAAATCACTGCTGTCATAGTAATGACATCATCTTCAGTGCCCAAATATCACTGCCATAGTCGTAACATCATCTTTAACGTCCACACATCACAGCCAGTCATGGCATCATCTTTAGTGTCCTACTGCCATAGTTGCTGCCAATGACATCATCTTTAACGTCCACATATCATTGCCATAGTCATGACATCATCTTTAATGTCTGCATATCACCACCATTATCATGACTACTACTTCCTGATATTGTCACTTCCTTAATCATGACATCAAAAGCAGTCACTCAACTGTTGCCCCAGGAGGTTAGAGAGTTGCCTACCTTGTGGTTGAGGAGTACAGAGCAGCCTGGCTCCAGCTGGTCCTTGTCCACAAAGGACAGGATGGATACGTAGTGCTCACTGCCCACTGACGTCGAAACAATGGCGTGGTTGTCATCGATGATCTCCTCTAGGTTCCCCACCGACATGGGGGTGCCACGAAGTTCATCCACCTTGCTACGCTCTTCCTGTAAGTCACATACACACCACAGTTATCCGCCTTGCTGTGCTTTCCTTGTCAGTCACATACACATCGCAATTCACCACACTGCCGCATTCTTTCTGTTAGCCACATACACACTGCCATTCATCCACACTGCTGCACTCTTCCTGTCTGTCAGATACACATCACAGTTCATCCACATTGCTGCACTTTCCTTGTCAGTGACATACACACACCACAGTTAACTAACATTGCTATGCTGTGCCTGTCAACCACATACGCACACCATAATTCATTCACACATCTGGTTTTTAATCTCAATTACCTTGGCACACACATCAGTTTATCTACACCCTTGTTCTTCTCGTCATTACATATACAGGGACGACAGTTAATCAACATCAATGAACTCTTAATGTCTATTTGCATACACAGTTTATCCACTCCCATGTTATTCTTGATCAAATAATTATAACAAAAGCCCGACTTCATTCCACTCCTGTATCGTGACCACACTATGGTGCTGCTTGGTTACATGTGACATACGCACCACAGTTCACATTGTCATGTACTCACTGATCGCACACACAAACCGCAGTTCATCTAAAAATGAATGATTTTCACATTTGACATTTCATGGAATTCATGACAAGTACTGATATTTTACTGTGAAGTTTGATGACACATCATACGCACTCTTCTCATATTTCCATTCATGTGTTTATTAGACATTCCTCAACCTTGATGAAAACACAGAGAAACAACATCAACATATATTTCCTGTTTCTTTTCCTGAGGTTTCAGTCATTCTTCATTATCGATGAACAAAACACACACACACACAGACACAGACACACACACAAAACGGACCCCAGACACGGCCTCTCCTCTTGTTTCTCTTCTTTGCACTCCAGACACCCTGTTTACCCTAAAAGTAAAACTGCCTTTGGTGTACTTGTCAGCAAAAAGAAATGTAGGGATGAGTCTCAATGTACAATCTTCCAAACTTTTGGAAGAAAGCATTGGTTTCATTTTCACCTACCATCACACAGCAGAGGCTTTTTCTTCTGGTTAGCAACCATCTGATCATGGATTTACTACAGCAAAAGTAAGCTCTTGTACCACAATTAAATTGCAAACATGATTCATCAACATAATTTGGCACAAATTGATGTTCCCTTGCTGTTTTTTTTTTTTTAAATCAAAATTTTTTTTTAAAAAACAATATTTAAATGCATGCTGTTGAACTTAACCCTCTGCCTATCGGATCGACCGAGATCGACCACAAGATTTCCTCTGTCTGAATATCGGATCGACCGAAATTGACTGCTGGATGCTAGGTCAATGACTTTTGCTTTCACCATCGCATATCCCAGAATGCAATTGCGACAGAAGAGTTTTCCGATATGGAAGTTTCTGAATGCCATTTTGTTATTTGTTGCAAGAGTTTCGGTGGAGCAGTTTTGCTGCTGTGAATTTTCAAAGTTCAGCTTTTTTTTTTCAAGAAGATTTTCTGGGAAAATGGTGGATCAAGTAACTATGCAACTTGTAGAATTCATTTTTCTGATGTGATACTGATGAAGAGCGTATTTGCAGGCTACACTCTTGAAGAAGATTTGAAGCGAGACGATTCAGGCGTCATTCTTGACCTACTTATAAATAAAAATCGACTGCTGACTGATTTTGAGGCTGGAACTGATAATAGTTTGGGCGATGATAATGACGACCACGGAGAGCCCATTGCTGCTTGGCCCAATCCCCAAAAAAAGAAAATTCAAAAAAGAAAACTTGCTAGAGATTCTTTAATTGTTGACTGGAGTGTTTGGCTACAAGAAGTGAAGCCTCCTAAAAGTTTCACTTGTTTTGACAGCCAGGAAACCGGGTCAGTCAGTGGGTGTGTCCCATAATTTGCCTGTGGCAGCGTCACCTTTAGCCTTTTGATTTCAGAGGAATTTTGGCAGACTTTTAACTAGAAACAAATTTATTTGCTGAACAAAAGCAAGCACTTAGCAGAAAAGGATGAACATAAATTCTGGCCTAAAATAAAAACTGCCTGTTTATCAAAAAGCAAAGAGGAGACGGACTGTCTGAGGTACATCATCACCACAGTAGTGTGTGTGTGTGTGTGTGTGTGTGTGTGTGTCGGGGGGGGGGGGGGGGGGGGGGGGGATGATGATTGCTCAGTGCACTTGTGCAAAAGCACATTTTTGCTGTATTCCATCACAATCTACTAAAGTCCAGTATTCAGTAAACTGTTAACTGTTCTTGTTTTTTTTTTTTCCCCCCTCAGTAGTTAGAAGACAAACCTTCTTGTATGTGATGCCTTCAGTTTAACAAAGTTGTTGAAGTTTTTTTTTTCTTCACAACAAAAGCTGATTACTTAGTGTGCAGACCATATAGAATGACTTTATTTTGTTCCTGAAGGTTTCAGTACTTTGTTTAGACTTGGAAAATCACTCTGTGCTCCTAATCCATGACATTCTGTGGGTACAGTGAATTTGGGAAAACTGTTTTAGCACCAAGGACATTGAGGTAGAGTTAGTCTGTTTTTTTTTTTTCTTTTCACCCCTGCACCAGTTCACTATATATGGGAAAAAATGGCTGTTTTGGATGGAGTGATGTCTTTGAATTTTTTTCATTAATTGTATAGATGAATTAAAAAACAAATTTTTCATTGAGGTTTCTTTATGGCAAGTGTGTATGTGTTGCGGAGTTACCTCACTTGGCATGGTATTCACAGTCATGTAGCACAAAGTCATGCGGCAGGCAGAGGGTTAAGCAGACATAGCCTGATGCAGTTTTGCACATGGAAGTGAGCAAGAGTTGCTCTTTAATCAAAGTCCCCACCATAGTTACATTTACTACTTAAGAGCTTTGTCTCTAGATTTATCAACCTTTTCTTCTTTTCTTTTTTTGTGTATTTAGTTAGCCAAATACTTGCACAAAATATGGCAAAATGTTATAGGCAACAGGTCTAGAGACACTCCTGGTTCTTCACCAACAGACGCACACACACACACCACACCATGCACAGCCTCGCCTCCTGTTTCTCACCTTGTGGTTAGAGCCACTTTTGGTTCTTCATTAACAGACACACACAAAGCACACCCCATCACAGCCCCCCACCTCTTGTTTCTCTTCCTGGGGTTTGAGACGTTCCTGGTTCTTGATGAACTCCTCCTCCAGCAGCAAGTAGTCTTTGATCCTCTCCAGCTTCAGCAGCTTCAGCCGGCATCGGGTGTGAGGGGTCACTGTCATGGTCACAGCAAACATTTTTGTTCAATAAGGCAATGGGTGTCACAGTGATAATGAGACACTTTCACTCTCTGTGTTCATGAAATACCGAGTAAATGGTGCAAACACAGCGTCATTTCTTCAAAAACTATTTCCATGCACAGTATTTTCAATAAAGCATAGATAATGTATTGCCTTGGCTTATTTTCTACACAATGTATATTGCAATAACTTGCTGACAAGACAACAGTTCACTGTTCTCTTCCCCACTCTATACTCCTCATATCACAACTGGGGGTGGGGTGGGGGTGGAGGCAAGCTGCTACTCAATGACAGGATACAAATACAGCATTGCAAGCCAGCCACTCCACCTTCTACAAACTGGCAAGGACAGACAGTGACATTAATAATTTGAGACTTAACAGCCACACAAGTTGACAACAGACACAAGGTCCTCAAAGAGTTTACCAAGAGGCAGCTTGGTAGCAGCATCCGGTCCTCGCGTCTTCTTCTTCTTCTTGCCCACTCGGGTCGGGATCGGGGGCTCATACTTCCGCTTCTTGTCCTGCAGCAGAGAGGTGAAATCATCACAGTTCTCAGTTGTTCCCTGTTATCTGTTGATCATCCACAACTTTCCAACCCCTAATCTTAACCAGCATTAAGTCCCATCAACTGAACCCCATAGAACAGAATCGATATTAGTATATAATACTGAGTGATCCTTTAACCCCACTTGCCTTTCAACATGGAGCAGTAGATATATATAGCAAATCTCATCTACATGCAGTTGAAGGACATCTTGTCCAAATTAGTTTAACTTAAATCATGGATGGATTTGTCTATGCTACAGTGTTTCATGCTTTGGTAGGGTGTTTCTACAGCGTCCTTTAACAACTGCATTGTAACTGGTCTGGTTCAGTTCAAACAACAGTGATGTGTCGTGTGACTGACGGAGGTGATTGCCAACGGCGAAGCCCGACGGCCTGATCTGTCGGCTGTCTGCCATCAGAAGGATGTTACTCACTTTGTCATCAGACTTGTCTCCTCCTTGCCCGCCAGAACCTCCTGATTGTTTCTGCCCCTGAACACACAGCAAGGCGCACATGTAGCATTTGTACCATTTATATCCTTCTGTCCTTTATTTCACTCATATCACACACACACACACGCATGCATGCATGCACGCACGCACACACACACACACACACACACACACACATTCAAATTTCAATCCAAAAGCACATGGGAAATCATAATCTGCCCGGCCCCAATGAGCAGATTTAACTAAAATTACCAGATCACATAGATACACTTGCCTTTTATGGAATTTGGATTTGTTGTTGTTGTTTGTTTTGTTCTGTTTTGTTTTGCTTTGTTTTTGGTCAGTTGAATTCTTATTAAAAAAAAAAAAAAAAAATCATTCTTTTTCAAGTCAAAGCATGTTAAACTAAAGGACTTGCACACAGTATAAACAACAAGACAGCGAGAAAGAGGGATGAAGGGTGAGGAAAGGAAGGAGAGGAAAAGAGAATGGCAGAAGGGGGTATGTGTGTGATGAAATAAGTGTATACAAATTACAATACATCAATTTACAAACACAAGTTAAGCTAAGGCTGTAAGAGGGGCCAAAGCCATGGCCATTTTTTTAACCTTGAATGATTGAACTACAAGTCTAGAATTCTCAGAGCAGTAATACTGAACTATGCCAACTTACATGTTTCCTGGGCATTGATAGCATATTTTGTCTATTTACTAGCTGAGTCACTTTCAACTTTGATAAAAAAGATGACAGATTGAAAGTATGTCTGAAGGCAAGCAAGTTGAAATATTTGACTGTGAAACTGTGTGGCACAGTTCTGCATAAAGGGCCTCAGTGAAATGCCAGCTAAACAACTACTAACATGGCCTACTGCAGACTGGTCTTTCAGTGTGTGTGTGTGTGTGCGCGCGCGTGAGCATGCATGCACGCAAGCATGTATATGTGTGTGGGTGTGTGTGTGTGTGTGCGTGCATGAGTGCGTGTGTGTGTGTGCATGTATGTGTGTGTGTGTGTGTGCAAGTGTATGAAATTTTTAAAACGAAAAGGGGGGAAAAAACCTGCACCCTCATCCATCTGATAGCTGCAGTCCACACAGCAAACACTGTTGATAGGAAAGAGGAATTACGCAGTAGTCAAAGCTATTTCTATTATTTTTATGAGCGCACCTGATCACTACCTGTTGCGTGTTTTGTCTGTTTATCTGGTACCTTTACTTTGGAGAGTTTTCTCATTTAACTCACACACACACACACACACACACACACACACACACACACACACACACACACACATGCTCAGGTGCATGCATGCCCGCACGCATGCGCACAACAATTAACTAGCTTATTAATAATCTGTATTCCCAAGGGTAGCAGGTAAGGAAGTAGATGTTTTTTTTCTGGTTCTCGTCCTTTCAGAGACGAAGGATACTGACACATGAACACTATTACACAATACAAAACAGATTATGATAAACAGTGATGATTCATACAATCATTAAAGAAAACATAAAACTGTATGTCTCACACACACACACACACACACACACACACACACACACACACACACACACACACACACAAGCATCAAGTCGCCATAACATTATCATACCACTGCCTCAGGAGAATGAACAGTGATTCATAAGGCAGTCATGTTCAAGTACATAGGCATATATTCATATTTAATATTCTTGTTTGTTATGCAAAATAGGTTTTCAAGTCGGAGGTAAATATGAGATAATGCTATTGTCAAAACACACACACACACACACACACACACACACACACACACACACACAATTTATTAAAATTATATAAAGGGGAAAAAAAAAACAAGAAAGAAACAAATTTGAAAAAAGAAAACCAAACATAACAAATGTGGAGAGAAAAAAAAAGTACTAAAAAGTACTACCCATACCATCCATCCCTAAAGAACAGAGTATGTGATTAAGACAGAGAGAGAGAGAGAGAGAGAGAGAGAGAGAGAGAGAGAGACAGACAGACAGACAGACATTGACAATTTTTATTCCCATGGGTAACAAACTTAAACTATCGTACTTAAGCAAGAAGATGTTTTTCTTCTTCCATCTGGCCTTTGTCCCTTCTAGGACTAAAGATACTAACACATTAACACTACTTTACAATATAAAACTGATCAACAAAATAGTGATCATTTGTATATTAATAAAAGAAGACATGGGACACACTAAGACTGCTTGTCACATATGTACACTGCGGAAAAAGCATAAGAAGAAACAACTATCACAAGAGACAAGAGAGAGAGAGAGAGACTTCAGACTTCAGATTTTTCTTCAGTAAGGCCATTGGCTCATTTGAAGGGGAATGAGCACAATCATTTACATTAAATGTAAGAAACAAAAGATTTATTAGGACACAACAAACAACAAGAACACAACAAGACTATCTAAGACGTCATTATTTCTCTGATCTTAAACACCTTAAAGAGAAACATACCTTAATTCATAACCTTATAACTGTTAGAGCTAAGTAGTAACTGTAAACGAAACATACATGGGCGCCTATGATATTTCTGTGGAATAAATTTTTGACGAATATCTTCAAAGCTGGACAAAGGAACATAAAGTGTATTTCATTTTCCTCACCTTGCATGTCAATGGACATACCAAGTCATTTTGTCTATGTTGTCTGTACCTTAAGTAATGAGTCCTTATATTAGAAACACCAACTCTTGAGTTTAGCAGCTGATCTTTTCAGACATGTCCAAATCAAATTTCAAGTAAGAATGAGTATAACGAAAACTAAAATAATTTCTGTTTCAAAATGGAGCGATTGATGGCGGAGAACGAAGCAAAATTTAGAAAGAGTGGGGGTTGGTTGACACCAAGGACATTGACAAACAAAGTACAGGACAAGACACGATGCATTTCGACCTCTTGGGTCTTCTTCCAGTAAAAAAATAGATCACATTTAACATTTAGGGACAGTACAAACAGAGAACGAAGTGAGACTTATCTGATGTCCATGTGGTATGCTGTGAAGAATGGCCGACAGAAGCCTTCTGGATTATCTATCGGTCTCCCCCATACACCAAATCATTAGAAATACGCCTGTCAAAACCTAGAAACCCCTTCACAGCAAGTAAATGTACTGCCTCGCAATGAACAACAGCACTATCCAAACCCCAATTTTCAGCCCCATATATATATATATATATAGAGAGAGAGAGAGAGAGAGAGAGAGAGAGAGTATCTAAAGGCAAATGAGAGCTGAAAAGTAAGGCGGCCCCGGGTTTCACAAAGGCCGGGGCCTCTAAACTAGGATTTCGCTGAATAATCTTCTGCTTCAGTGACGCTAGACAGTAGACGACAGTATGACCGTATGATACGAGTCGTTTTACTTCATAATTCACGCATCTTGCAGCTTAACTGACACTTTCATCAATGAAAACAGCAGATACATATATGATTATGTTTTGAAAAAAATCATACTACATATACTGGACAATATTACACAAAATTCAATTATTTACACTGAGAATGTACAATGAGAAAGCGTTTTCCTCACCATGATCACCGGAAGTTTAAACACAATCGAAGCTGACGCATGGGCATTGGCGAAAAGGGACGTAATCATAATGGTGGTGGTAGTCCGTAGCACAGAGCTACACATGGCGCATAATTTATCTCAATGATGCTTGGTCCGAACTTCATTACTTTTCTTCCTTCTCTTCAATTTTACATTCTGCTTTTGCTACAAACTTAAAGTTTCATAACATCTCATCTATTGCTTTTTTTTCCCCCTTACCAACTAAAAAGTTTGTCAAGTCTTCAACAGATCAGTCTCATAAGTAAGGCCCACGTGTATGGAACTTAAAAAAAAAAAAAAAAAAAAAAACTTGTACGACATAAAAAATCTAACTC
>JADBJO010000400.1:707500-710000 GCA_016801955.1 Conus betulinus
AATGTCTGACTGCCGAAACGATGCCCTTACCACTGAGCCATTCGCGAACCATGGCAACTCTTGGTCCACTCAAGGTGTGCCAGAGAGACTTGACCTGACTGACGTCATTGTAGAACTTAGTGCTGCGGCAACACCTATCCAGCAGACTTGTCCCGGGCTGACCTCTTCAGCGTGGTCCATGTCATTCCGGTTGCCGTCACTGTAGAATCCGTTCACCCCACACCTTCCTTAGTAAGTCCTCACTCTTCTTTTCGGTGGAGTGCCTGGCTTGTTGAGGATGGTAAGAGGCTACGGCGGCTTTTGTGACTAGTCCAGCCTCATATTTCCTCGTCATAGGCTTTGACCGGTTTGTCACCACTGGTTATGAGAGACACACTATCCGTAAGTCAGTTGTCTTGGCCAGATTTCGGCTCACTATGACAAAATTAATGAGAGTGACGTTTCACCTGTACATCTGTTCTGTTTGCCAGACTGTCTGTCCACGGAATCTAAGAGAGACACACCACCTACACTGCTGTAACATTTACCGAATCTGTCGAACTCATAATATCTGACAGAGACATACCACTTGTATTTCGGTGATTTTTGCCAAATCCTAATTTACCATGGTATTAAGTCATTTTCATTTCTCCATACTTTAGCTCCAGGTCGTCCTCAGTGCACCTGTTTCTATGAAGCTGCTCTCTCTGTCTGTCTGTCTGTCTGTCTCTCCTCTCTATCTCTATCTGTCACTCAGTCTGTCTGTCTGTCTGTCCACCTATCTACTTATCTGTGTATGTGCGCGCGCGCGCGCGCGTGTGTGTGTGTGTGTGTGTGTAGTGTTGATTGAGGGGAAAGCACGGACGGACAGACAGCAGAACAAAACGAATGCTGACAAAAGAGGAGAAAGACAGACTGCATCAACTCTGGAACAAATATGGTCCGGATTATTCCGAATATCGGAAGGTGAGAGAGAGAGAGAGAGAGAGAGAGAGAGAGAGAGAGAGAGAGAGAGAGAGAGAGAGAGTTTTTTGTGTACCTTGCATGCATGTGAGTGAGTGTAAATTTATAATTATTTTTGTGAACGTTAAGCTCCTGGACCTTATAATGTCATTCTACCTGAGTGTTCATTTATTCACATTGGTATATTTTTATGTACATGTGTAGTAGATTGCGTGAAGAACTGCCCATATAGCTTTATATCTAGTAGCTTTTATGTCCATAAATGTATAACAAATGTCCAGTTATTACTGTATTGTTTACACATGTTTGATCCCGTCTTCACTGAGTCGTGTGTGCCATAACACGTGAGTGTGCTTGTACATGTGTTTACATACGAGTTGTATGTTTTGTACTTCATGCAAATTGATATGTTTTTCGGCTGGATCTTACCTTATGAAGCACTAATATGTAACACATTACAATATTTTAGTTCATCTTATTTCATTACTTTTGTTTCATTTTTTTTAGTTCATTTATTTATTTTATTTCCGTTTCTTTTATTTTTTTTTTGAAATTTTATTTTATTTCATCTTCTTTTCATTTTATTTTTCGTACATTTTATTCATTGTTTTATTTCCGTTTCTTTTCTTTTTATTTTTTTTTTTTTAGACAGAAGCCGAATTTATTTTCATTTATTTCAATGTGTTTTATTTTAGACAGAAGCCGAATTTCCCTGTTCTTTTATTTATTTTCATTTATTTCAATGTGTTTTATTAGACCCACGTCACCGTCACCGTACCTAATTCAGGTAAAAGTGTGGTTTTGGTGTATGTATGTTTGTCTTCTTCTTTCTTCTCTTTCTTTCTTCTTTCTTCTTCTTCTTCTTCTTCTTCTTCTTCTTCTTCCCGTTCTTTTTATCGTTCGTCGTCTTCTTCCTTTTCCCCATTTCTTCTGCAAGGTCTTGTCGTCGTCGCCTTCTCTACTTCTCTTTCTTTCCCTTCTTCTTCCTGTTTCCCTCCACACATCCTCATCATTCGCTTCTTCTTTCTTTCCTTTTCTTTTTTTTTTTTTTTACTTCTCCGTCTCCTTCTTTTCTTCTTCTTTCAATTAGTTTTCTTCTCCCTCTGTTTTTGACATATTCGTGCACTTTAAAGGACAAAGAATATCGGTATGTTTAAGCACGTATGCATACTCACCTATCCATGAATCTATGGTTCTATGTATCTTTGTACGCATCTATAGATTATTTTTTTTAGTTATATGATAAAATAAACGAAGTGAATCTGTATAATCACTGTGTGTGTGTGTGTGTGTGTGTGTGTGTGTGTGTGTGTGTGTGTGTGTGTGTGTGTGTGTATGTGTGTGTGTGTGTGTGTGTGTGTGTGTGTGTGTGTGTGTGTGTGTGTGTGTGTGTGTTGTGACACTAAACAACACTGGCATTTTCTAAGCAATTACGAGGCACTAGTCAAAATTGGTAGAATGCTGAATAAATACTGATAAAATCTCCCCTCACATGAACAGTTCCCCAAGTGCCCACATCCGACTCTTTGCTATTAGTATTTTTCCCGAATATATTTTC
>JADBJO010000400.1:730000-734775 GCA_016801955.1 Conus betulinus
TAGAATAGGCATTTATTACTTGAATGTAAACACCCTATTCCACGAACGTACATAGTTATCTTTCAAAGATAAAGAAATGTTTTACTATAACGATCTTTCGTTAGAAAACTGCTGTGTTTCCCAAATACAATCATAGCCTGTTTCTACAAAAATGCTTTGTATACACTTTATCCACCCAGACATATATAAATACCATTTTTATACAAGTCATATAAAACACAATATATTTTACTCGAATATTTATCCGTTTGAGTTGCTAGTGAGATCCAGAATCGGATCATTCGGGTTTTAATTTGCACAGACAACGGATAAATCCCAAGTTCCCCATATAATAACTCTGTCATGGTACTGCGATTAAGTTGGAGTAAATGCTTTAAGAACTTAAGTTGCAAGCTTTTCTATGATTTTGATATCTTCATAACCCCATATTTCACAGCCATATAATAGCACAGGTACAACCATCTTTTTCAAATAGATCTAAAACAATATTCACGGGTAATTTTTTATTTCGAGCGACTTGGAGTAATGAAAACATTGCACTTTGTGCTTGATCATGCCTATTTTTTTTACATTTATGAAATTTACCAGATCTACTAAAACAGATTCCCAAATATTTGAAACTATCTACTATTTCAATGACTTCGTTACCAAATTTAAACACGTGTTTATTATTCTTTACGTCCATTGAATATCACAACTTTAGTTTTCTGTACATTAACAGTTAGTTTCCATCCAGTACAATACTCTTTAATAAAACGCTCCAAAGAAGACACAGACAAGAAAACTTGCTCACATACTTCAATTGAATATTTCAATGATTAAGCTCCAGTCTTCTATAGCCAAGTTTGAGGGGAAAAAAGGATCGCTGCCACTGATCAACAACAAAGCTGATATCTCTGTATGTTGAAAAACAATGAATTGCTAACACAGGCATCTTTGATAAGCTTGACAGCAGTTGGATTAGGTTTTGCCCACCGCAAGGATGGGGCAACCTTTGCAAAAGAGCGCATTGATTGGATCCACCCAAAAAGCAACTGTTGTGCATTGCTGCAAATGCTAATGCACTTTAATCCCACAGCAAATGCTGAACATTAAGCAAAGTCAGCAATAGTTTCGCATGAACCAAAATCCTGTGTGGGAATACAGAAGCATGGTAGAAGCTTGTAATGTAGGCAAGTGCTGTGGCACATCGTGGCAGGATGGTAGTGTGGTTTGTCTTGTGAAGCAGAATAAAGGGTTTCCCCCAGGAACACCATGCCTGTCTGCAGGGAGAATATACACAAATGAAATGTGTGAAGTAAGTGTATTGAAACAGGCAAACATCAGCATGATTTTTGTGTATGTGTATAGCTTTTACACGTTGACCTATGGCAGTATGAAAGTGTTTTTATATTTATCTTCCCCATTACAAGTATCATGAAAACATGTGTTTCCCTGTAATTCTGAGCAGCTGCGCTCTCTGTTCCCACTTTCTTCATCCTCCCTCCCCCTCCTATCTGTCTGTCTCTCTCTCTGTTTCTGTCTCTCTCTCTCTCCCGATCTCTCTCTGTCTGTCTCTCTCTCACTATTTTTTCTCTCATTTCATGTTAGAGTATTTTTACAGCAGCATTGTGTGTCTTTCCTTGGCATTATTCATGCGGTTGATGAGTGTGGATGTAGGTGTGCATGACAATGTGAATGAGACCGTCTGAGGGTAGAGCACCAGAGTGCTCAGAAAACGGGATGAAAAAAAAAACAAAACCCTACAACAAAGGGATGAAAGGAGTGCAGCAATGTTGACGTTGTTTGTCTCTCCCTGCAGGTCCCTGCTGATCTCCCTTGGAGCCAGCTGTGAGGCGGATGAGATGCATGCCTGCGGTCACTCTGCATCAGTGTGTGTGCCCCTCAGCCAGGTGATTGGTCTGTCCCTGTCTTGGAGAACATGAGAAAATCTGATCGGTCGAGAGCTGGATGTTTCTGTGTGTGTGTGTGTGTGTGTGTGTGTGTGAGGTATCTGTGCATTGTATATGTGTGTGGGGTGTGTGTGTTTGGCTTGTGTGTGTGGTTGTATGCACACGCGCATGTGTGTGTGTGTGTGTGTGTGTATGAGATACCCTGACATTTCTATGTTCAGTTCTGAATTGTTGACAGTGAAGAAATTTGGGTGGGATGGAGGGGTGGTACATCAGAGTGCAGGAAAGGATTGACCACATGCTCTCAGATTTACATCATGAAGAAAACTGTTCTTCAAAAGAAAAATTGTATATACCTTGCTTTCCTATGCAACCAAAAGGCAATTTTACTCCTGATTTCAGAGCCAGTTACAAGATGCAGACATAATTGCGTCCATCCAACAGATAGTTTTACCAGTTGCGTATGAGGTGAGTTCTTTTTACCAGGTGTGTATGAGGTGAGTTCTCACCATTTGTACACCTGGTTGGCACTGTCTTTTCCAGAAACTATACATGTTCATCAAATTATGTGACCAGTACCACAAGGGGCTGTTGTGGTTGAAAGTAAAAACGCTTGTAACTCATAGTATTTCAATGAAAGTTTGAAATGTAATATCAGTTCAACTGGGATAAGTATCAGATGTATTCCAGGACTACCATGGCCCTGAACAATGCAGCTACACAATTCTTAGGTCATCTTCATATGTATCGTTCTTTGCAGAGATAATTCTGTTGGTTCCCGTGGACCAGTGAACCTGTTACAAGCTGTTATTTCTGTTCTGAATTCTCATTGAGTTGTCTCAAGATATCTTTCTAATAACCTATATGCAGTTGTTTGCTGGATCTTTTTCAACACTGTTTGGGGAAAAAGCTCAAGTCAATTTGTGTATTATTGCAGGCAGCAAAACTGAAAAAAGAGAATGTGAGTGAGTGGGCTAATCATGTTTGTATGCATCATTTTCTACATCTTTGTGAACAGAAATAATGGGCTCTGATTTTGTGGTTGGTCATAAAAAATTCCTTTTTTTCAATATTCGAACTAGCACCTTATCCATCTTGGATTTTTGAAGGCATAGTAGAATGTTGTTTTAACTAACAGATCCTTTCATTTTTGTTTGTTTGTGGAAGGTCAAAGGTAAGAATTGACAACTGTTTTATGTAGCGGATGTTCTGTAGTTCAAGCTCCTCTATCACTGATTGCAAAATTTATTTTCACCTGTTTCATCACTACTTCTCATTTCTGTGTTAATGTGGTGTTGTGGTTCCAGTATGGCCCAGACTTTGTGGTGGTGTGCCTGGATTCACTCAAGCATGACATGCCAGTGGGTACCGCAGATTTATTTTGATCTTTTTTTTTGTATCCTATTCTGTTGTAAATTTAAGGTAGACAGCAGCGTTATGTGATTGAACATTGAATAAAACTATGATCCATTAATGCATGAATTCTCTTACCCCCCCCTCTCCCTTAGATTAATTAGTAACGGCAAACAAAAAAAGCAGCATAATTCAGAGCAATAGGGAGAAATGTTTTCTGTGTTTGTATCCCCGCACTTGCTTTGAAAGCTGGAGAGATGCAGGTGTAGGGCCAGAGAGATGAAGGTATATGGCCAGAGAGAGATGAAGGTGTGGGGCCAGAAAGATGTAGATGTGGGGCCAGAGAGATGAAGGTGTGGGGCCAGAAAGATGTAGATGTGGGGCCAGAGAGATGAAGGTGTGGGGCCAGAGAGATGAAGGTGTGGGGCCAGAGAGATGAAGGTGAAGAGCCAGAGAGATGAAGGTATATGGCCAGAGAGATGCAGGTGTATGGCCAGAGAGATGAGGTATATGGCCAGAGACATGAAGGTATATGGCCAGAGAGATGAAGGTGTGGGGCCAGATAGATGCAGATGTAGGGCCAGAGATGAAGGTGTGGAGCCAGAGAGATGAAGGTGTAAGGCCAGGGAGATGAAGGTGTGGGGGCCAGTGGGATGCAGGTGAAGGGCCATAGAGATGTAGGTGTATGGCCAGAGATGAAGTGTGGGGCCAGAGAGATGAAGGTGTGGGGCCAGAGAGATGAAGAGATGAAGGTGTGGGGCCAGAGAGATGAAGGTGTGGGGCCAGAGAGATGAAGGTGTGGGGCCAGAGAGATGGAGATGTGGGGCCAGAGAGATGAAGGTGTGGGGCCAGAGAGATGAAGGTGTGGGGCCAGAGAGATGAAGGTGTGGGGCCAGAGAGATGAAGGTGTGGGGCCAAGAGAGATGAAGGTGTGGGGAGAGATGAAGGTGTGGGGCCAGAGAGATGAAGGTGTGGGGCCAGAGAGATGAAGGTGTGGGGCCAGAGAGATGTGTGGGCCAGAGAGATGAAGGTGTGGGGCCAGAGAGATGAAGGTGTGGGGCCAGAGAGATGAAGGTGTGGGGCCAGAGAGATGAAGGTGTGGGGGCCAGAGAGAGATGAAGGTGTGGGGCCAGAGAGATGAAGGTGTGTGTGGGCCCGAGAGATGTAGGTGTGGGGCCAGAGAGAGAGGTGTGAAGTGTAGGGGCCAGAGAGATGAAGGTGTGGGGCCAGAGAGATGAAGGTGTGGAGCCAGAGAGATGAAGGTGTGGGGCCAGAGAGATGAGGTGTGGGGCCAAAGAGATGTAGGTGGGCCAGAGAGAGATGAAGGTGTGGGGCCAGAGAGATGAAGGTGTGGAGCCAGAGAGATGAAGGTGTGGGGCCAGAGAGATGAAGGTGTGGGGGCCAGAGAGATGAAGGTGGGGCCAGAGAGATGAGGTGTGGGGCCAGAGAGATGTAGGTGTGGGGCCAGAGAGATGAGGTGTGGGGCCAGAAAGATGAAGGTGTGGGGCCAGAGAGATGAAGGTGTGGAGC
>JADBJO010000401.1:0-2500 GCA_016801955.1 Conus betulinus
ATAAACTGTAAGTCGATGGAAATGCAGAGAGCTCTTGGAAAAAATTAAAAGCGAATTCTGGAGAAAAAAAAAGTTCTTTGCACTTACTTGGAGAAATTAGTATGCTATCTATTTTTTTTGATAGCCACCTATTTTTGTTTAAAGAATTAATTGTAGCAAAACGACCACAAAAACGCAAGTCATTGTATAATCAAAGCTTTGTATCCAAAATACTAAAAATCGTTACAGAGGGGAGGGAGGGGGTGGGGGGGGGGGGACATGTGGGCTTGGAGAGGGGTAAGACCGGAGATTTGGGGAGGGGAGGGAGGGTGGGATCGACAGTGGTGGAGAGGGGAATTGAGGGAGGAAAAAAAATGGGGGGGAGGGGGGGGGGGGGGATTGTCACGCTTCTTGACTTTCCTCATGCCTTCCTTGTGGACCCTTTCTTTTCGCTACAAGGCTGGCCTCATTGGGGACTAGCCAACTGGTGGGAGGATTTGTAACAAATTCTACATACAGCTCTACGATGCCGCCTCTGTCTGTCTGCTGTGTCTCTCTCTCTCTCTCTCTCTCTCTCTCTCTCTCTCTCTCTCTCTCTCTCTCTTCTTGGGGGGGGGGGGGGGGAGGATCTGAAAGAAAAGAAAACAATTAAGTATTAAGTGTTTTGGTTCACTTGTGTTGTTCTCTTTGTACATGCAGCACATTTTCAGTGTGAGTGCCAGTGCACCATACATTAGAACATTAACAAACCCAGACATTTTGTATCAAACGCCAAAACACTGAAAACGGCAAGACTATGTCCATTTATAAGAGATCATACAGACTACACATGGTGTGTAAGGGACTGCTTGGAGGGGGGGAAAAAAAAAAAAGAAGAAAGAAGCTATTAGTGAAAATTGCTTTTTTTTTTTTTTTTTGTTTTTGGCAGATGAAGAGGACAGTGTGAAGCACCAAAAAATGAAGAGGTGAATTTCGGCCTTAGGGAAAAAAAATCGCCGCCTTAGGTGCTCCATTGCTCCGATAACTGATGCCACTTTAAAAGAGAGAGAGAGAGAGAGAGAGAGAGAGAGAGAGAGAGAGAGAGAGAGAGAGTGTAGAGAGAGAGGAAAGGAAGATAGCTGTAACTTATGAGTGAGGTAAATAGTGGGAGATATGGTAGTATGTGTGTGTTGTTGGAGGATATTGTGGGCTGAATTGCAGTGGTGGATAGGCACATGCTACTTCTGGGTATTGATGCTATGAGGGTGGAGGGAAAAAGGGGATGGGTTTACATACTAACTGGGGAGACCTATACACAATCTCTCTCTCTCTCTCTCTCTCTCTCTCTCTCTCTCTCTCTTCTCTCTCTCTTTTAATAAATAAGTTATTGTATCCAAGTATTACTACTATCTTAATTCTACAATTAATGCTGGCAATGGGATTAGTGATAATAGGACATAATGATTATTAAGTAAAATGGTAAAAATGATAATGATGGTAATAATAGCAACAATGACATCAGTATTGTTGTAATGATGGTGATGATGATGACAGTATTGGTAACAATGATATGATGATGATAGTGATACAATAATAATGCTATTGAGTAATATTGGTGGTGATAATATTTGGTGGAAAGGAGTTGAAATGCTCAATGAATAACAGCAGACAGTACTGTTGGATGGTGATAATAATGACAGTAGCAATGACAAGTGCAGCAACACTTGCAAAAACAGCAGAGTCCGAAAGGGATGGAAACGATCAGTGATAAAAGAGCTGGCATTTCTATTTATTGTGTGTGTGTGTGTGTGTGTGTGTGTGTGTGTGTGTGTGTGTGTGTGTGTGTGTGTGTGTGTTCCATTTGTAGTGTCAGTTTCACTCATTGGTCAACCCAACTCCCACCGCCATCCCCCCACCAACACCACTACACCCATCATTATTAGGGGAGAGGGGGAGTGAGTAGATTGATGTAGCAAGTGGAGAGACTCAGAGAGTGTAGGGAAAGGGAAAGGGATGATAGCTGTAACTTATGTGTCTGAGGTAACACAGTGGGGGGTATGATAGTATGTGTGTGTGTAGGTGGAGGATATTGTAGGCTGGTGCTGTAGAGGTGGAATGGTACATACTACTCTCAGCTGTTGATGCCATGAGGAAGGAGGGTGCCCAGTTTGGCAATAAAATGAGATTCCTGCATAAGGCGTTCCAAGTTGTCTCTCTGTAATTGCCAAAGAGCCAGGATTTTGACATGGTTGATGTGTTTGGGCGTGGCTGAAGAGTAGGGCGACTGGTTTGGGCCGATGGTGGCGGATGTCGGCCAGGTGTTCAGAGATGCGCGTCTCTCAAGTGTGTGAGATGTCTCACCTGCATAGATCCTACCACACAGCTGGCAGTGGATGATGTATACAATGTTGTGACTCTCTAACATTTATTTAAGAATTGTTTAGATTTCCACTGCAGTCGTCTCACTTAGCAACTAGATCTATGATGACTGACGGTTTGGAGACTGTGACTGGACAGACTGACTGTGACTGCGTATGGTGGG
>JADBJO010000401.1:15000-22500 GCA_016801955.1 Conus betulinus
GAAAATCAAGGGTCATGTTGTTCGTGATGTAATATGACAACCACAGCAACAACACACAACAACAACAACAACAACAACAAAGCGGACATTGGATCAACCTCGGAGTCAGGCACAGTCAAGGGCTGGATCGTGTGATGAACATGTGTTGATAGTGGCTGATCTGACGACAAAAGCTAGGTGCAGCTTTGAGTGTCATAGAGAATACCTAGCGTTTTTGGGCCTTTCTGTAACCGTGGACTCGGACCTGTATATCATCGTTGCCTGCCATTTCCGGCAGATGTTCCTTCTAGGTGGCCTTGACATTAAGCCTGTTTTCTTATACAGGGCGACCCCTCACAAAAAAAATGGCACCCATGAAAAAGTCAATGAATGTCACAATATCTAGGTAATGACACACGCACACTAACCTGAGACTGCGCACAACGTGAGTATGTCAAATTTCAGACCCAGGGATCAAAGAGTCAGTTTTGTATGCCCCTTTCAAAACCTTGCTCTGGATGTATCCCTAACAGTGTTGCAAACATACCTGGATCTGACGTGCTAAAACTGGACATAGAGTGAAGGGTGGCGCCATCTGGGGGATTGTTCTCCTGGACGTAGAGTGGAGGGTGGCGCCATCTGGGGGATTGCTCTCCTGGACACAGAGTGAAGGGTGGCGCCATCTGGGGATTGTTCTCTCTAGACATAGAGTGAAGGGTGGCGCCATCTGGGGGATTGTTCTCCTAGACATAGAGTGAAGGGTGGCGCCATCTGGGGGATTGTTCTCCTAGACATAGAGTGAAGGGTGGCGCCATCTGGGGGATTGTTCTCCTAGACATAGAGTGAAGGGTGGCGCCATCTGGGGGATTGTTCTCCTAGACACAGAGTGAAGGGTGGCGCCATCTGGGGGATTGTTCTCCTAGACATAGAGTGAAGGGTGGCGCCATCTGGGGGATTGTTCTCCTGGACGTAGAGTGGAGGGTGGCGCCATCTGGGGGATTGTTCTCCTAGACACAGAGTGAAGGGTGGCGCCATCTGGGGGATTGTTCTCCTAGACATAGAGTGAAGGGTGGCGCCATCTGGGGGATTGTTCTCCTGGACGTAGAGTGGAGGGTGGCGCCATCCGGGGGATTGTTCTCCTAGACACAGAGTGAAGGGTGGCGCCACCTGGGGGATTGTTCTCCTAGACATAGAGTGAAGGATGACGCTATCCGGGGGAGTGTTCTCCTAGACATAGGGTGAAGGGGTGGCGACATCTGGGGGATTGTTCTCCCAGACATAGTTTGAAGGGTGGCGCCATCTTATGCTCTTGGGGATTGTCCTACTACTAGACATAGAGTGAAGGGTGGCGCCATATTATGCTCTTGGGGATTGTTCTCCTAGAAACAGAGTGAAGGGTGGCGCATGGGGGGGGGGGGGGGGGGGGGGGGGGGGGGGAAGGGGGGTTCTCCAAGACATAGAATGAAGGACGGCGCCATCTGAGGTTGCTCTAGACATAGAGGGAAGGGGGCAGTATCTTATGTTGGTGGGGGGAAGGGGGGGGGGTCTCCTAGACCCTGACTCACACTCACCATGCAATGTCTGAATGTTTTCCTACGGGTAGACACTTGGTGACTGAAGTGAATGTTTTATCGTCTTGATGCATGGCATCGGGGTTTATTCTTGTCCTGGGACACAGTTTTGGAAAGGGGGGGAGGAGCATAAAGCAGTGACTCCTAAGTCCCCGAGCATGACATTTAGTGCGCTAGTTCTGCATGAACTGATCAAGTTCATGTGCACCGACTGTGATGTCGTCACCTGAAGTAGTGTGACATCTACTGACACGCTCGCGGGTGCGTGCCTTTTTCTTTTTTTCTTTTTTTTTTTTTTCGGAGGGGGGGGGGGGGGGGGGGGGGGGGGGGGGGGGGGTATACCTGTTATTCCCTGTCATTCCCGGATGATGATTAGTTTTAGTTTGTGGTCTCACACCATAAGTTCTCTTCATGTTGTCGGCAGGAACTTGACAGTTTAATCTCACTTATTTTTCGCACACAAAAAAATCACAGCCGTATTGCATGAAGACTATCTTGTTCTATATTCTTGAGGGATGCGGAACAGGCGACACACCAAAAATGAATGCACCAAGGCCTTGCTAAAGGAGTCGAGTATTTATAGACTGGCGCAAGTGGATTGTTTTGAGAATTTTCATTGAGTCAGAAAGTTGATGTTTCGCATTTTCTTTCATATGGCCATCAAGGTACAAGCCAGGTGGTTCCAAGTAGACAGATTAAAATCAAAGGAACAGGATTATTTGGGCGCTTCCAGCTGGCGTAAAAATAGGGTCACGGGTGAGTACAAAGGCCTGAAATATATGTGTCAAGTAAGAGGAAGGTCATATATTTTAAGACTGTCATTTCAACCGTTGAAAATCCCCCCACAACAAGGGAAATAATTGGTGGGGAGTTGTTCTTTTGATCAATTGTCAGTTTACCGTTCAATGCTGGCTCAAATTTTATGGAAAGCCTCCAAATGCCTACATGGCTTATGTTATGGCTAAAACACTACGTATGTGTTTTAGTGCGAATCGTAATTGTGACGTGTGGCTACAGGGATCCTGGCATCGGCCATGTTCTGCACTCACCAAGAGCACACGATCGGTGCGTTTCAATTAACGATAAACGGAGTTATTTCCCCCATCACTGAACGACGTTCTCTCTGACTCCATAGCAGATGCTGGTCCGGCCGTATGCGTAACATCTTCTCTTTAAAACAAGAACAGCCACAACAACAACAACAACAGTGGTGAGATGAGACAGAAGATTATAATTATGTTTGTCTTTTTTATCTTTAATTAAGTGGATTTTCTATTTTTTGTGTTATAACTGTCGGTTAGCTTTTAGACTCGTTATGTTCATCTTTTCTCCCGGTCCCCGTTTCGTTTTTTTATTCTAATATCACGTAATGTGGAAAGACGTAAAACAAAGCAACAACAACAACAACAACAACAGCCACAATAACAACAAGACAATATCCACCGCAACAACAACCACACCAACAACAGCCACTACAACAGCCACAACAACAGCCACAGCAACAATCACAACAACAATAGCCACAACAACACCAAACAAACCTATCGTTAATTTCTTTATATATATATATATATTATATCCAGAACTGTCTTGCCACTGATTTTTTTTTTTTTTTTTTTTTTTTTTTTGAAGTTGTACTATAGATCTGAACTTTAAAAAGAAAAAAAAAAAAAGAAAAGAAAAGAAAACGTAAGTAACTTAAACTGTCTCATAAAGGCCCTTCGTATAATAATTCTCAATCATGTTTACAATGTTATTTTCATATGAAGGCAATTTTTTTTCTTCGTTTTCTTTATCATTCAAATTTGTCTTTTAAAAAAAATTCCTTTCAGGAACATCAAAATCGTGTCGTAACATCAGACAAATGAAGGAACTGCTGATGTAGCATTCGGTGTCCAGGGACAATGGGGAAGAATGTGCTCTTTCCCTTCAAAGTCCCAACTGACTCACGTACATTAATAACAGCGGCTTCAGTTCCAAGTTGCGTGGCTATGCTCAGTCACTTGATCTTTGTCTTATAATGCTGTCATATTCATCAGTCAGTACCTGAAATCCTCAATGTCGCTACGAAGCTGAAATATGATCTTTTATATATATATATAAGTCTTTTCTACTTGTTCGTTCTGATCATGATGTCCCGGTCCACGTGCTCTCTGTGGCCATCACTGCATTTCACTGCAGGGTGGTGCATTCCCCGGGCCTGCTTGTCACAGCACTGCGGTTGTTTAGTGTATTGTCACGTGTTCGTGTTGCAGTCTGTTTATTCTGTCTGTCTGTCTCTGTCTGCCTGTCTGTCTGTCTGTCTCTCTCTCTCTCACATTTTTTTTTCATTCACTCCCTCTGTCCATCTGTGCGCACGCGCGCGCGTGCACACACACACACACACACACACACACACACACACACACACACACACACACACACACACACACACACACATACATGCGCGCGCGCACGTGCGCACGTATGTGTGTGTGTATGTATATATATATATATATATATACATGTATACATGTGTTGTGTGTGTGTGTGTGTGTGTGTGTGTGTGTGTGTGTGTGTGTGTGTGTGTGTGTGTGTATGTAATGTAAAGGATATTTATAGAGCGCTTTACCTCGCAAGAGCCCAAAGCGCATATTACAGAAAAATATGATAAAATTACAATTCTAATTTAAAGCGCGCGCGCGCGCGCGCGCGCGCACACAACACACACACACACACACACACACACACACACACACACACACACACACACCGCAAAAAAACTCACACACACGCAGACAGACACACGAGCGCGTTCAACACATGTGTGTGTGTGTGTGTGTGTGTGTGTGTGTGTGTGTGTGTTTGGTTCATGGTGTACCATTATTGCACCGTTATTTCTTTATTCGGATGTAATCGCTTTTGTTTGTTTGTTTGTTTTACTATTTTCACACTATTCATTTTGTTGAGTGTTGTAGATGGCTTGATGGAAACAAGCAGACACTGCTTATCACTGTACTATCTCAAAATAAAACGTGCACTCGACACACGCTATAACACAGGTGCAGACAGTGGTGGGTAGGCACCCAAGATCTGATCAGCGTGTTGGGCCAATGCGCAGGTCAGACATCTGCAAAGTCGTAGCCATGAGACCCTCGTCTTAAATCCTTTCAACTTCGATATTGATTCCTGCCTCCATCAGCTGTCAGTCCTGTGCGGCGTGGCCTCGGCATCTGGCGAATGTAGTGTAACGTATCATTCCTCCTTAAGCGATTTGTCGCGACAATCAGCAACTTCAGTGTATCGCTCATTGTATTGTGGTATTTGTCGTGACAGTCAACAATCTGGAAACGGAGTAGCCGTTGATGTGCGTGCATGAAAGTGCGCTCGTGCGTGCGCGCGCCTGTGTGTGTGTGTGTATGTGTGTGTTTGTGTGTGTGTGTGAAAGAATGCTCACTCACTATTTTGGTATTGCACGTGATGATTCCATCCGAGGAAAAGCTCACTGAATTGTGCTCACCTGTTTCAGTTATCATCTTTGCTTTGCCCGCGTGAAAATGATGGGCATTTTTTTTTTTCCAACAGCAGTTTGCTGTGATTGTGAAGCGGCTTTTCGGTGAAAAGAAAAAGAACAGAGAAAACTGGAGCTCTGGTCTCAGGTGTACGACAGAATCACTTCACCATCAGAAACTACAGAAAATACCACACGAGTTTGTCTGGAAGATGTAGTAGGAACCCTGTGCTGCCCTGGAAACGCTTGCAGTTCAAAGAATGGTCAACGAACAAACTTTGGCAGATGTTGCTGGTGAACAACCTCTTGCAGAACAAGACTAAGCCGTGCTGATGCGTCAACCACCAGCCCTACTGCAACATCAGGTTTTCCTAATGGAGGACCAGTCAACGTCATCACTGGACCAGCCGAAACCAGCACGAACCCAGTGTAACCTTCACCTTCACCTCTCCCGGAATCTTGAAGACCGTTGGAGGCACCACAGAAGACCTCGCGACCAGCTTCCTCCACTCCTCCCGGTTCTCAGACTGTCGTAGGCAGTTGCTGAGTGTGAGGCCAGTCCACGCACTGATGCTGTCCTCTCATCTCTTCCTCGTCTCTTCCTCTCCGTCTGCCTCCTCGCACCGTTCCCTGTGGAATGGCTTTGGCGAGTCCTAGCTGACCTTGAGACAAGACTGCTGAACTGGAGGGAGAGGATCCAGGCATTAGAGACGAGATGCTTCCGCAAAAGAGATCCTTGGTATCTCATACAAAGAACACATTACCGACTTGGAGGTCCAGACCAGAGTAAGGCAAGCCAGTGGACCATCCGAAGACCTGTTGTCCACGGTGAACAGAAGGGAAATGAGATGGTATGGATCACAACAAAGATAGTGTCGGTGCAGGATCCACTTGCGTTGCTGCTGAGACAGTCGTCCATCAGTGCAGGGCCAAGTAAACACCAAGACAAGATCGGTTCTTTTTATCTCTGCATACACAGGCTGATACTCCTGCCGACACTCCCTGTATAGACAAGCAAGTACTAAACCCATCTACCCAACAAAGGGAGTGGAGTTTTGTGTGTATGACCATTTTGTATCCCGCCATTAAGGCAGCCATACTCCAACTTCGGGAAAAGTGCCTGTGTGTATATCTTTTTTGCCTACTTAAGTGTTTTGTTTTTTTTAAGAGAATTTTGGCAGGGACAACCCTCTTGTTGCCGTGGGTTCTTTTACATTGCTAATAAAGCATCCCGTGTAACAACATGTACATGGGACCTCGGTTCATCGTCTCATCCGAAAGACTGGCGCCTAGACCAAACCCAGATGTCTACTGATTCGGTGACAAGTTCTTTGCCCCGCACGGGGTTCAAACTTCGATTTCTCTCTTGCTTGGCGGGCGCTTTACCACCTCCAAGCCCACCGAACCACTCCAGACAAGATCAATTCCCGGCAGTGCCAGACGGGTCGGCGTCACAGAAGCAAGATGCTGCATCTGTGGAGCGTCAGGCTCCGGCAGTGTGTGACCATCCTGCTTCACTACAGGATTCCGTGGGATGCCGTGGAATCGGCATGTGTTCGTTCTGGAGCAGCTGGATGTCGCGGATCGGAATCGGCATGTGGCATGTGTTCGTTCTGGAGCAGTTGGATGTCACGGAATCGGTATGCGGCATGTGTTCGAACTGGAGCAGTTGGATGTCGCGGAATCGGCATGTGTTCGTTCTGGAGCAGCTGGATGTCACGAAATCGGTATGCGGTGCATGTGTTCGAACTGGAGCAGTTGGATGGATGTCGCGGAATCGGCATGCGTTCGATCTGGAGCAGCTGGATGTCGCGGAATCGGCATGCGGCATGTGTTCGTTCTGGAGCAGCTGGATGTCGCGGAATCGGCATGTGTTCGTGCTGGAGCAGTTGGATGCCGCGGAATCGGCATGCGGCATATGTTCGTTCTGGAGCAGTTGGATGCACGGAATCGGCATGTGTTCGTTCTGGAGCAGCTGGATGTCGCGGAATCGGCATGTGTTCGTGCTGGAGCAGTTGGATGCCGCGGAATCGGCATGCGGCATATGTTTCGTTCTGGAGCAGTTGGATGCCACGGAATCGGCATGTGTTCGTTCTGGAGCAGTTGGATGGTCAGTTGGATCCCACGGAATCGGCATGTGTTCGTACTGGAGCAGTTGGATGCTGCGGAATCAGCATGCGGCATGTGTTCGTATTGGAGCAGTTGGATGTCGCGGAATCGGCATGTGTTCGTGCTGGAGCAGCCGACGTCGGCAAAATAAAAGGCCTGTTTGTACAGGTAAGATTCCTGTTCTGCCCCCTCCTCTCTCACGCGTCTTTCTGTTGAGCTCGTGTGTCAGTGGTGTGGCCAGCGGCTATTTGTAGCGAACTGCGTGAGATCTTGTCCTTGTCTGTTCCTCTTATGTGTGTTTGCCTTGGTTTGATGTTTGATTTGTTTTTTCCTTTTGCCCCAGGGCTGGGT
>JADBJO010000401.1:30000-45000 GCA_016801955.1 Conus betulinus
GGACATGGACAGCCCCTGGGCCCCCCGCTGGGAGAAGACCACGCACACCAGGGCGTTGGCCACCACGCTGCACAGGAAAACGGCCACCAGCAGGGCGGCCAGCCACGTCACTTCCGCCCGGCTCATGGCCAGGGGGACCGCCGCCTCCTCTTCCGCCTGCCAGCAGCTTCCGTTGGCGTCCTGGCAGGTGGCGTTGTGCAGGGTGAGAGAGATGAGGGGTCAAAGGTCGTGGCCCCATGTTGAGGCAAGGAGGCGTTGAGGACGTGTTCTGTAACGTTGACCTCCCTGTTCATGAACCGCTCCGACAGCATCTGAAACATGGACATACACCACAGTTATGTCTGGTGACCTGTCTTTGTGTATGGGTCCCCCCACCTCCCTCCCCACACCCTCCCCAACACACCACCGTTATGTGTCCGGTGACCTGTACTTGTGTACTTGTACCTCTCCCCTCTCATCCCTCCCCAACACAGCCACAACCAGGCTGGCTTCCGGAGGAAGCAGCGCCAGCAATGCTTAAGGAGCCGATAGTTTCTAGTGACTGTATGATCATGGATTTTGTTGTTGTTTGTTGCTGCTGCTGCTGCTGTTGATTTTTGTTCATAATCTCTTTTTGACTTGTGTTGAAGGAAAAGAAAGCTTAAATGCGGCAGGAAACGGTAAACAGGAAACAATAAACAAGTAAGGTAACTCTTGCTCCCGCATGATGAATAAATACCATGGAGTTATCCTACTTGTTTGTTGTTTACTGTTTTCCTGCCTCATTTAAGATTTCCTCATACCAACTGGACCGAGGTTAGTGTACTTGTTACGGTTCGTCCATGTGTTCTTTTGACTAAGTTCAAGATGAACAAGGCTGTGCCAGTCTTGGAACAAAAGTTAATTTTTGTGTTTGTTCATTTCTCTCCGGTGTTGTTGTAGCTGTGCAGAGATGTGTTTCGGTACAGAATATATGGGCAACGCTTGGACCATCCTTTTTCGGGGATGCCTCCCAGTTTGTTCTGTGCGCTCTGTGTTCGTCATTTCTGCTAGGAGGGGGATTCTTCGGGGGTGTCGTGGGGCAGGGCTCGTTTAGAGGTATGGGCGGTGTCTTCATTTCACCATGGGAGCAAGAGTACCTGACTTGTTTGCTGTTTGTGTTGGAAGGGTCAGCCGAACCCACAGCGGACCCTAACAGGAGCTGGTGGGGTTTTTTTTTTTTTGTTTTTTTTTTTTTTGTTTTTTTTTTTGTGGCATCAGTTATCGGATCAATGGAGCACCTACGGCGGTTATTTTTTTTTTTTATTCCTTTTTTGTTTTCCTTTTTTTTTTTTTTTTTCTTTTTTTCCCTACGGCCCGAAAAAAAAAAAAAATCCACTTCTTCATTTTTTGGGTGCTTCACACCGTTCTTTTCACCTGCAAAAAAAAAAAAAAAAAAAAAAAAAAATCGCGGGGGCAAAAAAAAAAAAAATCGCGGGGCAAAAAAAAAAAAGCAATTTCCACTGCAAAGTCTTTTTCCCCCCTTTCCAATCTGTCCCTTTACCCACCATGCATAGTCTGTATGTTCTCTTACAAATGGACATAGTCTCGCTGATTTTGAGTGTTTTGGCGTTTGATGCATGCCAAGTGTCTGGGCTTGTTGATGTTGATGATGTGTGTGTGCAGTGTCTTGGCCTCCTTGATGGCACTCTCACTCTGATGATGTGCTGCTTCTACAAAGAGAAACAACAAAAATGAAGCAAAAAAAAAACTTATTTCTGAATTATTTTCCATTCTTTCGGATTCTTTTTCCCAAGAAAGAGAAAGAACAGAGAGGAGAGGAGAGAGAGAGAGAGAGAGAGAGAGAGAGAGAGAGAGAGATGGGAGGGAAGGAGGAAGGGGGGGGGATAGTGAAAGAGGTGTAAGTTGAAGGGTTGGAGAGATGGAGGGGTTGCATTCCAAATCCGTCATCAATAAACTCATATATCATTGGTGAGAACGAACGCCTGCACGCACACATAAGAGCGCACACATGTTCACACACATGCACACACACGCACATGCGTGCACATGCACGCATGCACGTATGCGCACACACACACACACACTCTCTCTCTCTCTCTCCAATATCCTTTACGCTCAGACGTTGAACTGAAGAACTCTCTCTCTCTCTCTCTCTCTCTCTCTCTCTCTCTCTCTCTCTCTCTCTCTCTCTCTCCCCTCTCTTTTTCTGTCTGTCTCACTGTCTGTCTCTTCAGTATCTCTCTCTCTCTCTCTCTCTCTCTCTCTCTCTCTCTCTCTCTCTTTTTTTACCTTACCGTCTCCCATTCACACTCTCTCTCTCTCTCTCCCTCCTGTCCCCCCCTCTCTCTCTCTTTCTTTCCCTCCTCCTCTCTCTCTCTCTCTCTCTCTCCTCTCCACACCCCCCCCCCCCCCCCCCTCTCTCTCTCTCTCACACACAGAAGTTAACCTCTTAGCATACGAACTTGTATGATTCAGGGGAAGTAGTCTAGAGTAGCCTCTTGATATGAAGTGACGCTCGATTAAGTCCCTTGGCTAGATAGATTGAGAGAGAGAGAGAGAGAGAGAGAGAGAGAGAGAGAGAGAGAGAGAGAGAGAGAGAGAGAATGACACACACACACACACACACACACACACACACACACACACACACACACACACACACACACACGCACGCACGCACGCACGCACGCACGAACACTCACACACACACTTGGGGCACCTTCTGTGCCCATCCCATCCCCTTCCGACATCACCCTCCCTCCACCCCCCACCCCCCCCCCCAAACACACACATATCCTGTTTGTTTGCCCCTCCTCCCTCCTCCAAACTCACATCCCCCGCAATGAATTGATTCTAAAATGTGCGGTTTGAGTGAATCCTCTCTCTCTCTCTCTCTCTCTCTCTCTCTCTCTCTCTCTCTCTCTCTCTCTCTCTCTCTCTCCCGGGTCCCGGGTTGGTCCTGTCTGTCTGTCTGCCAGCCTCTTGGTCTGTCTGTCCGTCTCTCTCTCTCTCTCTCTCTCTCTCTCTCTCTCTCTCTCTCTCTCAGTTTGCCTAAATGCTTGTCTGTCTGTCTGTCTGTCTGTCTGTCTCTCTCTCTTCTCTCTCTCTCTCTCTCTCTTCCTCAGTTTGCAGTTTGCCTAAATGCCTGCCTGCCTGTCTGTCTCTCTCTCTCTCTCTCTCTCTCTCTCTCTCTCTCTCTCCCCCCCCCCCCCCCCCATCCCCACCCCCCCCCCCACCACCCTCCTTCAAAGTTCAAAACACTGATACCTGGACGTGAACGAGTATCGTTTCGTCTGGAGGCATGATGGCAAACAGGACGCACTCCTCGGCTTGGGGAAAAAGGTTTCAGGACCTTGGCAGAACCACCTGTCTTTTGGTACCAGAGTGAGAGACTCCGCCTCGAAGGGAAAAAAAAAAAAAAAACACACGTAAGAAATAGCTGTCTTAGTTATGACAGTCTAAAACTTTGAACGCAAAAAAAAAAAAAAGAAAAAAAAATTCTCAGGAGGTACCACCAGTCTTTGTTATCGAACAGGTGAACAAAGTACCACTGGTGCCAACGGTATGAATCACCCAGTGAACTGAGATCTCGACGTATGCAGTCTATTGCATATAAAGTTCAAATACCGATGTAGAGAAATACCTCCATTATTTTTTTTCCCGTGCTCTATAAATAGTACACGTCTTCCGATTGGTGGAGATTACAACCTGAATTCTCGTTTCAAAAAAAAAAAAAATCGTTGCCTTGAACGTTTTATTGAAGAGCACTGTGCTCTATATCTCTTCACCCCTGTACGTCTTCCACGAGGTAACCTGAGAAGGAAGAGACGACGAGGAGGACAGTCTCGGCTCTGGCACTGGATGCTACGGAGTCAGTGACGGTTCCCGCATGTTGAGAGTAGGGGGGGGGGGGGGGGGGGGTGTCGAGAGTCGTGACCGGGATGGAAGATTTGAAGGGGGGGGGGGGGGGGGGAGGTCAAATCCACGTCCGGTCTCCCAATCTGACAGCCCTGAAGAGAGGCTGGACCGGGGGCCCCACCTGTTTGAGAAGAGAGAATGTTGTCTATGTTTGAAGACTATCCTCATCTTTTTTTTTTTATCGGTTCTTCTTACTGATCGTCTAGCTAATCGATCTGTCACCCCCTATCCCCCCCCCCCCCCCCCCCTCCTTCTTCCTTTTTTTTTTTTCTCCCTCTCGTTCAAATACAGACATGGAGAAAACAGAACATGAAAAACCAGCGGGGGGAGAAATGAAAGGATGAATGAAGGTAAGGAAAGAAAGAAAAGCAGTAACTGGAAAGAAGAAAACGAAAATAGAAAAAAAAAATGAAATGTAACGGCCGAAGAACAAAGGAAGTGGAAAGAATAGCAGTTTAAAGTATAAAATAAAAAGAAGCATAAGAAAATCAGGAAAACATTGAATATGACCCCCCCCCCCCCCCCCCCCCCCAATTAAAATTTAAAAACAGGAAGTCGAACATGGAGCTGACGAAACAAGACAGAAATGTAGAAAACGGGGGGGGGGGGGGGGGGGGGGGGGGGACAGACAGATGAGCATGAAAGTAGCGAGAAGTTCAATGTCATTGTGATGAAAGGGGAAAAGAAATGAAAACAAAATACAACAGCATGAGGAAAAAGATAAGGAGGAACTGAAAAACGAAAAGAAGAAAAAAAAAATGTGTAATTTTTGTTTGTAAGATGGGAAGAAGGAGAATTTTAAGCAAGTAAAAGCAAAGGAGATACAGAAAAGAAGAAAACAGATGACTGATAGAGAGAGAGAGAAAAAATTAAATGGTAAGAAAAGGAAAAGGAGGAAAAAAATTAAACTGGAAGACGTAAGAGAAAACAAGAAAGCGAAAATGGATAAAATCAAGGAGAAATAGAAAATTGCAACAAACAAAAAACAAACAAAAAAGAGGAAGAGGAAGAAGAGAAAGGAAGAGAGCAGAGAAATAGAAATGATCAAAGGAAGAAACTCTGTAAAGAGAGAGAGAGAGAGAGAGAGAGAGAGAGAGAGAGATGAGAGAGAGAGAGAGAACTAGAAAATGGAAAGATACAGAAAACAAACAAATTGAGAAGAGGAGAAAATGTAGGAGTGATGACGATGATGATAATATGATGATGCTGATGACGACGATGATGAATGTAGAAAAATAAATATCGAAGGACTAAAAGAATTAGGGAAGGAAGGTTCAGAAAAAAAAAAGGAAAAGATATTTTAAAGCAATAAAACTAAAGAAGGGGGGGGGGGGGGGGGGGAGTGAAGCAAAGAAAGACAGAAGGGGGAGGGGGAAGAAGAACGGAAAGAAATAACGATGAATGAACGAACAGAACAAGGCCAAACAAAGAAAGAAGGAAAGAAAAAAGGAACAGAGAACCAAGTAGACGATGGCAGTGGGGGGAGAAGGGAGAGAAGAAGGACATTGAGTGGAAAAGGGAGGGGGGGGGGGGGGGGGGGGGGGGGGAGGTTGGGGAAGAGAGAAATGAAAACCACTGAAACAGGAACGAGTGAACAAAAGAAAACAGAAACGAGGAGAGAAAAAAGAAAGAAAGAAAGAAAACAACACTCTTAAAATTAGTGGCTTTTTTTTTTTTTTTTTTTTTTTTTTTTTTAGCTTAAACAGTGACACAGACTCTTCAAAAACGATGTTCACAACTTCAGTTCGACGATTGTTCACAACACCCTTCAATTAATCAAAGAGTCTCACCCGACAAACTGATAATCCACTATTTCACAACAAGTCCTCTACTACTACGCTTTCCCTTTCCCCCACAGAACTGGCTCCACAAACAGAGCACACCACAGCGGTAGCAGCAGGTCCGCTCGGCTCAGCCACGAGAGACAGAAGTGTCGACAGCGCCGTTTGACGGAGAGAGGACGGAGGAGAGTGCCAGTATGTGCGGCAAGCGACGGCTGGCCTTTTATCAGCATCCCGTGACGTCACTGTGAGCCGGTCGTGCGCGCGCGCGCGCGTGTGTGTGTGTGTGTGTGCGATGTGTGTGTGTGTCGCGTCGCACGCCCGTTATCACACGGGGCTGCGTTCAGTTGCCTCCTTTCCTTTTTTTTGTGGGGGACTACTCCTGCCGTTCTTCAGCCAGCAGTTATCTTTTCCTGACTTTGACTGCAGGGGTCGTTCGGGGAGGGGGGGGGGGGGGGGGGGGGGGGGGGGGGGGGGGGAGGGGAGGGGGGATGGGGAGGAGGGGGAGGTGGGAGTTTATGTGGGAAGCGATGTTACTGTCGATTTTTTTTTTTCATTTCATCATGGCGGAGAAAAAAAAAAAAAGAGAAAGGGGTGGGGGGGCTTACAAACACCTAGAATAGTACACAGTGTAGTGCCGCACGTGTTTCATACGTATCTATGAATACAGGAAGTTACGCAACGATTTGATGAGGAAGTTGCGTCGTAGGTAATCGTTGTTAACACAGATGCTGAGTAAAAGATTTGCCTGCTCTGCTACGAGTTCTTGTTTTCAAGTGATCTTCATTATGACACACAGTTGTTTTGTTTTTTTTTTTTCCGGCATCACATGTAAGAGAAATATGAAGAAATACGTAGATTTTTTTTCAATCAGAGCTACTAGAATACAACCACCTTTTCTTTTCTTTCTTTTTTCTTTTCTTTCTTTCTTTTCTGTCTTTTTTTTTCTTAAATGTTGATCGATGAGAATGAAGATGATGAAAATGATGCTACGGATTTCCATTCCGGTCTGAGAGTGCATGAGAGGGCTGAACTCGATGCTTACTATCACAACACGTCCCAGCGACAGCCAGGCCCGAGAGACAGAACTGCATGCACTTGTTTTCGCGGATGTTCTTAATGTAGACAGGGCAAGCCTGACCTTTGGTAAGCAGACCGCTGTTTTCATTGGTGACAGATACAATGCGTGTCAAAATCAAAGGATGCCTCCGTTTCTACACTTTGTCACTTTATGAGGCGTTTGTTTTGCCAGGGTTTTTGTTTTGTTTTGTTTTGTTTGTGTTGTTTTTTTTATCGAAGTGGAACTAACTTTGTCGTGTAGTGAGGCCTTTCTTGCCTGCAGGGGTTTTCATCGAATCGTCTCTGTACGGGTCTTTACGATGTTGACGCTCACTTGGAGTGGGTTGTTTGGTGAAATTAACCGCCAGTCCTGTGGAGAATCCAGCAAGAGCCGTCCATTGCTCTTCTGGATCAAACAAAACACCCTAACGTCCTCTTGCCAGTGTCCGTCCGTCTGTCCGCATCCTCCTCCTTCTCTGTCTTTGTGTCTGTTGTCTGTCTGTCTGTCTGTCTGTCTCTCCTCTCTCTCTCTCTCCTCCTCTCTCTCTCTCTCACACTCACCACACACACACACACACACACACACACACACACACACACACACACACACACACACACACACACATACACACACACACTTGGTACTACTGATGGACTCCCCCATTGTGTCCGACAAATGAGTAGGCAGGCAGGTCATCTGCTGATGTGGGTCCTCATGTAGTAATGAAGACCAATTCCTGAGGCACGAAGTCGTCCACAGACGCTGCATGGAATGGAATCCTGCAAGAGTGGGCTCCGTTTCTCTCCGATCCCCTCTTTTCCTGGATGGCGGCTGCTCTATTGCGCTCGAGTGTCTTCGTGCCCCCTGGGTACACCGTTCAGCTTCCACAGCGTTCTGTCAAGGGCGACGTCTTCCCAGGAAGCGGGTGTCGATGTTGCGGCTTCTGAAGTTAACCTTTGACGTGTCTCGGCACCTCTTGATCTCTTCCTTGGTCACGTTGTCATTTCTCCAAGTTGTCCATAGAGCAGCATCGTTTTTTTTTTTTTTTTAATTCTGCTGTAATTCCTCCACACGGAAAACGTGTCCTGTCCGTCGGAGCTGGCTGTTGATGAGCACACACTCAATGCTGGGTAGCCACAATTCTTCGTAGTACTACTACAACCTAGGGGGAGAGGGCAGCGCACAGGCTGCCTACAGCGGGGCAGGGCAGGACAGAGGACAACGGACTGAACGCAGCCGGCTTCGTAGTTCTAGTACAACGTAGGGGAGAGGACAGCGCACAGGCTGCCTACAGCGGTGGCAGGGCATGGACAGAGAACAACGGACTGAACGCAGCCGGCACAGCACGGCGTGGGAAGCGGCGTGGACACAGCAGAGATGACTGACTGGCTGACTGACTGACTGACTGTCTCTGGCGCTGAGCATTGGGGGTCCCCCCCCCCCCCCCCCCCCCCCCCCCCTTCCCCACAACCCCTCCCGCCCGAGACTTGAGACATGGGCACTGTCCTGCTGGTCTTGTCTTGTCCTGTCTTGTCTTGTCTGGTTTTTGTCTGTCCTCTCTGTCCTGACCTGGTGTAACTTTCCACAACCCTCCGCCCGAGCGAGTAGAGACATGGGCTTCTCTCTGTCTGTCTGTCTTGTCTGGTTTTGTCTGTCTCTCTGTCTGACTGGTGTCCCTTTGAACTTTCGTGGTAAACATGCTATTCTCTCTCTCTCTGTCTGTCTCCTGTTTCACTCTCTCTCTCTCTCTCCTCTCTCTCTCTCTCTCCCTCCTCTCTCCTCTCTCTCCCTCCTCTCCTCCCCCTCTCTCTCTCTCCACCCCCCCCCCTCTCTCTCTCTCTCTCTCTCTCTCTCTCTCACAACCCCAGTAAGACTTAAATCATGCTCACAATCACATGTCAAACAAGTCAAAACATAAAACACAGTTCACATAAAACAGTTCACACACAAAAAAAACAGTTTCCTTTTTGTGTTTTGATCACCAACGTAAGAATGGAAGAAGTGGACAGTCACCGTGTTCTGGGCATGATGATTGACCATGATCTTTCATGGACTCCCCACATCAGAACATTCTGCCAAACAGTCTCCAGACTCATGTACATCAATTATGCGGAATTAAGCACTCTTTTCAACTTTCATGCGAGGAAGTTATTCCCGAATACACACAAACTCTCTTCACTCGGTGATTATTGAACACTGTTTGACTCAGCCTGCGCAAATTCAACGAAACCTTTGATCACCATCAGCCCCTGAAGCAGTTCTCCTGAAATCGTCGAGCCTTATAGAACCGGATGATATTCAAACTGGAGTTCTTCTATTAAAGGCTATAATTGCTATCAAGAAAGGAATTATCCATGCTAAAAATTGTATGCGGATTCGCCTCCCTCAAACTATTCACTCCAAATCTGGCACCGAATTCCAGAAATTCTGCAAAATCCCAGGTTCCCTCCCATTGACAGAAGCAAGTCTCTGTCATTTTGGTCCTCTCCTCTGGAATTCTCTTCCGCGTGAGCTGAAATGCCGTCGAAGCTCAGAATCCTGCAGATGATTATTGTTTACATATTTTGCACACACACTCACTAGTTATGTAGATTGGCAGTATGTTTCATATTGTAACCAATGCCTATTCACGTGTGGTGTTACTGTATTATCACCAACATACACTTTCTGTTCTTTTCCCAAAGTGATTGTTGCTGTTGACAAGTACTACTGTTTCAAACAGATCGGTTACTGTTTAGAGACTGGACGCGCTATATCAGTGCAAACAAATCTTATTGATGTGAAAGATTTATAATGCATTCACGCAGCGTACGTGCACGAGCCAGCGTGCTGTTGATAAAAAAAAAATTATAATTATGTACTTTGTGCTGGGGTGGGGAGAGTGTGTGGGGTGGGTGTTTAATGGCGTTTTATTTTTTTCTACCTCTCTCTCTCTTGTGTGTGGGGTGGGTGGGGGGTGGGGGTGGGGGGTTTCTACTTTCTATTTCTTTCTTTCCTTATAAAAAAAAAAAAAAAAAAAAAAAAACTTTAACGCATGTTTTTGATCTCTCTCTCTCTCTCTCTCTCTCTCTTCTCTCTCTCTCTCTCTCTCTCTCTCTCTCTCTCTCCTCTCCCTCTCCCTATCTCTATCTCTGTCTGTCTCTGTCTCCCTCTCCCTATCTCTCCCTGTCTCTGTCTCCCTCTCCCTCCCCCTCTCTCTCTCCCTCCCTCCCTCCCTCTGCCCTCGAAAACACCACAGTCTCCCGTTGCTCATACCTTGAAGGCCAGTCTTGCTTTATGACGAAGAGTGTTGAATCGCTATTCAATGGAAGCAGGTGCGCTGGGACGTCATTGCCCAACGAATCCCTGTACATTGCACTTCGAGCTGCGGGGCTGATGATGCTAGTTTATATATATATATATATATATATATATATATATATATATATATATATATATATATATATATATATGCTCTCTCTTTCCACGTCGGAGTGTTATGTACTACATAATCGTGTGTGTGTGTGTGTGTGTGTGTGTGTGTGTGTGTGTGTGTGTGTGTGTGTGTGATTGTGAGTGAGAGTGAGAGACAGACAGACAGACAATACTTTCTTTAATTTTCTGTAATGCTAAAAGGAATCATCACTGTTATTGGTATAATCAGTTTTATTCGTTCTGCATCGTGAAAAGCGTTACGTGTTAGTATAGTTCCTCTCTCTCTCTGTCTCTCTCTCTCTCTGTCTCTCTCTCTCTCTCTCTCTCTCTCTCTCTCTCTCTCTCTCTCTCTCTCTCTCTCTCTCTCTCAGAGTCTGTGTGTGTGCCTGTCTGTCTGTCTGTCCCTCTGTCTCTCGGTGTCTCTGTCTGTGTCTCTGTCTGTCTGTCTGTCTGTCTATCAGTCTGTTTCTCTGTCTCTCTCTCTCTCCCCCTCATTTCGCCTTTCTCGCTCTCTTTGTCTCTGTCTGTGTCTTTGGCTCTCTGTCCCTGTCTGCCTGTCTGTCTGTCTGTCTGTCTGTCTGTCTGTCTCTCTTTCTGTCTCTCTGTCTGTCTGTCTCTCTCTCTCTCTCTCTCTCTCTCTCTCTCTCTCTCTCTCTCTCCACACCAGAAATGCCCCCCCCCCCCCCCCCTTCCTCTGCTTCAGAGCTCTCGATTCCATTTTGGAAAACTGCGACCAATGAACCAAACTGAGTTTCCTTTGTGTGTGTATGTTTTTTTTTCCCCTGATTTAAACAGATATTCCATAGAGCACATAGAACACACACACACACACACACACACACACACACACACACACACACACACACACACACACACACACACACGCACACACACATACACACACACACATGCACACACACACACGCGCACACACACACACACACACACACACACACACACACACACACGGGGGGTGGGGGGGGGGGGAGGGGGGGTCACGGTGTGTGGAGAGAATGAAGGAAACCAGCCACAAAAGGACAGACAGAGGCTCCTCGCCTTTGGTGGTTTAAACATCTTTGGAGAGAGAGAGAGAGAGAGAGAGAGAGAGAGAGAGAGGAGAGAGAGAGAGAGAGAGAGAGAGAGGAGAGAGAGAGAGAGAGGAGAGAGAGGAGAGAGGGGAGAGAGAGATGAGAGAGAGGAGATGGGGAAGAGAGAGAGAAGAGAGAGAGAGAGAGAGAGAGATGGAGAGAGAGAGAGATTGAGAGAGAGAGAGATGGAGAGGGAGAGGGGGAGGGGGCGGGAGAGAGAGAGATGGAGAGACAGAGATGGGGGGAGAGAGAGAGAGAGAGAGAGAGAGAGAGAAGAGATGGGAAGAGGGACAGAGAGAGAGATGGAGAGAGAGGGGGAGAGATGGAGAGGGGGAGAGATGGATGGAGAGAGAGAGAGAGCTGTAACTCACGTTGCCTCTCCCACTATGGTTGTTCCTTGCACACAGCCCTCGCTGCTTTAAGGACCGGGTTCACACACCTCTCTTCGCGTGGGGATATGTTTCGTACGCCTCTCTTCCCGTGGGGACATGTTTCGCACGTCCCTCTTCCCGTGGGGACTGGTTTCACACGTCTCTCTTCCGTGGGAACTGGCTTCACACGTCTCTCTTCCCGTGGGAACTGGTTTCACACGTCTCTTCGTGTATGGAAATTGTTTCACACGCCGTTCCTCTGGTAGGGACTGGTTTCACACGTCTCTCTTCAGATGGGTGGGTGGGTTGGGCGGGGGGGGGGGGGGGGGGGGGGGGGCTGGCTTCACACGTCTGTGTTCACGCGGTGGGTGTGTCCCAACACCTGTCTGTGCTGACCAGGAGGAAGCAGCTAGGCTACCTGCCCTCCAAGTCTGGCAGCAGCCACGCTGACCTGGGTCTGGAACCAGACGTCGTCCGCTTACAGAAATTGCAGAGCGGCAGACGCACGACCGCGACCGCGGTGCCAGTTCACTGGCGCCAGCTCCCTGGTGAAGGCGAGTTCCCACAGACGGTAATTCCAGTCAAAGGAATCTTCACGGGTCATTCCACCAGACTGTGACAATGCGGCCAGCTCATTCCGGTCCAGTGAGTCTTCTCCGATAGATCAAGGCCGTTCCACCAGACCGTAGCAGAAATATCTTAAAACTGCTCAGCGACAGTAGTAGTGGTAGTAGTCTGCTTCGCTGAGAAGAGTCCGCCCGCCGAGAACAGACAGCGGTCTACTTTGCTGAGAAGAGGCAGTGAGTCTACTTTTTGCTGAGAAGAGACAGTCCCATCTATTTGCTGCTGAGGACAGATACTTTGTCTACTTCTTTGCTGAGAGGAGACAGTAGTCTATTTTGCTGACAAGAGAACAGTTGTCAACTTCGCTGAGAAGAGATGGTAGTCTGCTAGGAGGACACATTGTAACAGCTGGAGAAACACACTTAACTGCAGGAGAATCACATGTAATTGCCGGGGGATTTTCCAGTGACTGGACAGAAATCGCTCATGTTCAGACGAGGCGAACGATCGTTGGTAGTTCGGCCTTCGTCCTTCGCGAGCCGTTCAAGAACGTTTTGCGACATCTACCGTAGTCCGTGCCCCTACCTGTAACCAAAAGATTTTTTCTTTTAAATGCTAACATTATTTTCACAAACGCTGATAGTTTGTAATTCAGCGTGAGCACAATCGGAGGTGGGAAGGGGGGGGGGGGGGGTAATTACAAGGGTTCCCCCTCCCCCCTCTTCCTCACCCACTTTTCATTACCACCCCTAATCCCCCCCCCCCCCCCCCCCCCCCCCCCCAAAACAGTTCTCCCCCTCCAGACCCACTCCACCCCCCCCCCCCCCCCTCCATCCACCCCCATTCTCCCTGATAGCACCGTAAAAAGATCCCTTTATGGTCGTGTGTGAGCGCGCGCTTGCATACACACACACACACACACACACACACACACACACACACACAGTTGTGTGTGTGTGTGTGTGTGTGTGTGTGTGCGCGCGCGCGCGCTTGCATACACACACACACACACACACACACACACACACACACACAGTGTGTGTGTGTGTGTATGTGTGTGTGTGTGTGTGTGTGTGTGTGTGTGTGTGCATTTGCGTGCGCGCGTGCGCGCGCTCCATGTTTTCATAACACCGCGCTCATTCACCCAAACCCGAGAAATTTCCTCCCGTCTTCACGCTAGCAATCTGACATGTCTCAAGTGCGCGAGCGCTAAGTTTAGCAGCATTTCTGTCCCATTCGGAAACAGTTTGCAGCCGCATAGTTTCACGACTCTGCTCGTTGCCATGTTTGCGGGAAGGGTGACGTCATCAGTCGTGACGCGATATCGTTTTTCTTTTTTACGTGTCACACGGATTAATGGCGTCTCGTTCCAGTTTCGTTTTACCGACGGGCAGACCAGGAAAGATCCTTGGATGGCCCCTCACGACGTGAAGATAAACAGGAAATTTCTGTCAGGATAAAACACTGACACTGCATGTTGGACACGACTATTTGTGACACTGACTGAAACATTCATGTCTCGCAGATCACATGACTCCGGATCAGACATTGATTGGTTCAAATATTCAGTGTACCCTACAATTGATAACACTGATGGAGGCATTCATATCTTTATCTTTTGTTTTTACATCTCTGGGTGAAGCATAGATTGCTACATATTCAGTGTACATAACAATGCATGACATTCGTTCAAATACTGACGACCAAAAATGTAGTTCTCTCAGGATAAAAGAAAACATTGATATGGTTCTGTGCGGTCTATGCAACATTTACAATGTTAATTCAAACATTGATATCAAAAAGCTCAATCCTTTCCGGTTTAAAAAAAAATGTACTGGCATATTACAACGCAACAATGTACATAACATTAAATCAAACATGGTTGTCTTGAGGATCATATCTGTTGGGATATAAACACGGATATATATATATATATATATATATATATATATATATATATATATATATATATATATATATATATTGTTTTAAAACCAAAACAAACAACAAAGCAGACAAATCAACATTATATAGGCTACATCATTTTTGTCACAAAAAAAAAAAAAAAATGTAAATGTGTATATGCACAGTACACCCACGACCATTTCTAACATAAGACAGTAATTTATGCCATTAGTTCAAACATTTTACACAAATCTTGGGGACGGGAGGAGAGGGGGGGGGGGGGGGGGGGAGGACCTCGAGCTATGCTGAATGCACCATCACTGATTTTTTTCATTTCGATGTCAGATTACACAGAAAGCAACAACAACAACAACAACAAAAATCATGAAAATATCCATTTCCAATGGACACAAAAGCTACAACAACTTTTTTTTTTTTAAAGAAAGAAAAAAAACTATGAAATCATCATTTCAGTGCACACACACACACACACACACACACACACACACACACACACACACACACACACACACACACAACAACACCATAGAAGTGCAGAAAAAGATCTCAAACGCCCCATTCCAATGGCAAAATTCCGGTAAAAGGACGAAAAGCGGCAGCAGACTTCGCTAGAGCAAAGATGAAAGGATCCATAGGCGGAGATCCAAGAGACCAAGGCGACAGACAAGACAGACAGACAGGAGGGACAGACAGAGACTGGACCTGCACAAAGATCCAGAGAACAAGGCGACGGACAAGACAGACAGGAGGAAAGACAGAAAAGATTGGACCTGCACAAAGACCAGAGAGAACAAGGCGACGGACAAGGAAGACAGGACAGGAGGAAAGACAGAAAAGATTGGACCTGCACAAAGGCCCAAAGAACAAGGCGACAGACAGGAAGACAGAAAAGATTG
>JADBJO010000401.1:47500-50000 GCA_016801955.1 Conus betulinus
ACACACACACACACACACACACACACACACACACACACACACATAGATTCACTCATTCACTCAGTCAGTCACACACACACACACACACACACACACACACAACACACACACACACACACACACACACAAACGCACACTATTCATTAGGTGAAGAAGACAGTACGTACCAGCGGGCGGGATACTGGAGTCTGCCTACCGTTCTTCCTGCAGACCAAAGCATTGCAGAGTTCCACTCCCACCCTCGAGTGGCACCATGCAGTGTGTGTGTGAGAGAGAGCTGGTCATGCCGTCGGCAACGTGCTTTTCCTCTGTGTGTGTGAGGGGGTGTGTGTGTGTGTGTGTGTGTGTGTGTGTGTGTGTGTGTGTGTGTGTGGTGTGGGTCTGTGTGTGTGTCCGGCCCAGCCCAGTGGGCGGTGCCGGTGGTGACTGCGAGTAGAACCTACCCCTCCCTTCTTTTCGCACCCTCCCGGGCGCAACTCGTGCGTCGTGTTTCCAAAATACACCACCCCCCCCACCCCCTTCCCCCTGAGGAAAGCGTAAACACTGTCGATCGCTTCGTCCTATTCTACTTCGTTCTCTCTATCTCCTCCTGGTCACATATCTTTGTCTCTGTCTCTCTCTGTCTGTCTGTCTCTCTCTTCCTCCCCCTTTCTTTCTCTATCTGTCTGTCTGTCTGTCTGTCTGTCTGTCTGTCTCTCTCTCTCTCTCTCTGTCTGGCTGTCTGTCAATCTGTCTGTCTGTCTGCCTGTCTGACTGACTGACTGCCTGTCTGTCTGTCTCTTTCTTTCTTTCCTCTCTCTCTCTCTCTCTGTCTCTGTCTCTGTCTCTCTCTCTCTCTCTCTCTCTCTCTCTCTCTCTCTCATTCTCTCTCTCCCTCCCCCTCTCTTTTCTCTCTCCCTCCCTCCTTCCCTCCCGCCCTCTGTCCCTCACACCCTCTTTTCTTTTTTCTTTTTTTTTTTTAACAGATAACCACTTCGCTGACGACAAAAGAAAAAAATATGTTTCAATTCATGAAGACTCTGACTCATCCATGGCGAAGATCAGGCTAAACGACTGTATGAAGCAGATTCCTCAGTCATGGATCTTGAACACGATCCTGGCGACAACGGTTCCTTGCATGGACCCATCCTCTGTGAGCAATGTGCAGGATAGTCACATTCTCTTTCCTCCTTCGTGCTGGATGGGAAACTGTTTTGGACACGAGCATCTGATAATACTGGAACAGCATTGTAAACAAACAAACAAACAAAATCATCAAATTCTTCTAAACTTTAGCACTAAAAAAAAAAAAAAAAAAAAAAAAAAAAGACTGTTCATTGAAACCAAGCGCGCCTTGGTTTAAGGCTGTGTCAGGCTAACTGACATACGCTAGAACACCAAGGCTACATCAAAATGTTGTTATGCTCTGCATAGTTATGCGAGGATGGTCTTCAGTCGTGACAAGCTCCTAGCATAACATTATCAGTCACCAAAACCGCGAAGTCGGAGTGTGGCTGCCCACGTGGCGGGGGTAATCAAAAACGGTCACACACGTAATGTTCTCATCCCCAGCTGATGCATTTGTACCATAGTGTTCAAGTGCTTCGGCTCTTTGGATGATCCCTGGAGTCTTTTAGCCAGGGTACGACAACAACAACAACATTGAAACCAAGCATCAAGGAAAAACTTTAAAAAACAAAACATCTTGGGATCGTTTAGGAGTTCCATACCTAATCCTGATGCTGATCACTCAAACAGTAAATTGATAGTATCACTTGAGAATGGCCAGCAGCACTAACTGAAGATGAGCGGGACGTTAAGGACATGTCATTTTTACAAAGGGGGTGAAAGCGCGAGTTGACCTTGCAGTGATTTCCGTCTACGAGTGAGTAAGACGGAATACAGTTTTCTATATTCTCTAAGAAGACATCTTTGTTCAAGATAGATCAGACAATACATCTTAAGTAAAGGGCCAAAAAACGAATACATGAATAATATAGAAGAACATAAAGAACATATCGTCATAATCATACAGTTTACATTCTCAAAAGAACAAGTGAAGGCGTACTTCACTGAGAGAGAGAGATAGGCAGACAGACAGAGACAGACAGACAGACAGAGAGAGACAGACAGACAGACAGAGATAAACAGTACTTCACTGAGAGAGAGAGAGAGAGAGAGAGAGAGAGAGAGAGAGAGAGAGAGAGAGAGAGAGAGAGAGAGAGAGCACATACGAGGCAAGCCGAGTGTATTTGAAAGTTGACATATTTTGTTTTTCAAAGGTCCATGACTTCAAAACTTTTTGTCTTGTGGCTTGTTTGTCCATGTTTTTTGGCGGACTCGCTAAGAATTAGTTTTAAAATTTGATATGTACTTGTTTTGATTATGGTCGCTTTCTATCTTGTATAGAATGATCTATGTGTTTGTTCTTGGCTTTATTTGTTTCGTTGCGTATATTCAGGGGTAGGAACTTTTTTTTTTTTTTCTTTTTTTTTTTTTTTTTTTTTTGGGGGGGGGGGGG
>JADBJO010000401.1:57500-62500 GCA_016801955.1 Conus betulinus
GTGGTGGGAGTTATGTTACATGCTGTCATTTTCTAACAGATTCCAGTTTGGCTGCATGTGTTTTCTGGATTTTCGCATCAAGAATTCATAAACGATGTCTGTACTGAAAATCAGCAGACATTGGTGAAAAACTCATGATTATGTCTGTACTGAAAATCAGCAGACATTGGTGAAAAACTCATGATTATGTCTGGACTGAAAATCAAAAGACAATGCTGGACATGTTCGCTTTAAAAACCTTGACATGTAATCGATGGATTGATTCCTTCCTGCAAGTCGCAGCATATAAAGGGGGTGGAGGGGGGGGGGGAGGAGGGAAGGTGAAGGTGAACATGAAGGTTGGACCAGCCGCCGTGGCGAAGTGGTTAGCGTCGCGGACTCCCGGCTGGGAGGTCGTGGGTTCGAATCCCATCAGAGTCATGTGGGTTTTTCTGCCCCGACCGGCTCCTACCCAGAGTTGAGTTTGCTGCGGACTCAGTTGGGAAGACTGGGACCACACAGTCGAGTTTCATCCACTTAATGGATGCGTTTCTGAGAGTGTTGCTCAAATTTCCTGACCAACACTGCAGGTGCCTGTATCTCTCGGGCCTGGTTGACGTCGGGATATATTATGAAAGGAAGCGTAGAGTACAGCCCTGTCATGTAGTCTCAGACCGAAATGGAAATTCGTAGCGTCATCTTAATCATCCTCATTCTCATCGATCAGCATTAAAAAAAAAAAATGTCTCAGGTTCTGTGGCCCTTCATGCCCTGCTCTCATGGTGACCTCAGTTTCGATGTCCTCTCCACGTCTGTGGCCTTGGTTTGGTTCCGCCGGGGTCACCGGTATCGGCGAGTCCATGGGGGCTGTCGTTGGACGGACGTGGTGGCGCCCTCCGGAGAGAGAGCTCACTCACGCCGACTCCGCGACTAAGCAATTATTGTCGTCAGTAGGGGGCTTAGTAGGTGGTGTCCTGCGTATGTTAGATCAGAAACAGGCGCCACTGAACACCACCGAAGTGACTAGGCAGCAGTGCAGTGTCTCCTCCGGTGGGTTGCCCTCTTGACAACTCGACATTGACTGTTTTCCCTGTGGATTTCCGGTGCCGGGGCTGCGGCGGGACCGGCCGGGCTGTGGCTGTGGACGGAATGTCGGAATGAGCGGCGTGGGTGCACTGCCTCTGAGGTTGCGCAGAAGTTGGGACAGCAAAAAAAAAAAAAAAAAAAAAAAAAAGAACATGAAGGTTGAAGACCCGAGTTTAAGGTTAATTTGTGAAGGTGAAGGTCAAAGGGAGAAGGTGAAGGTTAAAACCCAAGGCGAAGGTTAAAGGATGGAAGTGAAGGTTAAAGGATGAAGGTGAAGGTTAAAGGCCCAAGGTGAAGGCTCAAGGGTGAAGGTGAAGGTCACAAACCACAGCCGAACGGCCGTAGGAGCAGTGACCAGGCACAGCCTAACTGCGTCTGCGGCACGGCATTAAAGAAGACGGTGCCTACCCGTCTCCTTCCCCGCCGCCTGAACCTTCGTCGTCCTGCATCAGGTGCTTATGCACAACCGCTGGGTGGACAGGGAGGGTTTTCAACCCGTTAACTCACACACACACACACACACACACACACACACACACACACACACACACACACACACACACACACACACACAGCCCCACGGGAGATTCGAACTCACGAGTGTCCGCTCCAGAGTCGAACACTCTTAACCGCTCAGCCCACGGGGGCCTCTTTCTCTCTCTCTCAGATTGCGGGACAGAGTCGGCTTGCGACAGGTAATCAATCAATAGATCGATAATGGAAAAAAGAAAAAAAAAACAGAGCCAAAACAGGCGTTTGGGTCTGGCTGGCACAATCCATTCTGGGCATTTCGTTGGCGGTCAGTGGTACGGCGCAAGACAGCCTCAACGCGTGGCCTTGTTGCCGTGGAGGTTTGACCGCGTGGCATGCCTTCAGCGAAAACAGCTTGGAAACACTTCATGGCACCGGGATCGTTTGCGCGTGTTTCCGATGTGTGTGTGTGGTGTGTGTGTGTGTGTGTGTGTGTGTGTGTGTGTGTGTGTGTGTGTGTGCCTGCCTCTGTGTGTGTGTGTGTGTGTGTGTGTGTGTGTGTGTGTGTGTTCCTGTGTGTGTGTGTGTGTGTGTGTGTGTGTGTGTGTGTGTGTGTGTGTGTGTGTGTGTGGTGGCCTGGAGATCGTTGTGGTGTGACCTGAGAGACACAGAGCCTTTGAGCTGGGGAAGGAGGAATATAGGGGGGGGAGGGGGGGAGACGGAGAAATGAATGGAAATGTCTAGAGAAAGAGGAGAGAGAGAGAAAGAGAGACAGAGACAGAGAGAGACAGAGAGAGATAGAGAGGAGACAGACAGACAGATACTGAGACAAACTGATTGATGCACACACACACACACACACACACACACACACACACACACCACAGAAGGAGAGAGAGAGACACAGACAGACAGACAGACAGACAGACAGACAGACAGATAGATACTGAGACAGACAGATACAGAGAGAGAGGGGGACAGACAAACAGAAACACTGGGATAGATTCTGCCAAGTCATGTAAAAATAACATAGCGGTTAAAGATTAAACTTGAGAGAGACAGAGCCTGAATAGGGTCAACATAAGATAAGGCAACAAAAGAAGCATGCAAAAGTGACTAGAACTACAATACAATAAAATAAAAAAAAAAAAAAAAAAAAAAAAAAGGGAGAGAGAGAGAGAGAGAGAGAGAGAGAGAGAGAGAGAGAGAGAGAGAGAGAGAGAGAGAGAGAGGAGTGCGAAGGGAAGGAGACAGGAGAGAGACAGAGAGAGAGAGGGAGAGAGGGACAAAGAGGCGAGAGTGGGTGCGGGAAAGAGCATTAGAACAATCTGACAATCAAAACATTCCAAGGAGATGCAAGACAAGCAATTTGGGTCATACAAAGGCAAAGAGGGTGGTGGTGGTGGTGGTGGATTTATGGCGAAGTATGCAAGTATTGGCACATAAGATGGTTGAAATAATGGTGTTTGAAGGTTGCTATGCATTGGTGTTGTTGGTTGATTCAGGGAGCGAGTTCCATTGACAGGAACCTGAATATGTTAAACTGGATTTGAATAAATCAATTCTAGGAACAGGGACATGAAGTTTGGGTAGAGTCCTTGAGGAATTAATTGAGAATCTGTGCACTAATGTTGAGGGTGCCTTCCCAGACACAATCTTGTGCATTATGATCCCTTTGTTGTATTCTAATCTCAGACTTAACAGCTTTATCACTGGTTAAATGATAAGCTCAATACAGTTCTGATGTTTTTCAGACACTCCTGTGCGCTGGCTGCTGGTTGCCTCCCTTGACCGTAAGGACGTGGGCAACTGGACTGGGTTTTAACGGACATTTGGGGGATGGAGGGAGCGGGGGGGGGGGGGGGGGACGTGTCAGTGTGATATGGGACATTGCTTGGTGGCGCCCACCTCTCCTCATAACCATTTCCCCGTATACAGGTACTGGGGGCTGGCTACCAACACGTCACATTTCTAATGTACCATCAATGAGAAAAATCGCTTTTTTCTTTTTTTTTTTTTTTTTTTCTTTTTTTTTTTTTTTTTTTTAAGATCAAAGAAGCAGATCATTAAATACTGGCAGGGGTCCGGAATCGCTCGGTGGTAGAGCGCCGGACTCGTAATCTTGGTGATCCTGGGGTTGCGGGTTCGAATCTCCGCCGGGCCGTTTCGGTACAGGAGGATTTTTCCCATGGAGTTAACACTGATTCTGACTCCATTCCCCATACAGTCCTTCGAATGAGACTATAAACCCGAGGTTCCGAGTGTGAACGCGCGCATGACATCTTTCACACACGTAAAATCCCATCACCAACTTTCGGAAGAGAAGGCCAGTTTGGCGGTTGGTATGAATGACACGTTACACATAGCTTACACCTTCCCCGAAGTTGGAGTATGGCTGCCTTAATGGCGGGATAAAAAAAAAAAAAAAAACGGTCATACACACAAAACTCCACCCCCTTTGTTGGGTAGATGGTATTAATCCTTGTCTGTCTATACAGGGAGTGTCGGCAGGAGTGTCAGCCTGCGTACGCAGAAGAAAAAAAAAAATACAGGCAGTGAGGATTAGGCACTTCTCGCACTACATTCAGCGCAAATGTTAAATGTCTTTGCAGCCAGTCATTCATCAGTTCACTAGCACATTCTCTTTGAGTGTCCAGCTTTTCAAATCATCTTTCCACGTGTTGATGAAACGTCATCAACTGCCATTGTTTCCGATGTTGCCTTGGTGTTAGAAATGAGCGCAATCTTGGTGATCCTGGGTTGCGGGTTTCGAACCTCCGCCGGGGCGTTTCGGTACAGGGGGATTTTTCCCTCGGAGTTAACATTGGTTCTGACTCCATTTCCCATACAGTCCTTCGAATGAGACTATAAACCGAGGTTCCGTGTGTGAACGCACGCATAACATCTTGCACACACGTAAAATCCCATCACCAACATTCGGAAGAGTAGGCCAGTTTGGCCGTTGGTATGGATGACACGTTACACATAGCATGCACCCCGAGTGAGAAATGGAAAGAATGAAGGAAGTAAGGAAAATGAGTGATCGATATTGAACGATACTGACTGGATGACACGGGAAACGACTGAATGAAGCGCCAACTGGCAGCTCTTCAGTCGGCACTACCCAGGTAGGCAGCCCGTTTGTGTAAACGAGTGTTGGATTGTAAAGCGCTTAGAGCTTGGCGTCTAGCCGAGAATAGGCGCTATATAAGTATTCATTATCATCATCATCAAAATGAAACACAGCATTCTGATTGCCGGAGTAGTTGCAGGGGATTGAATCATGAGAGTTTATAACATACACGCAGCATTCTAATTGTGGTGAATAATTGCAGAGGATTTAATCGTTAAGAGTTACATCATAAAACAGACCATTCAGATTGGTGGAGTAATGACAGAGGATTGAATTAATGAGAGTTATAAGACACACCAGTTTGAATGGTGGGGGTAATTGGCAGGGGGGG
>JADBJO010000401.1:65000-67500 GCA_016801955.1 Conus betulinus
TGCGTCACTGTCTGCAGGCACTGTGTGTGTGGAACATTGTCCTGGACCTGTCTGGGTTGGTTTGGTCACGACTGAATGATATATTTTCTTTAGAAAAAAAAAAAAAAATCCGGAGTGCTAGAGAGGTACTGGGAGCTTCGTCCCTTTTTTTGGAAATATGATTCTCCTCCCTATTTAAATGGTGACGCAGCCTTTTTTTTTTTTCTTTTTTCTTTTTTTTTTTTTTTTTTTTTTTGTTTTTTGGGGTTTTTTTTTGTTTTGTTTTTTGTTTTTTGTTGTTTCTTTTCTTTTCTTTTTTGGAAGCATTGTTTTCAATTCTGGGATGTATGATAAAATAAAAAGTGTTTCGCTCATTTTCGGAAACACGATTCTTTATCCTTTTATGGAAATATGAGTCATCTTTCCTCCTGCCCTATCCCCTTCTTTGTGGAAATCCTCTTTCCTGGTTTTTTCTTTTTTTCTTCCTCTCTCCCTCCTCCTCTTCCTCCTCCTTCTCTTTCTCCTCCTCCTCCCCTCCTCCTCCTCCTTCCTCCTCCTTCTTCTTCTTCTTCTTATCTTCCTCTTCCTCCTCTTTCTTCTTTCCTTCTCTTCTCTTCATTTTAGACATGAATTTGTCCCTTTTTGGAGATTTTTTTTACCCCTTTTGGAAACGTCATCTTCTCCCACCCCCCTTTTCTTTTGGGGGAAATTTTTTTTTTTTTTTTTTTTTTGAAACCTGATCTTTTCCCTTTAAGAAACATGATTTGTCTCCCCCTTTTCAACACATTATCCTCTTGCCTTTTGAAAACATAATGCTTTTGCCCTGTTAGGAAAACATTATCATTTCATTTTTTTTCGTTAAAGAATGGTCTTATCTCCGTTTTGGAAAAGTTATCATTTTCTTTTCGTTTACGATCATGATCCTTTTGTCCGTTTTGAAATATTCTCCTTCCCTTTTAATAACCTCCCCACCCCACCCCCCCCCTCCCCACCCTCCCCCCTTTTGCCGCATCCGTTCTATTTCATGTTATATTATTTTCCCTTTTTCAAACACGCCAATTCTTTGCTTTTTTCTTTTTTTTTTCTTCTTTTTTTTTTTTTTGTTCATTGATCCTTTCCCCTTTTTTTGAAGCATCCCCCTACTTTGGAAACATGCTTGTTTTCTCTATTCTGGAAATATGAGCCATTTGCTCTTTTTCAGAAACACGATCCTTTTCCATTGTTTTAACGAACGTTTTTTTCCCACTTTTGAAAATACAATTATTTCCCCCTTTTCTGAAAAAAAGCACGACCCTTTCCCCATTTTGGATCTATCACTACACTAAATCACGCCTCCTCTCTCTTGTCTCTCTCTCTCTCTCTCTCTCTCTCTCTCTTGGTCTCGTCTCTCTCTCTCTCTCTCTCTCTCTCTCTCTGTCTCGGGCTCTCTGTCTGCTGTCTCTCTCGGTCTCTCTCTCTCTCCTCTCTCTCTCTCTCTCGCTCCCCCCTCTTCTCTCTCTCTCTGTTTGTGTGTGTGTGTGTGTGTGTGTGTGTGGTGTGTGTTGTGTGTGTGTGTTTCTTACCTTCTCTTCTTTTTCTCACCTTCTGTTTTTGCTTTCTGTCTGTCTGTCTCTGTCCTTCCCTCGTTTCAAATTAAGAAAGAAAATGTTCGCCTTTTCTCCGCAAGTTCTTGATCCTGCACTTCTCAGAGCAGACTGACGGGGCGGGGCGACTCTTGGCAGCTTCTCCCTCTTCACGCAGCGTTTCGTCTTCTTCTCCTCCTCCTCTCCTCCTCCTCCTCCTCGTCTCCCAAGGCAGACAACAACCCCGTCTCCTGTCTACGCAAAACCGCAGTTCAGCTTGACTGGCTGCCGCGGGATCACAGATTACCACGATTTCACCTTCACTTCACTTCGCTGGCCACAGGCTTGTGGTTCCGTGCCACCCTGCTCGACACACATAAAACAGGATAACCTCCCCCCCTTCCTCCCTTCTCCCCTCTTCTTCCCCAAACACTCGCAGGATGCACCAAGAATCGGCGTGACCTTTGACCAGTCGCTGCACACACAACACCGGGGGTTTTCTCGTGTCGGCTCTGAAGCGACGGTCAGATTTGCTTGGAGGTGACTGATGCTCCGCCTTTAGAGATGAGAGGCTGGCTGGGCTTAGATCGCACAGAACTCTCGTCGCATTGCTTCCCTTTTGTTAAAAACGCATCGCTATCGTACACCAAAGGATCCGCCGTTGCACGTACGACACGGAGATTCCAGCCGCTGGGTTCCTTGCTTGACCCCGCGACGGAAGCGACGACGAATGAAGAGAGGAAGGCGTGAGGTGTGTGTGGGGGGGGGGGGGGGGGGGGGGGGGGGGGGGGGGTGGGGGGATTGGTTTCGCGATCGCGCTACGATTGGGAAGATGCGATTGTTTCCGAGACACTCCACAAGACGATAGGGAAAGAGAGGGGAAGGAGTGGGGTAAAAGGGTGGTAGGAGGGTAGAGGGTGGCGAGAGCAGCAGGACCGTGCTAAAAATAGCGGCTGGCG
>JADBJO010000401.1:70000-72500 GCA_016801955.1 Conus betulinus
TTTTAAGCACTAAAGCCTCGCTGTATGTCATGGGTCTCTTGGTACCCATACTTTTTGTACAGGACTATAGCCTCGCCGTACGTCATGGGTCTCTTGGTACCCATACTTTTTGCACAGGACTATAGCCTCGCTGTACTTTGTGGGTCTCTTGGTACCCATACTTTTTGCACAGGACTATAGCCCTCGCTGTACTTTGTGGGTCTCTTGGTACCCATACTTTTTTTGTACAGGACTAGAGCCTCGCCGTACTTTGTGGGTCTCTATGCACACCCGTACTTTCTGTACTTTTTTTCCTTTCTGTGTATGCAGGCTGATACTCCTGCGGGCACTCCCAGTATAGACAGGCAATGATTAATCCCATCTACCCGACAAAGGGAGTGGAGTTTTTGTGTGTCATGACTGTTTTTTTTTATCCCATCATCAAGGCAGCCATACTCCAGCTTTGGGGAACTTGCATGCTAATGTAAACGTGTCATCCATACAAACGGGCCAAACTGGCCTTCTCTTGAGAAAGTTGGTGATAGGATTTTTACATGTGTGCAAGATGTTAGGCGTGCGTTCACACACGGAACCTCGGTTTATAGTCTCATTCGAAGGACTGTTGGGAAATGGAGTCAGAACCAATGTTTAACTCCGAGGGGAAAAAATCCCCCTGTACCGCAAAACAGCCTTGCCGTACGGAATTCGAAACCATCGCAACCCTAGGATCACCAAGATTACGAGTGGGGTGCTAAGTTCTGGGTCCCACCATGAGCTTCTTCCCAGCTGCACGTCTGGGTCGCAGGGACCCATGCTTGTCCTAAGGGACCAAAGACTCTCCGGTGCCTGCCCCCCCCCCCCCCCCCCCCCCCCCATGGGTCCCCCCCGTACACTTTTTTGTATAGGATGCTGCATACATCGTAAAGCCTTGCCGTGCGTCATAGGTATCCATGGACCCCCACCGTCATTGTGGTCTCCATTTCTGTAAAAACTAGCACTGCCAAGCCTTGCCGTACGTCTGGGTCCTCCGTTAAATCACCACCGTGGTTATGGTTATCCATGGATCTCTGCAGGGAACTCGTGGACTTTTTTTTCGTGCGATGGGGGGCATACTTTTCTGACTAAAGCCTTGCCGTACGTCATGGGTCTCCGTCCAGCCAGGGCTCATTCTCTGGGAACTCGTGGATGATTTTTTCTGAGGGGCTGGACCCTTTCTCCAGAGGCTCATGCTTTTCTGAAGGGCTAAATCCTTGCTGCACGTCATGGGTCTCCGGGGACCCATGCTTGTCTGAAGGACCAAAGACTCTCCGTGTGCATGCCTTACCTCGCGGTCTCCATACGTCATGGGTCTCTGGGGACCCATGCTTTTCTGAAGGACTGAACCCTTGCTGCATACATCGTGGGTACCGTACGTCATGGGTCTCCGTGCGTCATGGGTCTATGTACGGCATTGATCTCCGTACGTAATGGGTCTATGTACGGCATGGATCTCCGTTAGTCATGGGTCTCAGTACGTCATGGGTCTCCAAACGTCATGGGTCTCCGTACGTCAAGGGTCTCCATAGTCATGGATCTCCATATGTCATGGGTCCCCAAACGTCATGGGTCTCTGTACATCGTGGGTCTCCGCCAACTCATGGCTTTTCTGAGGCGAGAAAGCATTGCCATGGCTTTGCTCTTTGTTTGCTCCTTTGTTTGTTGATATTTTTTGGAACAGATGCGGGGAACATGCTTTAACAAACAGGGTCGAAAACTGTGTGGAGACAGCTCCAAATAGTGACCTTGTTAAATCACAACCCGTGGCTTATGTGTTAATACCCATGGCGCTCTGCAGAGGGCAAGCTGACGTATAAAGACTAACGAGGGGGAGGTCACTGGCTTTGTTTGTGATCGTTCGGAAGATGGGGAAAGAAGATCTGAGAACAATGATCCTGAAAGAGCAGCTGTGTGATGGTGTAGGCGGCCTCTAAGCAGTCGCCCATTCGCGAGGTTCCAGTATGATGATGAGTCATGCTGCAGAGTTGGCTGGACGCATTTTATAGGGTGGAAGAGCTTGTGTGCATGCTGGTTTGGGGAAAGCCTGTTTTTGCTATGATGCTGAAATGCGTTCTTGAAGGGCTTTTTTTTTTTTTTTTTTTTTTTTTTGCGGTGTTAGAAATGTCTTTTTTGTCGACCGAGGTGCATTGTTATGAATAGTTAAGCCTGGTAGTTTGTGTAAGTCCATCTTTTTTTTTTTCAATCTTTTTCAGAAATAGTTCTTAACTTGTGATTCCAGCAAACATTTTATCTATCTATTAATCTATCAGTCTGTCTGTCTATCTATCTATCTATCTATCTATCTATCTATCTATCTATCTATCTATCTATCTATCTATCTATCTATCTATCTGTCTGTTTGTTTGTCTGTCTGTCTATATCCATTTATCTAACTTTCTCTCTCCCTCTTCCTCTCTCTCTCTCTCTTTCTCTCTCTCTCTCTCGCTCTATCTATATATGTATATATATATATATATATCCACCC
>JADBJO010000401.1:90000-107500 GCA_016801955.1 Conus betulinus
CAGTTCGTGTGGCTTCTAACCCAGCCGACCGCAAGGGGCCATACCAGAGCTGTCACCTCGCCGGACTCATCTAGGTGCGCGTGACGTGCGCGTGAGATTAATGAACTTCATCATGTCAGTGTGGCACTGCTTCTTTCTCCCACTGTTGTGTGAGGCTCGTGCTCTGTGACGTCAGTGGAGTGGTGTTGGATGTTCTATGTAGGTATGTGACATGGAGTGGAGTGGTGTTGGATGTTCTATGTTGGTCTGTGACGTGGAGTGGAGTGGTGCTGGATGTTCTATGTTGGTCTGTGACGTGGAGTGGAGTATTCTGGATGTTCTATGTTGGTCTGTGAAGTGGAGTGGAGTGGTGTTGCCGAATGTTCTATGTTGGTTTGTGACTTGGTTGGTGGGGGTGGCGTTGGGGGGAGCCATGTTGTATTGTTGAATGTAAGGAGGTCTTTGGTATTCACAGGGTGTGCATGTGATCAAAGGGGCCAAAAATCAAGAAATGTTCGAGGGGGACAGGTGGGATTGAGAAAGGGAAAGAAGTAAAGGCAGAAAATGGGAGAGTGGTGGTGGGGGGAGGGGGTAGAACCACAGGAAGAGGTAGAGACAGAAGAGAGGGGGAGAAGGAGGGGAAAAGAGTGAGGGGAGAGAGTAAAGTGAGATGGAAAGCAAGAGATAGAGGAGGGGGAAGGTGAGGAAAGCGAGACAGACAGACAAACACACACACACACACACACACACACACACACAGACCAGACACACACACACACACACACACACACATACACACACACACATACACAGAAGTATGTTGAACAACAAGTGGAGAGAGAATGATGGATCAGTACACACACACACACACACACACACACACACACACACACACACACACACACACCAAGGGAGAATGCGAATATGAATGTTTATTCAGATTTAAGGCCATGGCCCCATACTGAAGAGAGGCATTCACACTATTTTACAATGCAACTTACACCTAAGACAAAATAGACAATAAACTTATCCATAGCAGTGATGAAAAGATACATAGTTAAATAAAGTTAATGCAAACAGCACTCAGTCTTTTTTGTGCTTCATAAATATACATAGCCAGATTGGAGACAGATGTTTTCTTTTTCTTTTCTTTTTTTTTTTTTTTGACGACAACAGTAATATTACCTTGAAATGACATGGTTCAGTAAAATACTTAGGCTGAATAGGTTTGGTTCTAAGATCATGCAAAACAGGTCAGCAGAACAAAAAATGAACATCATCCTCTTTAGCTTAACCACACACATGGCACATGAATTCACCTTCGGCAAAGTTGTAGTATCTGAAACGATGACAAGCAATATCATCAGAAACACCAAATCTGAACTTACCTAATGTGCTTATAACATGTCAATTCATTTTAACATTGACCATTAACACATATGCTTCTAATTCATGCATTGTCTTAAAGAGTCTGTACTGTAAGAATCTATCACAATAATTAATATGATCATGCCATTTTTGCCATCTACAATCAATAATCCTGTCTTTAAAACATTTCAAAACTCCATACATATTTTGAATACCCTCTATAAGAATTCAATCATAGTTGCACACTAGAACCCCAAGTCTTCTTTCCACTATCATCCAAGAACATCAACATTTTGTATGCCTTAAAGAGTAGCCTGTCTTCATACATTCTAGTTAACTTCAGCGAATATCCAATACATTTCACATACAAGTTTAGATAAATTGTTTCTCCATAAATCACATCATTTGGAGTTCTCATATCAAGAGAGAGACAGTGACAGAGACAGACAAGACAGACAGGCAGGCAGGCAGGCAGACTCCCAAAGTAGAGAGGCAGATAGGTAGGCAGACAGAGAGCATGTATGCTGCTGAACTCAAGATCTAAGAGAATAGTGAATGAGTATATTGCCATGAAGACGTGCAGGATCAAAGAAACAGAAGAAGAAAGAAAGAAAAGAAAGAAAACAAAATAAGAAAATATGGAGGTGGCAGCGAGGAACTGGCCCTTGTGGGAGAGTGTGGTGGAGGGGGAAGGAAGACTTGTGGAAGGTGGGGGTGGGGGGGGGTGGAGGTCGTTTATTATTTATTGCCCTACGGTTTTTACTCGAATTCAATTTCCTGTCATTTCTTCAGCGGAGACGACTTGTTGGTTTTGTCTCTGGTGCGTAGGATTTTACACCAAAACACTGTACACACTGTGTAAGCATTTTGAAGCCTACCTTACGTTTGAGCCAGCATTTAATGTTAAACTGATAAGTTATGAAAAGAATAACTCCCAACCAATTATTGCCCTTGATTTTGGAAATTTTCACACAAATCACAATCTTCAAATACATGACGTTCCCCTAAGTTGAGGTCACATATCAGGCCTTGGCACTCACCCGTGACCCTCCCTATCTTTGCACCAGCTGGAAACCCCCAAATAGCCCCATTCCTTTGATTTTAATCAGTCTGCTTACAACCATCTAATTTGTACCTTGGTGGCCATATGAAAGATAATGAGGAGAATCAACTTTCAGAGACAATAAAAATTCTCAAAACAATCTAATTATGCCAGTCTGTAAATACTCAACTCCTTAAGCAAGGCCTTGGTGCATTAATTTGTGGTGTGCAGCCTGGACATAACTTTTCTCCGACTCCTTTGAGGAAATAATGTCCACATGAAAAAAACTACAATCTATTTCCAACACAACTGGCAGTTTACATGGCATCTACCCACTTAGGTTGAGTCTCGGTCCTTTCAAAGCACCTACTATAAGCTCTTGTGGTAGCATGTAACAGCCCATTTGCAATTTTTGCCTGCATTCAATCAACGCTGGCAGTTGAACCACTTGCTCACAACGTTTTACCGACATTTTTAAAACACAGTATGGTCATGATAAGTACAGGCTGGAAAGAGTGCATTGTAACTTACTTTTTTTGTGTGTGTGTGTGTGTGTGTTAATTTTAATTTCAAACATCCCCCCCCCCCTCCCCCAAACAGTCCTTTTTTGTGATGAAAGTCAGTTTGAAACACTGAAAAATTCTTGGAGTCCCCCCACCCCCCCCCCCCAAGTGAACAAAAAAGATGTGGGAAAAAAAGAGCCTCTCTATCTGTATACACAATTATGCGCTCAGACTGATATTACAAGCACTTTGTGCGTGGTTTATAGCACAATGAAGCCACTGCACTGATAGTTGTCTCCCTTCCAGCAACTCACATCTCAAACCTTATTCATAAATTAATCTTCATCTCGGACAGCCCTGATATGGCCCTTTGTGGTCAGCTGGGTATACGCAACATTACCTTTGCGGTCGGCTGGGTATACACAACATCACATTTACCTAACATTAATCTGTGATGACAGCTGCCAAATTTTTGCTTGGAACTGATATATATTCATTTCTCTTACTATGGTAAAGGAACCTTTAGATCAGATCTGCTTTTTGTTTATTTTTTCCACACCCACTCCCTTTAAGGCCTTTTTGGTGTGATAGGAGGCAGAAAATCATCATTTTTTCCCACATGAGGACAATTTATAATCAGTGTATGAGCATTAAAAAAGTACAAATTTAGTCTTACTGTAGTGTTAAAGTGCAAATCATTCTTTGCTGAATACAGTTTAAGTCAGTGCACATGTGCGCGTGTATACGTGTGTGTGTGTGTGTGTGTGTGTGTGTGTGTGTGTGTGTGTGAACAGCAATTTGCATTTCAAAACAGTCAAAGAGTGCAGTTGTTCATAGAAGAGAAAAAAAAGAGGGGACAGCAGGGTGGAGGGTGTGGTGGGTGGGGAAGGTGGGGAGAGGGACTGGGTGGGATGTGAGATGAGGGGGGAGAGACATAGAGAAGTGCACAGTCGGTGCATGCACATATATAAAAACTCTCACACACACACGCAGGCCGGCAGGCAGGCAGACAGGCAGGCAGGCAGGCAGTCGGGCAGGCAGGCAGGCAGGCACACACACACACACACACGCACACACACACACACACACACACCCCTCTGTCACCACAAGCACACACACACACACACACACACACACACACACACACACACACACACACACACACACACACAACAGAGCAGATGATCATACATAAATTGACACTTTAAGGGACGTACTACATGTTGTTGTTGTGAAATTAGATGTACAGCAATATGTTGAACAGAATCCCCCATCCCTCTTCCACCCATACCCCCACACCATTCCACCCTGTCCCCACAACTTACCATTCACCTCTGCTGGGCTGCTAAACAGTTCACAATTAGCTATTACAGTTTTTCAAGAAAGTGAGAGGGAAAGGAGAGAAGTGTGTGTGCGCGCGGGGGAGGGGGGGGGGGGGGGGGGGGGGGGGGGAGACCAAGAGAATAAGGAAGGATGGGGAAGAGGACACAAATACACACATGCACACACCTCTCTCTCCACATGCATAACTTACTCAAGTTACTGTGTTTTTAATGTGCATGATGGATACATATTAGCTCCTAAAATACCAAACTGCCTAAAAAAAAAATCTTTTAAAAGAAAGAAATGCCAAGAAAGAATGACATATATATTCAAAATATGATGTAAACCTCCCCTTGTTCCTACTGTAAAGAAACGCACAAGAGGAGATTGGGTTCGGGAGAAAGTTGAACTAGGTTCATACAAAAAGACAAATGAGTCAGGCCCAGTGAAGATTTTCTTTCTTTTTAATTTGGTCTTCAGTTTTTTGTACATTAAAGGGGCTGGTGACAATGCCCAACAAGAAAGAAATGGAACAAAACAAGGCTAAGAACAAAAAACTAAAACAAAAAGGGCTCAAAAGAAGGTTACAAAATGAAAAGGTAAAACAAAAAGCTAAAAAAAAAAAAAAAAAAAAGAGTAATTAAACAAAAAAGGGCTCTAGCACCTGTGGCCTAAAAAAAAAGTTTGCAAATGAACGTAAAATACAATGCATCTTACACCATGGCATAGTTCGCATACATCCAAGTCATTGCTTAAGTTCTTCAACGTAACATGAAAACATCATTTTGCTAAAATATGAAACACGTTGATCTCAGGGATGAAGTATCCCTCATTCTAACTGCAAGCCAGAGCAAATCATCCAGGAGACACATAATCAGGAATGCGCGCTATACTATGGTAATCAGAACCATAGGTTCAGCCATTATAGCTCTTCCAGTCTCTTGCATTGGATTTGCGCAGAGGTTATCAACAATGATAACCTGTCCAAACAAGAACTAACCGATTGACTAAACGACCACCCTGAAACCAGGGTAAACCTAACCTCCAAGACATGGTTCAAACCTGTGCTGCTGCCGAAGTCAGAACAGCAATTCCAATTATGTGGGATTCATGTCCCTAACACAATTATTCCATCTCATTGTGCTCTGTCATAACTGCTCATCCCTTCCCTTCTACAGTTAAGCAACATGTGATAACAGACTGCATCCCCAAATTACAAACAGGCAAAGGAATCGAATGTGAACATAATCAAACGCAACACTTGGACTCATGAAACGAAAAAACATTCAACAGCGTCAAAGAAATACGCAAATTTCAGTCAAAACTAAAAGCAAACAGCCTATATGGGCAACAAGCCAGTAACCTTGAACATGCAAATAAGGGAGACGGATGGATACATACAGCCAGTATGGCATCATGTTCATCACGAAAGAAAAATACTAGAGAGAGGGGGAGAGAGATAGTTATGGCTTATCGCTCCAGTCAAATAGCAATGCAAAATCATCTATCACAATAGTCTATACAGCGACAATATTGCCTAACAGGCCATCATTTAATGACTCCTGTCTCAACTGTACAGTTAAACAAATTCTAAAAACACTACTAATGATCTGTCAACTACATCACTGTACTGTCTGCTCATTGCTTATTATTTAATTGGTTATAATAAACATAATATATTTCCAAACTGATTTCCTCATTATTTCGACAGAACATCAACACACCTCTTTTCTTCATTCTCATATTATCCAGTCATACACCTGTAGCACTTTCCATTGAGGTGATGCACATAACTTTTTTTAAAATAGATCTTTACTTATGGCAAGGCATTCTAAATGCCAACTTGCATTTGCAGCCATACTTTTATAAGCCAATTGACTCAATGCAACAAAGCACGAAATAACCTGCACGTCTGCGTCTCAACTTCCGAATTGCTATATTTCCACCACGACTATCTCAATACTTAACTGAATTCTCTATCTCCTGCACAAACCCATCAGTCCTTAATCTACACATCCATGTCCTGCACAGAGACTGCATCTTTATCTGTTTGCTCCAAATTATAAACAAAATATTAAAATAGCTCATTTATTGACCAAGAAATCCAGTCATCAATTAAGTAAGTCTTTCCTTCCAACATATAAACAGCCAAACATGAACTCGACTTCTAAAATGATTTCAAATCTTAGTGCTCAATAAAAGCCTATAGAAAACCCAAAAGTACAAAGCATGGAGTAATCAACTCTCATTTCATAATAACAGTGCAGCATGGTCAAATGTCTCACATATACACATAGCAAAATACAAGGTACATAGTACTTAGATGCACTGCCAGAATACAGAAATGAAAAAAAATGCCTACACTTATAGTTTCTGGTGCTATCAGAATACCGTCAGAACACTGAACAGAAAATAAGGTGTAGTAGTCCTCTCTCTTTGACTGTTTGAGATTTGGGGCCTGACTGTCTAACTCACTAAGTTCCCAAACCTTAACCGACGCTTCCTTTGGCGCCAAACCTTGAGATGCCCATCCCATCAGATCCTTACACCTCATGAATATTTATAAGGGCCTTACATATCAAACAGTTGCAATTAACTATAAACTTCATAGTACATACATGTCCCTCTAAATTAAACATACAACCACTTCTCAGACATTGCGTGATCTAGGTCTCAACAAGTTTGAAATAAGAAAATTAGAAATCAGAACTATTTTCTTAACAATATACATAAAGAAAAAAAGACTATAAAAAATATTTTCAAATCTTTTCTTTAAAACAGATATACAATACATGTACATCTAATGTAACGAACAGCTATCGATCAATATATAGATGTAAACAGCAACATCAGCAAGAATAAAGACATTTGTATACATGTATGTTCATCTTTGTCAATGCACTCTAAACACTGTAATCATTGATGAATCCAACCCAAAGTATTGTTTTATCAATGCAAACATTTACAGGAGAGAAAGTACCACTTTACATCACTATCATTTTCATATTTCTTTCAACTTTTTTTTTTTTTTTCTTTTTCCCTTTTTTTTTCTTCTCATGCCGTTTCTATAAGTGGTAAAAATATGGTAACCATCTTGCTTTAAAAACATGTCCATTCCAATTTATATCTGCCTTGTATTTTTTTTTTTATAACGTGAAAATAGGCACCTTTGGAAAGAGACTATATCAGGAAGACAATGGTCAAATTTGCATTTATAGATATACCGTTTTCCTAAAAGAATTATTAAATTTTATCTAAAACCAAGTCTGTAGATATGATTTCATCATATCCAAAAAGTATAACTTTCTTACCAAATGTAACGTTTGTACCTGGAAAGCATTTTTATTTTAGCAGTCTCTCCCAAATTTTCCCAAAGCTGTCTTGAGTAATCACACTCCCAGTAAATATGCTCTATATTGTCCTTAGTTTCTCTACAGAAATCACTACTGCTATTCCCCACTATCCCCATTTCCTTTAAAACTATGTTACTTCCAAGAATCCTGTGTACGATATGAAGCTGCAGCCATTTAAGTTTTATTCCTGTATTTCATGACTGGTTGTAAACCTTTTCCCAAGAAATTTCTGTTCCCAGTTTTTTCAGTCCATTTCTGGTATGAATTAGGAAGTTTGCTGTCAAATGTGAAAAGGTCATAGTACAGTCTTGATCCCTTGGATATAGAGCATATTATTTTCAGATCTCTTGGTTTTCCTTTCATATTTTGATTAATTGATACATTAAGACCAGTTTGCTGTATATATTTCCTAATAGAGCTTACACAGCCATAGTAAGCCAAGAAGCATACACCCATATCATATTTTCTATTAAATTCGTTTAAACTTAGAAAACTTCCACCGTTTTTCAAAAAATGTGAAACACACAGTAAACCCCTTTCCAAGTCCAATTATATCTGATTACATTATTACCAATTTTAAATTTATCATTATGAAAGACTGGCTCGGACAGTATATCCGATTGTGTTTTTGCTTTCAGGTGTCTACAAAAATCACTATATGCTATGAATGTATGGTTCCAGAATACATTATTGTATTTATTTAAAGGATAACAAGGACCATATTTTTCTATTTCTTCAAAACAAAAAAAAAGTGTATATTACACAGGCAATATTTTTCCACTTGTGTTTTGTTGTTTTAAATCTTCAACACAGGAACCAAACTTACTCACAGTGAAAGGAATATACAAGAAATCTCTGGTACACCTCATGGAGGTGTACAATGACAAACATACATAAAAAAAAGTATGTAAATGAGGGTAATGGTGGAAAGGAAAACAAAGCACAGAATTTCACACACACACACACACACACACACACACACACACACACACATATACACACACACACACAAACACACAAACAAGGCCTCATCACTCCTAGGCTTATTATTTGGGAATTTCTGTGCCAAAATGATGACAGGGAGGGTCGAATGCTAGTTTCAAATGAAATTTGAAAAATGTCTAAATTCATATACAGGTCTCATGCCACAATTAGGATTTTGCACTAAAACACTATATAATCCATGTAAGCGTTTTGAGGCCTACCATATGTTTGAGCCAGCATTTGATGTGAAACTGATGACTGATCAACAGAACAACTCACCATCAATGATTTCCTCTGTGTGTGTGTGTCTGTGTGTGTGTGTGTGTGTGTTTTCTTTTTTTGGGGGGGGGGGGGGGGTGGTGGATGATTTTCATCGATGAAATCACAATCTTCAAATGCCTGACCTTCCCCTTAGTTGACATTAAATTTCAGGCCTTTGCACACACTCATGACCCTATCTTTGCGCCAGCTGGAAGCCTAAAGTAGTCCCAAATCCTTTGATTTTAAGCAATCCACTTGGAACCACCTGGATTGTTCCTCGAGAGGGCCATACGAAAGAAAAGGAAGAGAATCAAAACAATCAAATTCCGCCAGTCTGTAATTACTCGACTCCCTAAGCAAAGCCTTGGTGCATTAATTTTTGGTGTGCGCAGCCAGTTTATGGTGTCATTATTACTTTTGCCATGGAGGTTTATAGTTGTCTGTCTCCAGCATTTGCCATGGAGGTTTATAGTTTTCACTGGTAGCATTTTGCCATGGAGGTTTATAGTTTTCACTGGTAGCATTTTGCCATGGAGGTTTATAGTTTTCACCTGCATTTTTGCCATGGAGGTTTAGTTTTCACCAGCATTTGCCATGGAGGTTTACAGTTTTCACCAGCATTTGCCATGGAGGTTTACAGTTTTCACCAGCATTTGCCATGGAGGTTTTACAGTTTTCACCAGCCTTTACCATGGAGGTTAACAGTTTTCACCAGCATCAGTGCCCTTCTGGCTTCATCTCTATGTAAACAAGATCAGCTGGAAAAAAAAGAGCTGAAGTGATATCAACAGAACACTGGAAATATGGAAAGAGGCCTAGAGGTCTATAGAAAAATACTCTGAAATGCAGAAAATTAAAATCATGTGGGGAAAATGAGGATGTAGTATTCTTTCAATGAAGTATCTCTTCCCAACTTCTTCTCTCAGCTAGACTCTTTCCCACCATGCCCCTACCCCAACCCACCTCTCTCTCCCCATCACAAAAGGCTGTTTCCAACATACCTACCCACCTACCCTTTTTTATCTCAAAGCTCACACACACACACACACACACACACACACACACACACACACACACACACACACAATAAAATTCAACAAAAATGAAATCACTGGTCAATCACTTTAACTTCAAGGTCACAGGAAAACCCCCATCACTCACACTGTCATTCCCTTCAAGGTCACAGGTCAACCCTCATTACTGTCATTCCCTTCAAGGTCAAAGGTTAGCCCTATCACTGTCACTCCCTTCAAGGTCACAGGTTAACCCCCATTACTGTCATTCCCTTCAAAGTCACAGTTAACCCTCATTACTGTCATTCCCTCCAAGGTCAAAGGGTCAGCCCCATCACTGTCATTCCCTTCAAGGTCGCATATTAACCCCCATTTCATTTCCTTCAAGGTTAATGATAGTCACCATTAATGTCACTCCCTTCAAGGTCCCTTCGATCATTATGGCCACAGAAGAACCACTGTTGCACTTAACATCTTTAAAGGTCATAGATTAATCATCATTACATCCAGTCACTTTCAGGGAGCAGGCTTATCATCCATTCCCTTCCAGCCAGTTGGAAGTCACAGTTACAGGTCCACCATTACCACCTTCCCTCCCTGGCATCCGATCCAGACATGCTGGTCAAAGTTGGTGGCCAGACAACGGGGTCTGTTCAGTGTCAGGGGCCCTGTGTCTAAGTAGCATTCCAGGTAGCCTCTGTCAGTCAGGCCGACCACGTGTACCATGGATTCTTCTTCAACTGTGACCAGCAGCATCTCTTGTCCGTCAATAAGACAGAAACGAGTGTCAGTTACCTGTTTCATTGTCCGGTACAAGCAGATGAGTTCACCACACTGTGATTCGGTTGTACTGTAGACGCCAACATTGCTGGACCAAGTGGAAGTGGAGTAAGATCCTCCAGCAGACACATGCTCTGGGATCACGCCTTCTGGTGTCTTAAACACCTCCAAGACGGAGTGGGTCAGCTGTTTACTGAGGGTTGGTGTGACAGCGGACTGAGGAAGAGACTTGGCCACAGCTGATTCACCACTGTGGGTCCAATCATTACATGTAAATCTAACACCATGTAGAAATCTCTTCCCAATTTCTTTCACATAATGAACGTCATTCTTAGCACCTGAGATGAACCTCTCGATCTTTTTGCCCATGTCATAAGTTGTCAGACTGCCATCAGCAAAGATCACCTTGACAGATGTATCTCCATAGTACCAGGCCAGTACCACATCATCAGTAATGGACAGGAGGCCCGCGCAAGAATGTGGGTAATCCACTCTGGTCAGCACCCGACCTTCTGCATCAAACAACTTCAGCTCACAGGGAAAGTGGCCATAAATCTGTGTGAGTGTACAACACCCACAGTCGGCCATGACTGATGGACACATGTTACTGACAGAGGAATGTGGATTTTTGGAATAGATGAGCTCTCGTGGTGGCTTCTTCCTCACCACGCCCACATCCCTGCTGGCTGATGGTACTGTATGTGTTGCATCTTTGATGTCTGTCCCCTTGGCTGATGGCCTGTTTGACATTTCTCCACGGACAGACTGGGGTGACTTGGGAATGCTGGTCTCCTCAGGACCTGACGTCTGCTCTGCCGATTCCAGAACACCAATAAAGGAACGTAACTGTGGCTGGCTCACTGCATCAGGGTTGTGCTCCACTTGTAAGCAGCTACCGTCTGGGGCCAAGTCGTTCATCAGTTCCTTCACGTCCACATCATCTACTGAGCTTGAAGACAACTGCGCTTCAAGGGACACAATGTCCGCCTCCCGTCCACTTCTCAAGACCCGCAGGATGTGGTCTTGCTTGGCTTGCATCGCCAGTTTCTGGCTGCACAGCTGCTCCACATGATCCTTCCAAGGTTTGGACGACTGCCTCACTGATTCATGAAGAGTCTGCAGGGCGCCCTCCAACGACTGGTTCACCCACTCATGCAACATGGCGGCAGGGCATGACAAGCTTCTTCCGTCTCCTCCCTCTGCTGCTGGAGTTTGCTGCATCGATCTTCAAGGACGCCAACCATGTGATCAATCTGTTGCATAGCGAGGGTCAGTGATCCCAGTCTGTCCTTCAGTTTGTCCTTGACCCTGGATCGGACGTCGGCCAGGTCCTGCGTGGGGTGACCTTCATGCTTGGTCAGCTTGCAATGCAGACAGAGGTCAGCCTGACACATGGTGCAGTGAAACACAACTCGCTGGTCAGGGTGCTTTGGACACATCTGCTCTCTCCCTGGACCTTCCTCCCCACACCCCTCCTCTTCCCCAGGGGTCAAGGCCACAACCTGTGTCCACGACAACTCGGAATGGAATCATGGAATGTGCGACATTGGGGGCAATACCTCTGCTGGCACTGGATACAGGAATGAGTGGCCTCCCTGTCGTCTGCACACATGTCACACAGGCGTTGAGGGGGCGATGACTGATTGTCTTCAATGTAGAAGTTGGTCTGAAAAAAGAAAAAAAAATTCCAAGTTTCTCATATGGTATGTCTTTGTGAAATGTATCTAATGCCTAAATATCTGACTGAATGAGCCAGTGTGTGTTTGCATTGTATGTTTCTGTGCATACATATGTGTGTGCGTGTGGGGGGGGGGGGGGGAGGGGGCTATCCTATCACTGCGTGTGTGTGTGTGTGTGTGTGTGTGTGTGTGTGTGTGTGTGTGTGTGTGTGCACATACTGGTAAATGACAACTTAGTCATTTTTTCTTTTTCTTGCCTATTAAAAGCAAACACACACACACACACACACACACACACACACACACACACACACACACACACACGCACGTATACACACACATTTCAAAATGCTGTACATGTTTGAAGATTTTGTCTCTAGAGATGATGTATTGTAAAAATATATCTGGGGGATGTGCTACAGTTTCTAAACTTGCCATTATCAAGCATACAGAATTATTTAAAAGTTGAAATCATACGTAGAATACAAGTATTACATACAACAGAAAATAAACTATCCCAAAATGTTTTAAATGAACAAATGTATCTAAACATCATGAGTATGTACCCAAGATATTAAAATGTACAAGTAACATTTAGGCACAAGTAAAATAAAAGAGTGCAGTAGCACCAGCAATTCTTGAAAGCAAGAAACAAATTGTTTATTTTGTTTAGAAATGATTTCACTGATTCATTCACTTTTTTCCCCTTAGAAATGATTTCACTGATTCAATCACTTTTTTTTTATTTTTCCCTGTCTGTTTCATGAACAGAACTGGACTTGTCTTTTCATTTCAAACTTGATTTTGTCTTTTGTTTGCATTGCTTTAAGAACTTGCATACTATTCGTAACTACCCTTCATAGGGTTATTCTGGTTGGCTAGACTGTAAGCAATTGTTTTATTCACTTGTCCCATATTTGTTGTGTGCCATTCATACACAAGATCTTGTATCAGCTTGTCAGATCATTCTTCAAATCGTTTTTGTTCCTGGAAAAAAAAAAAATGCTGACCACACACACCACACACACACACACACACTCTCACCTGCGTGCACGCACATTCTCACTCAACACACCAGACAAACCAAATCCGGTTTGTTCAGACGACACATTTAATTTTTGACAATATGGCAGTGATAAGGTTGGTCGACTCAGGCAAGAGCAGAATCAGAACTTCACACAAAAAAGAAAAAAACCTAACAAACAAAAACATGGCGAGCATGAAAGAAATGCTTGAAAAGTTCTAAACTTATTTTGGTAAAATAATCACAATATCAGCATTTGTATGAGGCGGCCAAAAAAAGAAATGAAGAATAATTCATCGCATTTTTAGTGTAAGTATTGACAGAAGTCACTGTGAAAGCAGCTTCCATTAAAACAATAGAAAATGCTCTGCTACTAATAATTATGGCTGTTCAGCATCGAAAGGGCAACAACTTTTTGTATAAATGTGTAGACAGGGAGGATATAGAGGCTGGTCTCCCCTTTATTAGAATACATAATACACATGTGTATGTGGTAAGCATTTATGTTCTGTGTGAACACACACACACACACACACACACACACACACACACACACATTTTGAGTCTTCCTACTAATGATATATTGGTAACATTAATAGCCCTTTCTTTTTACAGCATTTAGTTTTACTCTGAGAATTTTTTTTTTTTTTTTTTTTTTTTTTTTTATTAATGTCACAGGTCTTTACACGCACCCAGGCACTCACCTCTACGCAGAATAAAAGTAAAAACATATCTCTCTCCCTCTCCCCCCCCCCCCCCTCTCCTCTCTCTCTCTCTCTCTCTCTCTCTCTCTCTCTCTCTTGTGTGTTTATTTCTGAAATGTGTTATTTTTTTAACTGCAAGTTATACTGCAATTTATTATTCTTTGCATTTTCAAATTGTTCATTCAGTTTTTACATTCACTTACTTTTTTACTTTTTATTTTTCTTCATTGATGGCAAGATCAAAAATAAACAAAAAACCCCTGTATGGTTCTTTTTTCTTCCCTCATTTAAAAAAGATGTTTTCATTTGTTTGTGCGCACGCACACACACACACACACACACACACACACACACACACACACTCACACTCACATGCAGTTGTTTTTCACCTGCTTCTTTTTTGTGAGTGAGTGAGTGAGTGAGTGTGTGTGTGTGTGTGTGTGTGTGTGTGTGTGTGTGTGTGTGTGTGTGTGTGTGTGTGTGTGTGTGCGCACACACACACACGCACACGCACACACAGAGTCATGGTCATTGCAGGGTTACAAGTACACAAACACGCCTGTCACTAATGTCAGCTTACTCCAGCCCATGAGCTTCAAGAAACCCATCGCTCACTACCATCAACCCAGCAGCTCCCCCCACCATCCACCCTCACTCTCCCCACTCCTCCCCTTCTACCTCCGACGAACTCATATATACACACTTACAGTAGTAATTAACGTGCACATCCACACTATACACACCTCGCTTAATCACCACGTAACCCACGACTCCTTTGCCCCTCTCCTTCTTTACACATACACACACAAACACAGACACACACAGAGCACACAAGAGAAAGAGGTATGGTAAAGTGGCTTATAGCCCAGCTGTCAGCAAAGGGCCATCTCAAGGCTGTCACTGCGTTTAAGTCAACTCACAAGTCATTATTTAGAAAAATAAAAAATAAAAAAAACCACCACTCATTCAGTGATTTACACCACCCTTTAAAACACACCTAAAAAACACACCCAAAACTTTGTTAAAGAATTCCTCCATAAAATCTTAGACCAGAAGAAAAATATCAATCTCTTTCAGAAATTCAAAGATCACATCATGTGGGACATCTCTGAACAAGGTTTTCTTGGACTTGGAGTCTACTGTAAAGTGTTTATATCTCGCATCATGCAAGCCCCAACATTCTAAAAGAATATGTTTTGACAGTGAGTGGTACATGACATGGAATGCACCACAGAGCTTCTTCACCTTTTAAAAGATAAGAATAGGTGTAATTTACTGTAAATGGAGTGGCCTGTATGCAAATGACATTAAACTATTTCTATACAGCCGCCTTGGGCACATGCTAAAAAGTTTCATGTTTGGACGGATTCCTCTTGCAAGACGTCTTTGATATTTATAAGCCTGGGTTTGGGGTTTCAGGTCAGTGTGAGGGATGGACAATCTGCTCAACTTTTTCTTTGTAGCACTATTGGCAAATTCATCAACCACTTTGTTGCCTCAGTTGCCCACATTACTGGGAGCCCATGCAAAAACTATGTTGAATCTGCATCTGATTTCAGACTGGTGTACAGTTCGAATAATTCCGGGAGAGAGAGAGAGAGAGAGTTTACTCAGAAAGTCATTGTAGTGAACTGACCTGCAGTGCCCTAACTCCTCCTGAAGGCAGGACTACAGGGGTGCGGCAGGACGGGCAGGAGAAGGAGAGAGAGAACCCAACCAGGCCTTCCAGACAGCTCTGACAGAACGAGTGGAAACACGGCAACAGCTTGGGACGGCAATACTTCTCCAAACAGATCGGGCACTGCCTGCTGACATCGCCACTCTCGTCCACCTCCGATTCGGACACTTTCTTGCTTTCGCCTGTCGCCATTTTTGATTTCGTGTGGTGTGGACTGAATAACCGCCTTCTACGATTTTCTTTGGATCAGGATCGGGATCAGGGGCGTTGTTTTGACGACGGTTCTCTTTCTTTTTCTGTCGTTCTCACGTGTGGTTCTTCTCCAGTGGAACTCACTGATACAGTGCACGATCGCAGAAATGTTTTACTTATATTAATAATCCTAACATGCAATCCCAGCAAGCGCCCTCCGAACCGCACAGTGACAAGAGTTCTTGTCCCAGACAGCCTGCTGGAGCGCAAAGTTCACATTGTGAAAATGGCGTCTTTTTCGACTGCTCGTTCTATATTTAGAATGGAATTCCCGGGATTGTGGCAAGTTTCGGTTTCGAGAAGAACAATAATTGATCTTGTCTTTGTTAAAGGTATGGTAAAGCCACATGGATAACGTTATCCCATAAGGTTTTCGGCAGCTGAATATGGAAGGCTGAAGCAAGAAGCTAAATCGTCGGGAAATAGGAAATCATCCGTCTAGCGCGTTATCTTTAAGTTTTCATTTTGATGTAAGGGAGATAATGGGGATCAAAAATGAAAAGGAGGAGGGGAAAAAAACGGTGGAGAGGGCCTGGGTCAGAAGTGGGAGAAGGGGGGGGGGGGGGGGGGGGGGGAGCTGGGGCGGTGAATATGTGTGACAGAACATTCAGAGAATCTGCTGTGGTTTCAGGCACACTGGGGTTGTTGACACACTACGTGCCGCTGTTGATTGTTTGACCGCTTCTTAAACTCCACCACGCTTTGGCGTTCGTTGGGGTTCAGTACTACGTCCTATCATTTTCGTTCTGTGCACCATACCACTCTCCTGTATCATCAAGCTAACGCTGCGGTAGACTACCACCTCTGTGCTGACATAGACACGTACGTTGCTTCAACAAACATGCAACCTGTCAGATGTATATATCCTTTTACAGACATGTCGATTCCAAAATTGCACGCGCACACACAGGTACAGACACACACACACACACACACACACACACACACACACGCACGCACGCACGCACGCGCGCGCGCACACACACACACACACACACACACACACACATGAATAAAGTGGATTAGAAAAATTAAGTCAGTGAGAGAAAGAGAGAATGGACAAATGTATGATTGAGAGACAATGCATAGGAAAATGGGCGAAAGAACCGAATGGTAAAAGAAAAACGGGAAAAGGAGAACAGAAGGCGAGGAGTTTGGAGGATTAGGGGTGAGTGGGGGGGGGAGGGGGGAACCCAACCGCAGTAAAGGAGAAGAGAAGGAATAGAAGATAAATGAGAATAGCAACAGGCTGCAAGGAGACAAAGTAGAATTGTAGTAGAGAGAGAGAGAGAGAGAGAGAGAGAATAAATGATTTTTAGAAAATAGAGAGGAGAGAATTTGAGAGAGAATAATTTTGATTGTGTCAATTTTGATTGTGTCAAGCCTTAAAGCCCGTTCAGGAAAGAAGGGGGTAGAGGTTATGTAACAATGTGGAAAATCGAAAAAAAAAAAAGCCTACATTTCAAAATGTATCGTCGCGAAAAGGAGTCCTAATGGCGGAAAGTGATACATAGTACTGAATACCGGATGATGTGATTATATTCTCAATGCAGTCAG
>JADBJO010000401.1:112500-177500 GCA_016801955.1 Conus betulinus
GGACAAGTCAAGCACTGAAAAAATTCGGTATCATCCCCAGGTTAATGTAATGTATCTAAAGTGTTAGTCCAAGAAAAGTAACTACTACTAATACTACCTAATTTATTATCATTAAGAATAACGTCCCTTGCATAGGGGCTTAGTCTCTGTAACCATGAACGCCAACGATTGTTTCTAAAGTAAAGTAAGAAGTTTTCATCCGTCTTCGCTCATGTCTTCAATTGTGTGTGAACCCACAACAACATCATCAATCAATTGCAGAACATCTTTTCCACTTTTCCATCTTACAAACATTACATTGGTGACGAGTGGGTAAGCTTATTTTCATTTTCTTCGGTCGAATCCGATCAAGTCCAAAAACGTAAACAAGACCATGGCCGCTGCGCTCCCAGCTATCCTGTTTTTGACTGTTCACCAGAAGGTCGTGCTGTACGATGGCAAAAGTGGATTTCAAGATTGAAAAATCTCTTTACTGCATATGCTATTAGACGATGATGAGCGCAAGAAAGCTTTATTACTGACGTATGGTGGAGACGAACTGAACGATCTTGTTGACACGTTCGCGGAGCAACAACTGCATCCTGGACCAAACGAAACGCACTTCGGCAAACTATGTGATGCAATTGGTGCACATTTCAACCCTGAAGTAACACAGAATTTCAACGTTATGTATTCAGACACACATATCAGTCAAGTGACAACATTGATGAGTTCTATGCAGAACTAAAACATCTTTTCGGTACTTGTGGTTTTCACGATGCCAATGCAGAAATGAAATCACAATTCATTGCTGGCTGCAAGTCTTCCAAAGTCAGGGAGAAAGGACTGTCTAGCCCAGCTATGACTCTTCAAAACTTACTTGCTTTTGCACGGACATTACAACTGACTGCTACCCAGTCAAAGAAAATGTCAGAATCTGATGTTTATCACAGCCCCAACAGCAGCAACACTCAGGTCATAATCGTGATGGTGAACGCCCACCACAACATAACAAATGCCGTAACTGTGGAGGTGAATGGCCACACAAGGGAGGTCAACGCTATTGTCCCGCCTTCAACAAAACATGCCGTTCATGTCAGAAGCTGCATCACTTTGCATCAGTATGCCGTTCGAGAGAACAAACAGCAGTACCTTCAAGACAGCAAGTGAGACATAAGACAACAAGCCACAGAACCCACGACAATCTCGTGTCCACCATCTGGAAAATACCAATGATGAAGCCAATTTCATCAGCATGAAATCATTAAATATGAGTGACTCTGGTGACACAGAATACATATTTACTACCAACACATTAAAAAGTGAACCACCTCACTTCACAGTCTCTGTCAATGGACATGATTTTCAGTTTTTAGCAGATTCAGGAGCTACTATCAATCTTCTTTCAAAGATAGACTTTGATAACATCAGTCCAAATCCTACTCTACAATCTTCCAATAAGAAAATTTCAGCATATGGAAGTCAGAACTTATTCCTATGCTAGGTAGTTTTGATGCTGTCCTTCAGTATGGGAACAACAGTGCTACTGCGACAGTGTATGTAGTACAACACAAAGAACGACCCATCCTTAGCTGGAACACTTGTCAAGCACTCAACCTTCTTACCACAGTCAACCATGTAAATCCTGTACATGAAGAACTCCAAGAGCAATATCCTGATCTTTTTACAGGCCTAGGACAATTGAAAGATGTGAAAGTCAAACTCCATATTGACCAAGAAATTCAACCTGTAGCACAGCACTACAGACGTGTTCTTTTCATGTCCGCAAACATATTGAAGAACAGCTGAAGAAAGATGAAGAGCTTGGTGTAACTGAAAAAGCAACAGGACCTACACCATGGGTATCTCCAGTCATCGTCATTCCTAAACCAAAACAACCTGGAAAAATTCGTGTGTGTGTGGATATGCGAGCAGCTAATAAAGCTATCAGACATGAACGTCATGCCACACCAACCCTGCATGAACTGAAAACACTATTATCAGGTGCCAAAATGTTCAGCAAGCTTGACTTAAATCAAGGTTATAACCAACTGGAACTGGATGAGGAGTCAAGATACATCACCACATTGCTACACATCTGGGACTCTACCGTTATCTGCGTCTTTTCTTTGGCATCAATTCAGCAAGGGAAATCTTCCAAGAAAACATTCGGCAAGCATTGTCAAATCTACAAGGCGTTATCAACATCAGTGATGACATTCTCTGTTTTGGATCTTCACAGCAAGATCATGACTCCAATCTGCGTTTATTGTTCGAACGTCTTCGGCAGAAAGGTCTCACTTTGCACCGTGACAAGTGTGAATACAACAAGAAATCTCTTGAGTTCCTTGGTCATGTGTTTGGAGAGGAGGGAATCAAACAAAGCCCAGACAAGCTCAAAACCGTCCTTGATCTGCCTACACCTACCAATGCATCAGAAGTCCGCAGTCTTCTTGGGATGATGAATTTTTGTGGTGCTCATCACATACCAAATTATGCCGCACTGACACATGAACTGCGCAATCTAACCAAGAAACATTCCATGGAGCTGGACAACAAGCAAGCACGAGGCTGCTCTTTCCAAATTAAAAATGGCACTCAACGAAGCAGTGACTCTTGCTTACTTTGATCCGAAAAAAACAACTCACATCTACACTGATGGTAGTCCAATAGGAATATCTGCAGTTCTCACTCAAGAGGGTCATGTCGTTCAGTTTGCAAGCCGTCCTCTCAGTCCAACTGAGCAGAGGTACTCACAGACTGAACGAGAAGCACTTGCAATCACCTGGGCTTGCAAGTATTTTCATATATACATCTTCGGAGCCCCATTCACAATCTACACAGACCACAAGCCGCTTGTGACGATCTTTAACAATCTACGATCTCACTCTGCAGCAAGAATTGAACGTTGGGTGTGATAAACTTCAGTCCTATGAAATGACAGTTCATTACCAGCCTGGATTTGACAATCCAGCAGACTATCTTAGTCGCCATCCTGTTGCGCAATCTTGGATTGGTAGAGAACAAGAGATCACTGAAGAATACATCAACTACCTTGTGAATACAGCCACTCCAAAAGCAATGACTGTTGAAGAAGTAGTAGCAGCAACTTCACAAGACTGTATACTTACCACAGTGATCAACTGCATCATCACAAATCAGTGGTTCAAGAAAGACACAGAAGTGGATGAAAAGACATTTCATACACTCTACCTTTGTCGATCAGAACTTTCACTCGCTCATGATTCCAGCATCATCCTGAAAGGTGAACAGATTGTCCTGCCAGCATCACTTCATCAGAAAGCAATCAACATTGCACATTCTGGACATCAGGGCATTGTAAAGACTGTTTCACTTCTTAAGAGAAAGTGTGGTTCAGAAACATACAACACTTAGTGGAGAACACTGTCAAGAACTGCATGAAATGTCAAATTTCAACACCGACAGCAGCGTGAAAACCACTTCAGATGTCAAAACTGCCTGACCACCCCTGGAAAGAACTTTCTGCTGATTTTGGTCATCTTCCTAATGGCCAGTATATCCTAGTTGTCTCAGATGAGTATTCTCGCTATCCTGTTGTTGACATCTTGGACTCAATATCAAGTCCGACTGTGATCCCATGACTCGACAAAATATTTGCAGAATTTGGAATCCCAGAATCTCTGAAAACAGATAATGGACCACCTTTTAACGGCAAAGACTTTGCAGAGTATTGTTCGCACCTGGGTATTACACACTGAAAAATTACTCCACTATGGCCTCGCGCCAATGCTGAAACAGAACGCTTTATGCGAACAATCAAGAACAACATCAAGAATTCCTCTACCCCCAACTTCAAGCAAGAAATGTACAAATTTCTTCTGGACTTTCGTACAACTCCACCTTCTACAACAGGTGTTCCTCCAGCCCACAGCACTTTTTGGTAGGAATCTAAGAACCAGACTTCCACAAATTTCTGAAGGCCTAGAGGACAACTCCATGAGACAACGTGACGCTGCTCAGAAAGCCACCATGAAAAAGTATGCTGACTCAAAAAACTATGTGAAGCCGTCAAATCTTCGTTTTGGTGATCCTGACCTGTAAAAAAAAACCACAACCCAATGAAGTCGGATACGCCATACCAGCCTGTCCCTCTTGTCATCACACAGAAGAAAGGATCTAGGATCACGGCTCAGCAAGGACAACAGTATGTCACCCGCAACAGCAGTGTCTTCAAAAAATCTCCCAAACACCCCACTATAGTAGAAACAGAACCTGATTCTCCAGGGGAACTGAATGAAGATGAACCTGCACATTCCTAATCATCACATGCACATGCTACACCCAGCAGTCACTCACACCACAATGAGACCCCTGTGACTGTGCCTGTACCTGTAAGGAATAGGCCAACACGCAGCATGAAATTGCCAAAACGCTTTGATGACTATGTCATGACTTAAAAAGTCACCAACACAGAATTCAAGACTAGCTCACAAACTTTACACCTAATCTTATACTCCTTTCTGGGTATAATTCATTATAATTCAGATATTTGCTAGCTATAGTTGAAAGGAAGAAAATTAAATTTCTATCTAACACACCAACATGACTTTAAAAGTTTGAAACAAACAAACAACAAAACAATAATAATATTGATTCTTTTTTTTTAGTATTTTAAATTATCTTGTTTTAACGTTGGTCTTAAAAGTTTACTTAAAACTTGCAAGATGGAGAGAGAGAAGGACAGAACAATTTATTAAAATGTGTTCCATTTAAAGTTAATATTTTAATTTTATCACACTGGAGCAAAATGAGACTTTCGTGTGGAAAACACTCGACTGTTCAGTGGGTGACCTTGTTTTTATTGCTATAGAGACACATTGAGTACTGGACCTTCTGTGGGTTATTTTGAATATTAAATATATTTTTTTTATCCGAGGAAAGGGGCGATGTAATGTATCTAAAGTGTTAGTCCAAGAAAAGTAACTACTACTAATACTACCTACCTAATTTATTATCATTAAGAATAACGTCCCTTGCAATTGCATAGGGGCTTAGTCTCTGTAACCATGAACGCCAACGGTTGTTTCTAAGTAAAGTTAAGAAGTTTTCATCTGTCTTTGCTCATGTCTTCAATTGTGTGTGAACCCACAACATCATCAATCAATTGCAGAACATCTTTTCCACTTTTCCATCTTACAAACATTACAGTTAAGAAAAAAGATGGCACGAAAGAACCTCTCCAACTGTATGCACTAGAACATGCTCAGATTAATAGTATAAGGAGTTTGTGCATGGTTATGGGAGCACAGTGAAGCCACTGCACAGATAGTTGTGTCTGTTCCAGCAGTTTAGACACCAGCAGAAAAATTATTCTTACAAATTCATATTTACATGTTAGGGGTAGTTGTCAAAATTGGAAACTACTCTCATAAGTGTTTTTTTTGTGTGTGTGATTAAGGGTGCCATTATTTCAGTGGTGAATATCTGTTAATTTTTTCCAAACCGACACCCTTTAAAGCATGCTTTTTGTGACAGGTGGGGAGAAAAAATCCTCAATTTTTTTCCACATGGGACAATGTATGACCAGTGTATTAGTATCAACAAAGTACCAATCAGTCTTATAGCAGCGCTAATGTGCGCACCATTATTTGCTGAATGCAGCCTAAGTCAGTGTGTATGTGTGTGTGTGTGTGTGTGTGTGTGTGTGTGTGTGTGTGTGTTACTTATTTAACATCTTTCCACTTATCGTGATATTAGAGGAAAGTTTTAAAAAAAAAAATATATTGCATCAGTAAGAGAGTAACACTTGTGCATGTCTAAACTGTATGGAGCTCCATATATATTCATGTACGTGTGTATATACATACGGATGCTTAGGCGTGAACATTTATTTGATTGAAGGAAGAATATATAGCTACACTATTATAATAGTGTGTGTGTGTGTGTGTGTGTGTGTGTGTGTGTGTGTGTGTGTGTGTGTGTGTGTGTGTGTGTGTGTGTGTGTGTAAAGCAACAATCTGCATTTTGAAACAATCAAAATAGTGCAGGAGTTGTTGATAGGAGAAGGGAAGAAAAAAAGAATGGACAGTCGGGGGCTGGGGTGGAGGAGGGGGGAAGAGAGTGACTAGGTGAGAAGTTGGAGGAAGGGTGCAGTGGGGTGTAGGTGGAGGGGTGGGGAGACATAGGGAAGTGCATTCCTAATATCACAGACACACACACACACACACAGACAAACACACACACACACACCCATGCGCGCGCGTACACACACACACACACACACACATGCACTGACTTAGGAAGTATTCAGCAAAGAATGAGGCATCAGGCAGCCCCCCCCCCCCCCCCCCCCCCACACACACACACACACCAGTGCTGAAAGAAGGAATTTTCTGCACATACAGTTAAATTTATGTAATTGTCATATTAGTTTAATCTACTCATTTGAATTTGCTGAGAGAAAAAAGAAAAGGATTTAATGTACTCATTTTCATTTCCTGAAAAAAGAGAGAAAAAAGAAAATGACAGAAAGAAAAAAGTGAGACAGCTAATTCCATTTAAATTCAGATCTGGATAATATTTTTTCAATCACAAATACAGTTTAGTTTTATGTTCATGATTTCAGTTGCTAGTTTACTGCAATCCGAGTTACTCACTTCAGAATCAAAAGGAAGAAGACATAGAGTAATATTTATGGTTATCTCAGTAAAAAGTCATGTAGAATACTTCTGGCTAGAGGACACTTGGCTGACCTCAGTTCAAGAAACTGTCGCTAGTATTGCCATCGACTAGACAGTCTATGACCTTGTAAGAACGTTCTTCAGTCACCTTGACCTTGAACAGGCTGATTATATATTTCCAACAAAGCAGTGAGTGAGTGACAACATCCATTTGCTTCGGGCCCAAAAATGGTAGGATATGTTTCTTTAAATCTTTTTAGAAGTGTGTTTAACCATATACATGCTGTTGTGCATCTGATGTCATTTCTGTCTGCTTTGTCGCATAAAATCAGTCTCATCTTAAAAGTACTTCTAGTACCTGCATTTTCTTTCCACAGCCCAGGTTAGAGGATTCATAGGTATCTGTGTGTGCGTGTGTGTGTGTGTGTGTGTGTGAGAGAGAGAGAGAGAGAGAGAGTTTGGAAATGTTCTGACTAAAGATAATCTGACATTTTGTGCACATGCTTTTTATCAAATACTAAGTAGAAGTTTTCTTTGTTTATTAATTGAAGTTTCCATATGAGTTTATAAAGCAGGTGATCAAAAAGCAAACAAATCTTTATTTTTGAAGCGACATCTTGTTGAAAAGAATGAAGGTTTTATTGTGCCCCTGTCAGTCACAATTTGCACATACAAGCAAAACAAGAGTCAGTGCAAGGAAAGTCATTGTAGGTCACACTTGTCTTTCAGAGCATGGACAATCCCAAAGTGTCCATTGAGAAGTGGAACAAAGATGATGATGGGGAGCTGAACGAAGCGAACATGGAACGCAAGCTGAGGAAGCAGGGTTACAACTACACAAAGTACACGTTTGGTCCTGGCACTGACTTCCCCGACCACACCCACACTGTCAGCAAGAAGGATGCCATCGTGACGGGCAGATTTGAGTTCGGGATGTATGGTCAGGTGGTGGTCCTGGAACCTGGGGACATGGTGGAGGTGCCCAAAAACACCGTTCACAACGCTCGGGTGCTGGGCAAGGAAGATGTGGTGTTTTACGACTCCACTAAGTGACAGGGAGACACGCCCGCTTTTCTGTGTGTGCTTCCAGGTACCGCTTCCTTGTATCCGAGTAACTACTGGCTTTTGCTTTGTGTCTATATGAATGTGTGTATGTGGACAATTTGGAGGAGGTGGGGGGGTGGTGGAGGAGGATGCATGTGTGAAAGAAATTGTATTCATTCAGCCAAGAGAGCTTTCATGTTTCATGCATATGATGCAAAAATTTTAACATTTTTGAAATTGCTAGTCATCCTGGGATTGGGGGTGAGTGCGTAGATGGCTGGTCAGGCCGATCTGTGCCCGGAAAGACCTATCACAGTATGGACAGGGGATGGTGGCGGCAGTTGGAGATCTGTTGGCGTTGGTCTTCCTGATCAGTAGTGATAGTGTACTGGGGTGATTAAGGATTTTGTTTTGAGCATTTATTAACCGGGCAAAATGTGTTTGTTTGCTTACATGAGAGACTACTGCAGTTGGCAACACGGTTCTTGTGGCTTTAAACTTTAACAGGAGGGCAGGTCCTCTCCCCATGGGGTCAGAGATTTACTTCAAGAGGTATTCTGACGAGACATGGAAACAGCTTGTCAAGTACACAGCTTTTGGCTGTGAAATAAAGCAGGGAGAGATTTTTGTGTTGTGGGCAAGTTGCTGGTGTTGTGTGATGCGGACATAGGGCGAGGTTTTTACAAGTGTGAAATGTACATTCCTGTTCTCAGATGGAGCATGTCCACTGCACTTGTAGAACAACCCAAGTCCTTTAAGTGAAAACAGTACTGTATAGCCATCTTAAGTTCTGTGCCCTTCCCTCTATTCTTTCTATGTTTCTCTTTTTTTTTTCTCTGTGTGTGTGTGTGTTTTACAAAACAGCATAAATGAGAGAACTGCTCCCTGCAAAAAGTACACAAACCAGGCGATTTTTAAAATGAGCAGATTTTTTTTTTTGGCCTCATTTTTTTTAAGCCCATACGGCAGTGCAGAGCGTCGTAAGCGATGTGCCAGTGCCTTCCAAGGCAATCGCCTCAGTTTTAATTTACATTGTTTACACACTTTTTCACACACTTTCTCCTGAACCGCCTCATTTTAAGGTGTTTTGCATTACGCCTCATTTGCATTATCTTACAGGCATGTGTGTGTATGCAGAACAAAACAACAACTTGATTGTGCAGTACAGACCAGTAACAATCCCCCGAAACTGAAAGAAGTTTGATTCCAGTCTTCGTATTTATGTCAATCAGTTTTTTACTATCCGCCTCACATTTTGCATTACGCCTCATTTGTATCATTTTACAGGCATGTGTGTGTGTGTGTTTGTGTTGGTTGTGTCACTCCATTTCTTCTTCTCCTCCTGTCAGTCCCTGAAGGATGATCATGTTGCGTCTGTGAAGAACAGTTCACCAGGTTCCTCCGTCTCTGTCAGTTGTGTGCCAAGACCCGAGTCTCTGCAGATGGTTTCCTCTGTCCATTCTGCAATGGTGTCATCATTTTGTTTTTTTCTTTTCCTCTCTATTGCTCTGGTTCCCTCCCATAACTGTTCCATGGAGGATTGTTTGAGCAGGGGCATTGGGTCTGTTCACGTGGCCATGCCAGTACAGTGGTATGTTCTTAACTGATACTGGCAGATTGTTTGAGCAGGGCCATTGGATCTGTTCACGTGGCCATGCCAGTACAGTGGTATGTTCTTAACTGATACTGGCAGATCTTCACATCATTGGATGTGCTTGATGGTTAGACGCACTTCTTCACAGGCGATGGGATCAGTATATCCGATATTTAGCATTTTTGGGGGGCGACACTTTATTTCCATCGCTTGGCGTCATCAGTGTATGAAGATGCACAGTGAGGGACCCCATCTGACATGCATGCAGGAGGAGGATGGAGTATACCAGCGTGTACAGGAATTGAGTCTTGTGTTTGATGGAAATGTTATCATCCTTCCCGTGCGAGCTGCAGTCTGAACAGTGCTGATATTGTCTTTGCTGCTCTTGAGAGGCTTTCCGGTTCAGATCCCTCATGGCTGAATGTTACACCATGATCACACAGTGGGCTGTCTGCAAGGTGTGATTTTGACTGACTGAATTCAGAAACATTTTATGGAACAGATGATTGGGGAGGGGGGGAGCAGTTACACTCATGAATATTTATGTGAACTCTCTTTGACCACACCATACTTGTGCAATGACAGTCCTCCTGAGTTTGGCGGCGATACCAGTGACCCTGACAGAAACTTCTTCTTCTTCATCTGCGTTCCCTGGTCATGCTGGTCAGATAGAAGTCCGGTAGCTTGGGCAAAGTCAGCAGTCCGTCGGAGTGAGTCCGCCGTCCCCACAGCTTTTCTTGGAGTTCCACTGCATGGGCCAGAACTCTTGCCGCAGGCTGTCGAACGTGGGACAGGACTGAAGTACGTGGGCTGGGTTTTGTGGGCCAGAGCCAATGGGCACTCATCTGTGTGCGATATGTTCAGGTGATAGAGGTGGGAGAGCAACTGACAATGTCCAGTTCTTAGTCTGAAGATGGCGACTTGTTGGGCACGCTCAAGATGGTGAATGTCATCCTTCTCTACCTCCACCTGTGGTCTTTCTCTCCATGCTGTCCTGAAATTGCTGCGGATGATGGTCTTCGCTTCTCTGTAGGATACAGCATTGGTTATTTGGTCTCGTTGGCTGCCAACGAGTGGAGCCTGATGTTTTCTCCATTGCAGCAATGGGAGTGGTCTTCATTCCTCCTGTGATCAAGCGGAGGCCTGAATTCTGCACTCTGGTCTAGCTGTTTCATGTTTGTCCTGGCAGCTGTTGACCAGGTGTTGGAAGCGTAAATTCCATGTGGGCCTGACAGAACCAAACCAAGAAAATCAAAAATGAGGTCACCATGAGAGCAGGACATGGAGGGCCACCCTATTTGAGACTTCTTTTTGTTTTAAATGTGATCGAGGATGATAAGGGTGATGTTAAGGATTTCCATTCTGGCCTGAGACTACACGACAGGGCTGTACTCTACACTTATTTTTGTAATGTATCGGGATGTCAGCCAGGCCCAAGAGATAGATACTAGCAGCATTGGTCAGGAAATTTGAGCCACATTCAGAGATGCATCCAGTAAGTGGATGAAACTCAGCGGTCTTCCCAACTGAGCCCATAGCAAACTCAACTCTGGGTAGGAGCCGGTCAGGGCAGAAAAATCCTACAAAGGAATGGCTCTGAAGGGAATTAGAGCCCATGACCTCTCAGCTGGGAGTCTGCGACGCTAACCACTTCACCATGGCAGCTGGTTGAAACATGAGTTTCAATCTGTAAACTTTGTCCTGTCGCCTTCCACATCTGCTCGTGGACGAGTCCTTCACTGTTGAATATAGGTTGGAGAGGGTGGCCAACAATGAACGGTTGCACCAGAGGAAAGGGACCTCCAGGCATGGGGCAACCAGGAACAGTGATACCATCAGTTTGATTGGGCGACAGAACACATCAGCGGGCTCTTTCTGCCCCATGCACCACACAACACAGGAGTTTCTAAGACTTGAGACCTCACAAACCAGCAGTATGAAAGGCCCAAGTTCAGAGATCCATTTTTTTTCTGCAGCCATTCCTGCAGTTTTGGGTGAAAACTAATTTGGTGGCCAAGTGACATAGTGGCAAAAAAAACAATCACCTGATGTTTGAATTCAAGACTACTAAGTACCATGACTTGCAGTGACAAATACCATGTGGGATGGTGGGGATGGGGATATGCAAGTTTAAGACGGAGAAAAGACAAGATTCATTGAACTAGGACTTGAGGCATAGAAAATCTTTGGAATGCAGGATGGATTGAGTATAGCATCAGGCTCACATAAGTTGCTAGTCTGGGGGAACATTTTTTTTTATATCGTCTTCAGGGGCCTGTTACCTCCCACCTTCTCAAGGCCATTGCTCGCGGACTCCACCTGAGGCTTTAGAATCAACTCCTGGACCTTCTCCAATGTTTCAGGCTTTTTCCACTTCATGCTCCATGTCTGTTGCAGGCATAGCCCTGTTAGTTCAGGTGCAGTCCCTGTATTTCAGGCACAGCCCCAATGTTTCATGCATAGTCTTAGCTTCTGAGGAAAGTTTTGACCGTAGTCCCCATTTTTCATGGATAGTCTCAGTATTTTATGGATAGTAATCCCAGTATTTCATGGATATTCCAGTATCTCATGGATAATCCCAGTATTTCATGGATAGTCCCAGTATTTTATGGATAGTCCCAATTTTTCATGGATGGTCCCAGTTTTTCATGGACAGTCCCAGTATTTCATGGACAGTCCCAGTATTACATGGACAGTCCCAGTATTGCATGGATAGTCCCAGTATTTTATGGACGGTCCCAGTATTTCATGGATGGTCCCAGTATCTCATGGATAATCCCAGTATTTCATGGATAGTTCCAGTATTTCATGGATGGTCCCAGTATTTCAGACACAGAACCAGTATTTTCACACTTAGTCCTAGTACCTAGGAGAAGTCTTGACACTTTGACCGTAGTCCCACTTCGTCCTAGTACCTAGGAGAAGTCTTGATACTTTTGACCATAGTCCCAGTATTTCAGACAAATCCCTAGTATTTCAGGCATGGATATAGTATTGAGGCATAGTCCCAGTATATCAGACACAGACCTAGTATTATAGGCATGGTCAGATTGTTTAGGCATAGTCCCAGTATTTCAGACACAGCCATGGTATTTCAGGCATATACCCAATATTTAGGCATAGTCCCAGTATTTCAGACACAGCCCTAGTATTTCATAAGGCTTCATAAGGTTTAACTTTCCTACAAATATCAGGTGTCCCAGTGGCTCAGTGGTTAGTGCACGAGTCATTAAGTGGACAATGAGCATGTCCAGAGGGGCATGGGTTCGAATCCCAGCCATGGCTTGTCCCAAGATGGGGGAAAAAAAGAAAGGAGCAGCACAGAGGGACATCCGGAGTCATGAACCGGGTATGGTCCAACCCCCCTAGAGTGTCAGGAGATAAGGGCCGAAACACTTGCTTGAAGGGGGCTTCTCTTCTGAGGACTCTCTGCTGCCACACTCTCCACGAGTTTCTTTCTACTGATGAATGGTAAACCACTGACTTCTGGGAATAGGCCGGAGGACATCGGGAAAGACCGGAGGACACTGGGAAAGACCAGAACCAAGGGCTCTGTGGGCTGGCTCCCTACGTTGCCTCAACATGTGTCTACTAAAAACAAAAGGAAAATGCTCCCAGGATTCACTGAAAGAGGGAGAGAATGATGAATCCATCGGTGCTCAACCAATCACGACTGCAAATCCCAAATGGACTATAAACATGGACCAAATGGAATATCCATGTGTCTGTGGAAAGCGTTTCGCTATCACCCATGGCATGAAGATCACAGAACAAAGATGGGATGTGTGAAGACTCATCTGAATGAGCAGCAGCGCACTGCATCAGCAGCTAAGACGTCGGAAGACCAAGGCCAAGATTTAAACCACAGTGCCAAGGACATCCACGCTGTTGGTTCGGATGAGGAATTTGCACAGGCCCTCGATGCCAGGTGCCTGAAACTCAACCTGCCACGAGCAAACGAGACTGAAGATTGGGAGAAACTGGATGCAAAAATCGTCCAGACTCGATGTACTGATAGGGAAAAGCACCCTGGAACACAAACTAGCCACATATGGGGACAGTGTGTATGCCACATGTAGAGACGCCTATGGAGCAAAACTACCCAAAGAGGAAACACCTCGAAAAAGAAACCCAGACGCCAAGAAGAGATGGACAAGATCAGGGTCCAAAAGAAAAACCTCAAGAAGCAAATGAAGACCGCACTGCCAGCTGAAAAACAAGGCTTGGAAAAACTCTGGGAAGACCTGAAAGCAAAACACAGCGCCCTCAGCAAAGCGGAATCTGCGAGGAAGAGGAATAGCAAAAAGAAGAAGACACAAGAGCGCTTCTTCAGAGACCCCTTCCAGTTTGCCAGAACTCTGTTTGAGCAGCCAAAATCTGGGACCCTAAGTGTGGACACAAAGGAGTTCTTCAGCAGCATCTGAGGAAAACATACTATGACTCACAGAGCAAAGCACCACTTGACATTCAAGGTCTGGTGTGGCCAACCAACCCTCAGGAACAGTTCAATGACAAGCCTCCAACGTTGGCGGGAAATCACCAGGGCCAAACGGAATACCTTACCAGCTGTACAAGAAATGTCCCAAGGTGCTGGAGTGGCTCCACAGGCTGCTGCGATCAGCTTGGAGAAACCAGAAGATCAGCGGCCAGTGGATGACGGCAGATGGTGTGTACATCCCCAAAGAGCATAACTCAAGTGACATCAGCCAGTTCAGGCCAGTAACACTACTGAACATTGAAGGGAAAAAAATCTTCTCTGTCATGGCAGCAAGGCTGACAAAGTACCTCATGGAAAACAAGTACGTAGATGGATGTGTCAGTCCAGAAAGGTGGCATCCCAGGCGTGGCTGGCTGTGTAGAACACGCCACAATGATCTGGGATGCAATCCAAAGAGCAAAAACAGAAAAAGAGAGACCTGGATGTAGTGTGGCTTGATCTGGCAAACGCATATGGATCTGTACCCCATGAGATGATACAGTTGGCTCTTGAGACGTACCATGTGCCAAAGAACATCCACAACATTCTCAAGAAGTACTTCAGTGGCTTTTCAGTGCGGTTCTCTACCAAGGAGTACACAACAGATTGGCTGTGCAATTTCCCCAATACTGTTCGTGTTGGCAATGGAAGTCATCATGAAAGCAGCAACAAGCAACGCAAGACAAACAGACCTTGGCGATGGATACAAGATGTCCCCCTCTCAAGGCCTTCATGGATGACACTACAGTGATTTCATCCAGAGAGAGACGAGACACATCATGTGCTGGAGAGGCTGGTTGACATAGTTGCCTCATCCAGAATGAAGTTCAAGCCAAAGAAATCATGGAGTCTCTCACTGAGGAAAGGAAAAGTGGCCGAATCTGTGGTCTTCAGTGTAGCCAACCAGGCCATTCCAACAGTTACAGAAGAGCCAGTCAAGAGCCTTGGAAGATGGCATGATGATACGCTGAAAGACACACAAAAGAAAAGAAACCAAACAGATGTCGGAAGAAGGCTTGGAGACCATTGACCAGTGTGGGCTCCCTGGCAAATACAAGGTCTGGTGTCTGCAGTTCATGCTGATACCAAAGCTCCTATGGCCTCTGATGATATACGACATCTGCACCAGCATAGTGGAGGCAATGGAATGGAAAAATCAACAACAGTTCACAAGGAAATGGCTTGGTGTCCCACCCTGTCTGACTGACATATAGCGCTGTACTGTCGCCAAGCAAAGCTGAAACTACCACTGAAATCCATCCTGGAGGAATACAAAGCAGGGAAGATCAGACTTCAAAGCATGCTGGAGGACTCAGGAGACAAGGTGGTAGAAGCAATCCAAGCCCCAGCTGAAGACAGGCAGAAAATGGAAAGTTCAAGAGGCGATGGATTCTGCAAAAGAAAGTCTCAAGATCAGAGAAAATAACAGGACACACACAGACCAACAGACAAGGACTGGGGGTGACCAAAAAACTGAATGGTGGTCAAAGGCCAAAGGAAAAGCCAAAAGAGACATGATGATTCAGGAGATGAGAAAAGAAGAAGAAGACCAAAAAAGACTCCAAAAAGCAGTCCAGCAGAGCCAGCAAGGGCAATGGACAACGTGGGAGAATGCACTCCAAAGAAGTCTCACTGGAATGACATTTGGCACATGGCCCCTCTCAGGATCAGCTTCATTCTCAGATCTGCATATGACCTTCTGCCCTCAAATGCAAACCTGGTGAAGTGGGGAAAACAGACGATCCTTCATGCCCCTCTGCCATGAAAAACAAACAGTGGAGCATGTCCTAAGCTCATGTAAAGTAGCCCTGGCTCAAGGAAGGTACACATGGAGGCACAACAAAAGTGCTCAAAGAGATTGTACAAGTAGTCTGGGCTAGTACCAACACCACAAAAGGGAAAATCAGGACTCCAAAAGCACTCGCAACATTCTTCATGGCAGGAGGCAGTGAATCATGGCCAAGAACAACAGTGCCACTCGAAGCATGCAGGCAGAGTCTGCTGGACGGAGCAGATGACTGGGAGTGCACTGCAGATCTCCCAGAATGGAAGTCACCCAGAGATCATCAGCAAGAGTGGCATAAGACCAGACATACCAATCCACTCTCAGTCAACCAAGCAGCTGATCATAATCAAGCTCACGGTGCCATATGAGAACAGAATGGGAGGCAGCTCAAATCTACAAGACTGAAAAGTATGCTGATCTGGCAAACAGCTTGAGGAGAGAAGGCTATCGGGTCAAAGTCCTCACTGCAGAAATTGGAGCTAGGGGGTTTGTAGGAATGTCTGCATACAGCCTCATGAAACAGCTCTCGGTTGCAGGGAGGGAAAAAAACAGAGCAGAAGCAGCAGAGAGGTGTTCAAGCAGTATTTCAGAGACAGCCCTAGTATTTCAGGCATATACCCAGTATTTAGGCGTAGTCCCAGTATTTCAGACACAGCCCTAGTATTTCAGGCATATACCCAGTATTTAGGCATAGTCCCAGTATTTCAGACACAGCCCTAGTATTTCAGGCATGGACATAGCATTTAGGCATAGTCCCAGTATTTCAGACACAGCCCTAGTATTTCAGGCATATACCCAGTATTTAGGCATAGTCCCAGTATTTCAGACACAGCCCTAGTATTTCAGGCATGGACATAGCATTTAGGCATAGTCCCAGTATTTCAGACACAGCCCTAGCATTTTCAGCATAGTCCCAGTATTTCAGGGTTAGACCCTGTATTTCAGTATAGTTTCCAGGATAGTCCTAGAATTTCAAATCAGCATTTCAGGTGTAGCCCCCAATTTTTCATAATCATAGTATTTCAGCATAATCTTAGTATTTCAGGGTCAGCCTTAGTATTTCAGGCAGAGATCCTGCACACATAGTCTCAGGCAGATATCAGAGTCCAGCAATTGTGTCCACAGCTATGCACTGCTGTGGACATTTGAATGGAGGGTCCAGCCAGCCCGCCACATGTTCACACCAACATATGGTTGCAGTCTATCCTCCCAAATCATGCGATTACTCTCGTGTGTGTGAGTGTGTGTGCGAGTGAGAGAGAGAGAAGGAGGGAGGGCAATGAGAAGGGAGGAGGGTGGGCACTGTTTCACTCATGCCCATCTCGTTAACCGCAGGTTATTCAGAACTGTTATTCTGTAAAATGTTTGAAATGCATGGACTGGGGAGCTTAATGACATGGTTTACACCATGGGATTTTAGGTCTGTGAAAGATAGCTGTGTACAAAGCGTTCATCACACTTTAAAACACTGAACAACACTGAGCTGTTCCATTCAGGGCACATGGATATTCATGGACAGAGGCCTATTACATCCAAGGAACACAGGTATTCATGGGCAGAAGGCTGTTCCATCTAATACACATGGATATTCATGGACAAAAGGCCGTACCATCTAATACACATGGATATCCATGGGTAAAGGGTTGCTCCATCCAATAAAACAAGGATATCCATGGGTAGTACAGGGCTGTTCCATCCAATAAACAAGGATAACCATGGGTAGTACAGGGCTGTTCCATCCAATAAACATGGATATCCATGTGTAGAGAGCTGTTCCATCTACTAAACATGAATATTCATGGGGAAGGGGCTGTTCCATCCAATAAACATGGATATCCATGGGTAGTACAAGACTGTTATATCCAAGGAACATGGATTTCCATGGGGAAAGGGCTGTTCCATCTAGTACACACAGATATCCTTGTGAAAAGGGCTGTTCCATCCAATAAACAAGGATATCCATGGGTAAAGGGGCTGTTCCATCTAGTACACACGGATATCCTTGGGAAAAGGGCTGTTCCATCCAACATAGATATCCATGGTAGTACAGGGCTGTTCCATCAATAAACAAGGATATCCATGGGTAAAGGGGCTGTTCCATCTATTAAAAATGGATATCCATTGGGAAAGGGCTGTTCCATCCGATAGACATGGACATCCATGGGTAGTACACAACCTTTTCCTCAAACACAGGCAGGTCCCTACGGTATGAGAGGGCATGCTTTGAGAATACATACAGTCAACACAGTGAAGGCGAACATTGGTCACATTTCATGTATTTCTCCCGAAGGCACAGAAAGAAAGAAAAAAAGAGTACAGTTTCACAGGGAACAGCTTGAAGCAAAGGACAGATGGAAAAGGTAACTCAGAACTTGGAAATGAATCAAAGCATCCGCTGGTCAGGTACCAGCAAAGATAAATTAAAACTTTAAAAAATCAACCAATGGCTTTCTGTGTTGCAAACAAGATCGGTTGTAACTTCTGAAACCTGACCAATGGTTTGTCATAAGTGCCTAACCAAGCCACGCCCTTCCTTGATACATGACAACCGGAGCATTTTTTTTTTTTTTCTCTCCACCCACTTTTGCAAATGGATACCATTATTTGTCAAGATATACCCCCCCCCCCCCCCCCCAGCCCCGCCCCCTTATTTCAGCAGCTAGGCATTTGGGCTACATTGCTGGAGAGGTAATTAAAATGTCTGCAAGAACATCAAAATTGAACAGGACTCAAGCAAACTGGAAATGTGGTGACATTAACGCAGACTATCTTTGATAACTTGTCTGATGAACATACATTGCTCAAGGTGTACAACTGTTTTCCAATATACATGTCAAATACACAAGAGTGCCACAATGAAAATAATGCAAGAGAGAAAGGGAGGGAGAGACCAAGAGCGAGAGAGAGAGAGAGAGCGCAATGTTATGAAGTATACAACCAAAGTATTCATATTACCAAATATACAACAGTGATGCTGTTGCCGGTGACAACGATACAAAATACTAAATGCACCAATGACAGCTGGCTTTATAGAGCATGGTCGGGTCACACGCCTCGCACCTAACAATCCATTCCTGTGGTCCACAGGCAGAGTACGGTGCACCTCACTGTCGATCCTCACACACAAACTGTTAAGCATGAAGCACTACCGCTCTACAGTCAGTCTCTACAAACTACCAACAGTTTAGCAAAGGGCCTCGCGGACATGAGGTGACCAATAAAATCAAAGATGCTGCATCAGTAAGGATATACAAGAACTCGTAAACAAATCAAGTCATCCTACTTCCCATCCCCCTCAAGTGGTTGTAAAGGAGGATGGAAAGGGGACAGAACTCAACAAGAACATCAAGGCAATGTTGGACTAAAACAAAACTAAGGAGAATGGCTCTGAACATTTCATATCATACAGAAAAGGCAGGGTGCATCCAAAGGTCTAAATTCCCCTGCACCCAAACATCAAAAGATCCAGAGGGAGAGGGAATTTAGATGTGAAACCATAGAGAACAATGCTCACTTCAGAGTGGATGTAACCAGTGTGCTGTCACTCGTGCCTGCTGCTGGACATGTGAGGTAACAGCAGCTGACGTATTGCTCAGTGTGCTCACTGAGCTCATGCCCTGTGGCTGGGGACAGTTGACCTGTTGCTCAGTGTGCTCACTGAGCTCATTCCCTGTGGCTGGGGACAGTTGACCTGTTGCTCCATGTGCTCACTGAGCTCATTCCCTGTGGCTGGGGACAGTTGACCTGTTGCTCAGTGTGCTCATTGAGCTCATGCCCTGTGGCTGGGGACAGTTGACCTGTTGCTCAGTGTGCTCATTGAGCTCATGCCCTGTGGGTGTGAACTGACCTGTTGCTCAGTGTGCTCATTCCCTGTGGCTGTGAACAGCTGACCTGTTGCTCAGTATGCACACTGAGCTCATTCTCTGTGGTTGCAGACAGCTGATCTGTTGCTCAGAGTGCTCACTGAGCTCATTCCCTTTGGCTGTGCGCACTGTCAGAGAGACTGATGGTACCTGGGGAAGTTCACTTGATACACTTTTTGTACTCAATCACATTCACTTTCCTCCAACCTCCACTAGGTTGACCTGCAGATTCTGTCATGACCTCCCACTCCTGCTGGTCCTACTGACATCACTGGTCAGCCTTCACAGCAGCCGTACTCACTGCCAGCCAGCCAGCCAGATTGACCCATCCGCTTCCCTGCTGACCAGATAGATTTTCCCCGCTTCATAACTGTAAGCAGAGGAGGAAGCAACTCCCCTTATTCTACAGAAATTTCCTATACAACACCACAAAATCTACAAAGGCACAAAAGACTCACAAAGATCTGACCTTGGTTTTAGGGTGAATTTTTTGTGTCATGAGCCGACATACTAACAAAAGCAAAAGACTAATTCACTGTGTGGATGATCATCTCTCAACCAGCAGTTGTTGTTCTGGCAGCAGCTGCACTGACCAATTCCACTCCTTTAAGCAACACAACAACCACTGGACCAGTCTCCAGAGCCTCTCTTAGACTCTGGGTCCTCCCCCCCCCCCCCCCCCCCCTCCCCCGCCATGGCAACGACCCATGGAATGAACTGAGAATGCCCTGCCAATTTCCCTCAACAGAGCAGCGCAACATCATGCCCATCATCCCGACTCCACAGGCAGGGGCAAGCAGTCAGGACCAAATTCACCCAGGACCATTGCGTATGAGGAACACAGGGGTCTAACAAGTCTGGACAAAATTCACCAAGGGTCTAAGAGGACAGAAGTCAGACAAATCAAGAAATCACTGAAGATTTCAGGGTCTTGGAAGACGGGGAGAAAAAAAAAAATGAGGGCTGAATAGGGTGACATGCAGAGACGCACTGATCGATAACCCCAGCTGCAGCCAAGCTTGAAACAAAACGGGCAAGACACGCGACTGGGAAGAGACAGCACTCCAATCAAACCGTCAGTTCTTTTACTTCTTCACAACAGGACCAAGGGGAGCACACAGGACCAGGCTGCCAAAAAGTGGGGGAAGAAGGAGAAGGAAGTTGGTCTGCTGGGGTTCTCCAGTCCTCTTTGGCTAGACCTGCATTCACACAGACATCTCTGCACATCCTCCTTTGCACATTGACATACACACACCATCACACCTGCGCTCAGAAACATCTAAATCAAGATGTGAATGTTTTTCTCTCTTTTTTTTTTTTTTTTTTTTGTTTGGTTCTCAATGAGCCATCAACGTAACATCGACTGGAGTGTTGATCAGAAACTGTACACCAGTGCCACAGCACACAGTGGCACTTCATGCAACATACGCAACACCACCTGACAGACATACACCCCCCCATCTCCCACCCCCCACCAATCCCTTCTCCAGCCCCAACAAGAACTCGCCTGAAAAAAAAAAAAAAAAAAGGTGTCAAATTCTGACTTGCACCATGTGTCTGGGGACACCTCATGCAACAATTTTCTCTCTTTTTTTGTACCACACCCATCCACCTCATCCCCTCCCCTTGAGTGCATGCAGCTTTCCGCTGGGAGCCCCATCTGCCCTAGGGGTCTCTACACAGACCACCTGCCCTCAGTCATGCCAACAACCGACTCCCCAGGCTTCCTTGTGCACGCGCACACACACACACAAACAAACACACACACTCTCTCTCTTCTCTTCCTCCACCGCCAATCTCTCCCCACTCCTTGCTCTCCTCCCCTACCCCCGAGTCTCTCAGGTGTGGCCCGTACACTCTCATCTGGTGACAGGGATGGTGACCACCTTCACATGGGGCTGGAGGGCAGCCCAGACTAACACATACATACAACCCCTCTACAACCCGGACTGACAACATACCCCCCCCCCCCCCCCCCCCCCCTCCACTTGTATGACCCAGACTGACCGACTGACACAAACAACCCAGACTGACTGACAACACACGTGCAACCACTTCCTACAACCCTGACTGACAACATACAACTCCTCCCTACTATCCGGAAAACTCCTCCCTACAACCCCAACTGACAACATACAGCCCAGACTGATAACAACATACAACCCTGACAACATACAACCCCTCCCTACAACTCATATTGGCAACACACAACCCGTCCCTACAATCCAGACTGACAACATACAACCCAGACTGACAACCCCTCCCTATACAACCCAGGCTGACTGACAACATACAACCCCTCCCTACAACCCAGCCGGACTGATACATACAGCCCCTCCCTACAACCCAGACTGACCAACAACATACAACCCTCCCTACAACCCAGACTGACTGACAACATAAACCTCTCCCTACAACCCAGACTGACTGACTAACAACATACAATCCAGACTGAACGACAATATAACACTCCCTATAACCCAGATTGATCGACAACATACAACCCCTCCCTCCAACCCAGCCGGACTGACTACATACAACTCTGCCTAAACTCTGACAACATACAACTCCTCCCTACAACCCAAACTGACTGACAACATAAACATCTCCCTACAAACCAAACTGACTGGAAACATACAACCCAGACTGTACAACAACATACAACTCCTCCCTACAACCCAAACTGACTGACAACATAAACCTCTCCACACAACCCACACTGAACGACAACATACAACCCAGACTTAATTACAACATAGAACTCCTCCCTACAATCCAAACTGACAACATACAACCCCTCCACACAACCCAGCTAACCAGTACAGTAGAATAATGAAGCAAATCCCCCACCTCCAGCTCAACTTATTGCATGAAATCTGCAGTACCCATTTCAGCACACATATTGCTTCTCTGTTTCCCCCTCCCCGCCATGTAAACCACACAAAACTTGAAACAATTATAACGATCCAATTCAATGCCAACGACCATTATCAATGGAAAAAAAAAAATACAAAGAAAACGTACAACAGACTGAGCTTAAAAAGAGAGTAAAAACTGAGCCAAAAACTTCCTGCTTGCGACAGAGGAGTGAACGACCTTGACATGTGCACACGGTGGCATCCACTAGTGACAATTCGTGACCCGATTGGCCAGACAGAAAGATGGCGACAGACGCCCTTTAGGAATGACCTGAGGTGCCTTTATGAAAGCAAGGTGGTAATGACCAGTGCGTGACGAATGACCCAACACCATCCCTGGGTTATGGGGCAGAGTGAGGAACGTGTGTATTCCTGCTCTTACTATGGCTTCACTGACTTCGCCTTCCTCTCAGTGGTGTGACAACTTCAACACGACAGAAAAACATCATCTTCTTTGTCAATTTACCAGCTCTTGATGACTGACTCCAAACATGAAGCAGTCATATGCAATGTATACCGTGAAAATTAACCCATGTTTTGCACAAAAAAAAAAAAAAGACCAAAGCTCAGTGCGTTTCCCGAACTATGATTTTCTCGACCCCAAGCATAAATTTGTTCAGTAGCTCCTCTGCTCTGGTCAGGCTGAGACAAGATCCTTGCTGACCCATGACACGAAGGAAAACGCTAGATGATGACAAAACATGGCTGGGTCTGGCATGGGCATGTACATGACTCGCTGATGGTTAGCACACAAGACTCGCTCATCTCCCAACTTTCCGGCCCTTAAGGTGAATGTGGTGGAGACCATTTGCACCATCCTGACCACGTCAACCTTGCATACATCGAGATCATTCTTCTGCAATTCCAAGTTTCTCACCAGATGTGATACCAGATTGTCACTCAGACAGATATGAGAAGAAGCATGTATTTCCTTGTCGCTGCCACAAGTTATAATGTCAATCTATCTCCAAGCTTATCAGTACATGCAAAAATAACCTACCATAGTCTGACATTAGTTAATGTACATGAAACAAGTGTGTGAAAAAAAAAAAAAAAAAAAAAAAAAAGCACACAGTCTGCAGCTATGCCGTCCTCAGTTCATGATAATCATGACAAACGTCAATGACCTCAACAGAAAAAAAGGTGAAGGTCACCAGGTCAGCGCACTAGCAGCTAGTCATCCTCTTTCCCCGCTGCCTCATCTGACTCGGTGGAAGCAGCAGCTTCCAAAGTGGACAGGCGTGACTCGAGCTCAGTGATGCGTGATTCCTGTGTCTTGACGCTCTGCTTCAGCTCTGCCAGGTCGGCCATGATGGCAGCAGCGTCAAACCCCTCCGGCAGAGAGCCTGTCACACACACAGCACACCGCGTTAACGTCAAACCCCTCCGGCAGAGCCTGTCACATGGCACACCACTTTCACGTCCAGCCCCAAACAATACACCTGGCCTTACGGCCTCCCCAACGGCCTGCATCTTGCACACATCCTGCCAGCCGCAGTGTGGTGGTGACAGGTTCATAGCCCTGTACTGAGCTGTGTCCAGTGCCTCACTCACCCATAGTCTTTGCACACCATTCAGTAAACTGTTGTGCTGGAGAAACCTTTTAAAACTTTTTTGCTAACGCTCCCATTCCTAATGCTAGCAATAATAATCTCACACTTTACTTTTATGCCCTTTTTTCTCTCATAAAAAAGACATTATAATCTCAGTCTCTCAAAACACACACACACACACACACACACACACAGGCGCATATGTAAATTCTCAAATTTACCCTACACACTCTCTAAGCAGGCAACAGGCAACATGTCAATTCAACCCGCTTTCAGACATACAATTTACATGATTCTCTCCCTTGTTTTCATTCTCCTTCCCATGTTCTCAGCATGGTTCTCTCCCTTGTTTTCATTCTTCCCATGTTCTCAGCTCAGACCGATTCCTCTTGCACCCAGAATCACACATAACAGCCGTTAAAGCGTAATCATCGCTAGCAACTACGCAGTGCTATGAACAGCTATGACGCCCCAGTACAGCACAATATTACAGCCACCCCAAGCTGGAATATGACTACACAGTGTTCACTACCGACTGTGCCAACAGGGCTAAACAGGTCACAATACCACCACCCTGATCCTCTGGCAAATCCTTTCTTTCTGTGCAGAACTCAACTGTCCATATTAGTTTGTTCAAACACATACACACACACTTATATGTTAGTGATATCAACCAAACAAACACGCATACTTCCAGTGCTACCTTTTCTGAAAGCAAGTTCAGACAAGTAATATAAATTTCTGTAACATAGCATGGTTCCCCCTCTCCAGTCCCCTGGAACATGATGAAGCGACCCCTTTCAACAGTCAGTTAAGGGGAAACTATATGTAAAAGGTAGACTTTTTGTCAGGATTTTTTTTTTTTTTTTTCAGATGCATGGTTCTAGAACATTGAGAAACTAATGATGCCAAACAATTAAACAGTTGGTCACAACCTGAATGTTTGAAGCCCTACCTGACAGTCAGCTAACATACCTCACAGACTGGTTCCAGCACTGAAGGCACGACCAGATCGTTAACATGTCTCATATATCTGTTCTGATGTCCCAGGCATTACATGAATGTTGATGAACATGTCTCACTTGTCTGCTTTGATGTTAAAGACTAGTCCTACAGAACTGTACAACTTGATACCAAGTTTAAGTTTTACACGATCGACTACTAACATCATCTGCTCTGAAATTTTAAGGCATTGCATGATTGACTACAAACATAATCTGCTTTGAAATCTAAGGCACTCTAGGGCACTGCATGGTCTACTATAAACATCATCTGCTCTGAAATTTACAGCATACATTGTATGTTTAACTACAAACATCATCTGCTCTAAACTTTACGGCATACATCATATGATCGACTACAAACATCATCTGCTCTAAAGTTTATAGCATTACATGGCCAACTATACATATCATCTGGTTGACTATAAATATCATCTGGTCGACTATAAATATCATCTGCTCAAAGTTTAAGATATCTTATGACTGACTACAAACATCATCTGCTCTAAGTTTAGGGTATTATGTTATCAACTACAAACATCATCTGCATTGAAGTTTAAGATATTAAACGATCAACAACAAACATCATTTGGACTGAACTCTAAGATATTAAACAATCAACTATGAACATCATCTGCTCTAAGTATAAGATTTAATATCGACTACAAACATCATTTTTGTTTAAGTTTTCGATACTAAATCATTGACTACAAACATCATTTGCACTGAAGTTAAAATAATCGACAATCAACATCATCTGCATTGAAGTTCAAGATACTAAATGATTGACAACAAACATCATCTGCTCTGAGGTTTAAAGCATTACATGAACAACTACAAACATCATCTGCTCTGCAGTTTTAGATATTAAAAGACTCACTACAGAAATTTGCACTGAAGTTTAAGATGTTAAATGATCAACAACAAACATCATCTGCTCTACGTTTCAAGTATTACACTTTATCCACTAGTAAACCATTGCCATGCACCAAGTAGCTGTTTTGATTCCATGCAAAGTTTTGTATCCATGAGACTGCTCTTTTCCTACCCTTCAGTCCAGAGCCAGAATCTAGCTGTTACAACAATCTACCTGCAACATGACCAAAAGAAAACATCTATACAGGTAAAGCAGCCGAGTGAACCATGGCAAGTGTTGACCCCTGCAGGCAGCACACTAACAACGGTGTTAATGGAAAGCAGTCTACTAATGGCTTCACAGCACAGCACAGCACGGCAGGGCTGATGTTCCCAGGTGTTAGTGCCAGTGACAACACAGGTGACAGAGTGCATCAACACACAGGTGACAGGTAACAGGAGATCTAGGCATCGCTGTCCTTCCTTCCTACTTTCTCTTATTCCAACTTTTATTGTTCATCTGATCCATACTCTGGGCCAGTCTTCCCAGAATAGAACATTCTTCTCTCTCTCTCTCTCTCTCTCTCTGTCACTGTGGATACAAAAAAAAGAGCAAACCAAGAGCTTTTCTTCTGTAAGACAAAACCTACTTTCACCACCTCTGCACAAAGGCTTCCCTCAAAACATGACCCCCCCCCAAAAAAAAGTCTGTGAACAATCCTTTCTCTCCCACACAGATACTATTTTTCTGCCTCCATAGAATGATGCCCCTCTATTCTGACCAACAACTGACCTATCCTTTGTGAAAACATTTAAGCTAACTGTAGCAAAAAAAGGAAGACAAAGAAAAGATTTCATAACCATGGAAGAGTGGTGAAAGCCCTGTAAGTCTGCATGCTAAGGATCTCCATATGACCAGCTCTAGGAAGGGCGTGGGAGAGAGTCCTGTAAGTCTCTGTGTGTGTGTGTGTGTGTGTGTGTGACCCCGCTGACTGCCTAAGTTAAGTTGATGCTGGTCTGTCCCCTTCTCTGTACACAGACCCTCCCCACACAGGGCTCATGTCACAGCGTTTCACTGCTGGCTGAGCAGCCCTCAGACCCTCTCCACTTGTCAACATACAATCTGTAGGCCTTCCTTACCTCTCCCTCATGTGCTGTGCTTTGGGAATAATCATGGATTATGAACATCTAGCGACATTTATCCATGAGGTTCAGCAGTGGTCCTAAGAAAGATCTTGGGCCTAGGTGATATCTTCCGTCTCAGTCTAATCCTGTCATGACTGGTCATTGTGGTCCTTTAATATCTGATTTATCCACTTTCAACTCCCCCCCCCCCCCACAGCCCCACACCCCCATTCTCCCCTGCCTTCTACAGCACCCCTCCTTCCCTAACCCACCCCTTTTAACACTAAAAATATCTTGTTTCTAAGAAACAGAATCTGGATCAAAACAGATAACAGAATCCTCCTCCATACCACAACTGCAGCAATCAAACCTGTCTCGTCAATGACAAACAGGCCATCCTCCATGCTGAAGTACTATGTACTATGTCCTTGCATCCAACAAATTTGATGAAGGTAATGGCGTACCAGTATGCACACTAACCTACGCCCAAGGTAACACTGGCACCATGATCTCCCTGATTTCAAAGACCCCTTTCTACAGTCACAATTCTAAATTCTATTTCATTCACTGATGTCTGATTTCAAAAGGCTATTTCAACAGTCACAGTTCTAAATTCAATTTTTATTTCCTGATGTCTGATCCTAAAAAGCTATTTCTACAGTCACAGTTCTAAATTCACATTTCATTCACTGATGTCTGATCGTAAAGGGCTATTTCTACAGACACAGTTCTGAATTCAATTTGTATTTACTGATGTCTGATCCTAAACAGCTAATTCTACAGTCACAGATCTAAAATCACATTTTTATTCTCTAATGTCTGATCTTAAAGAGCTTTTTCTACAGTCGCTGATCTAAATTCACATTTTATTCACCGATATCTGATCTTAAAGAGCTTTTTCTAGAGTTGATTCTACAGTCACAGATCTAAATTCACATTTTATTCATTGATGTCTGATTTCAAAGTCATAGTTCTGAATTCACATTTTATTCATGATCCCTGATCTCAAAGGACTTTTTCTACAGACCATACTAAATTCACATTTTATTCACTGATGTCTGATTTCAAAGAGCTACTTTTACAGTTACAGTTCTAAATTCACATTTCACTCTCTGTCTGATTTCTATGGGCTACTACTACAGTAACCGTCAGTTCTAAATCCCCATCACGTCAGATGACATCTAAATTCAATTGTCCTTTTCTACAACGCCTCTTCCTGCCAGTGCTCCTTTCCCACCGATGGTGTTAAAGCCTGGTGACACCATCGCAGCAAGCCCTGCTCTTCACCCCCAAGCCTGAAGCGTCCCCAGTATGCACAGCCGGTGCAGAAGCCCCCACATGTGGTTCCCAAGGCGTCGTCTGCCTGCTGAAGCACGACAGCACAGTGCACCCCATGTGTTCCCTGCCGACCCTGACACCCCCCACACAGGGTCGACCCCGGCTACTTACTGTGGCAGAGTCCATGCTCCACTCCACACTCCCCTCTCCTCTTCCTGGGGGACACACAGACTGGGTTATTTTGTGTTAGGATGGTGTCACCTCCCCCTGACCCCCACAACAAACTGCCATCAGTCAGTCATTGTTCTCATGTGTGCTTGGGAACCCATCAAAAAGACTCGTCTCTACCTAAACCCTGCATGGTAATCTTTTTCTTTTCATAATTATTTCATAATCTGAAATACACCTCAAAGCTCCATACACACAGACAGGAAGGAGAGGAGCAAGATGTTCCTTTCAGACCGCAGCCTTCGAAGTGCAGATTTCCTTACACAGCGTGGGGCAGATGCACCAAAGAAATGCAGACAATTCCACAGAACAGACCCTGAGCAAACCTAGGGCTGGATAATTCATTTGGGGTTCTTCTCCCCATGCTGTCTTCCATCCTAACAGTCACACACAATGGTCCCCCCATTTCTCAATTTCTCATTGGAGATAATACAATGTTCTTGACTTGACTTGAATCAAAGTAGTCACTTTATTCTGGCTTCTTTTCCCCTAAGTGTCACCCATCTTAATGATCACATTCAATGGCACCTCATTTCTTAAAAAAAATATTTTCAAGAAGAAGATAATTCATTTTAGGTTCTTCCCAGATCTTTCAACATTCTAACAATAATACACAATGGCACTGCAGATCTAAAAAAAAAAATATATATATAAAATCATTTGAGCTTCTTCCCAAACATTCGTCTACATTGAGAATACCACTGACATATAAACTCTCTCCCCCCCAAAAAAAGTTTTTCTTTGACTATGTGTTCTCTGACTGAAGATTCTTTATGGTAACACCTGGCATACTTCGGGTACATTTCCCTGACAAAAACATTCTTTACTTTAATGCCTGTCTCACTGGCACACTTCAGGTACATTTCCCTGACAAAAGATTCTTTATTGTATGCCTGTCTCGCTGGCACACTTCAGGTACATTTCCCTGACAAAAGATTCTTTATTGTAATGCCTGTCTCACTGGCACACTACAGGTACTTTTTCCTGACAAAAGATTCTCTTATTGTAATGCCTGTCTCACTGGCACACTCCAGGTACATTTCCAAGACAAAAGATTCTTTATTGTAATGCCTGTCTCACTGGCACACTACAGGTACTTTTTCCTGACAAAAGATTCTTTATTGTAATGCCTGTCTTACTGGCACACTTCAGGTACTTTTTCCTGACAAAAGATTCTTTATTGTAACGCCTGTCTCACTGGCACACTTCAGGTACTTTTTTCCTGACAAAAGATTCTTTATTGTAACGCCTGTCTCACTGGCACACTTCAGGTACTTTTTCCTGACAGAAGATTCTTTACTTTAATGCCTGTCTCACTGGCACACTTAGGTAATTTTCCCCAACGGATGATTTTTTTTTTCTTTTTATCTTGATGCCTACCTCATTAGCATACTCTTGGAACATTTTCTCTGGCAGACAATTCTTTACTGTAATGCCTGTCTTACTGGTATACTTTAGGTACATTTCCCTAACAGAGGATTCTTAACTTCAATGTCTGTCTAACTGGTACACTTCAGGTACATTTCTCCTGTCAGATTTTTTTTTTTTTTCTTTTACTGTAATGCCTGTTTCACTGGAATACTTTAGGCGCATTTCCTTAACAGAAGATTCTTTACTGAAATGGTTGTCTGTCTCACTGGTACTGTGGATACATTTTCTCTTAGAAGATTCTTTATCGTAATGCCTGTCTCACGAGAATACTTTTAGGTATATTTCCCTAACAGAAGATTCTTTACTGCAATGCCTGTCTTACCGGAATACTTCAGGTACATTTCCCTAACAGACGATTCTTTACTGTAATGCCTGTCTCACTGGTTTGTTTCAGCTACATTTCCCTAACAGACGATTCTTTACTGTAATGCCTGTCTCACTGGTTTGTTTCAGCTACATTTCCCTAACAGAAGATCTTATACTGTAATACCTGTCTCACTGGTATACTTTAGGTACATTTTCCCTAACAGAAGATTCTGTACAGTAATACCTGTCTCACTGGTTTACTTCTGCTACATTTCCCTAACAGAAGATTCTTTACTGTAATACCTGTCTCACTGGTATACATTAGGTACATTTCCCTAACAGAAGATTCTTTTACTGCAATGCCTGTCTCACTGGTATACTTCAGGTACATTTCCCTAACAGAAGATTCTTTACTGAAATGCCTGTCTCACTGGAATACTCCAGGCACATTTGCCTGCCAGAAAATTCTCTCCTTTAATGCCTGTTTCACTGTATGCTTTAGGAGATTCAACTTCCAGCAGCAGCCCCCCCCCCCCCCCCCCCCCCCCCCCCCCCCCCCGGGCCTGTAGCCCTACTGCTGATCAAACAACACCTGAACCAACACCCTGACCGTGCACTTGAGCATGTTGTAGCCATGGCAGACTCAACAAGAGGTGATTTTGTGCATACCACTTCATGCTTAGATCATCCCTCACTGATCAAAGCACCCACATTGGCCTGTTTCCAACCACTAACAAACTTGTCTAGAATTCCTTCCCCAATCATTTCTTTTCTTTTTCTCTCTCTCTCTCTCTCTCTCTCTCTCTTATCCTAATACTAACTTAACTCTGATTGCAAAATTAAAAAAAAAAATGAAAGAAACCTTCATGGATAAGCAATGCTTGCAAAATGGGAGTTGTGAAACTGTCTTCTTTCTCCATCGATAAACGACAGAACCTCAACTATCATCCACTTCCCATCCTACTTCCCCTGTTCAAATTCAGGGACCTGCACAGACACAAAAAGCCAACGGACAGAGAAAGACAGACACATCCAACAGCAAAACAGTGTGTGAAACAGACACACAGCAGGGTCGCAGGCTTCCCACAACCGTAAGGCCCTTCCATCCCAAAGACCTGGCCACAACACAACACTCGGCAAGGACCTCAGAGAGACTTTACCAGTTTTTAAATATTAGAACTGCCACTGCCTCCAAAGAGACTCAGCTATTTACTGTGTGTTTCTACTCCTGGCTTGTGCCATTTCACAGGCAGATTTTATTGTCACTTTCCGATCCATGCTGTATGCTGCACACAGCAATCTCTCTGTCGACTGCTCTGTCCACAACCAGGTGACACAAGAAGATGTTACCTAGCCCTTAGACCCAGCACCTGTCAGCACTGGTCTGTTGACCACCAGGTGACGCAAGGAAGATGTTTCCTAACCCTTAGTCTCTACACCTGTCTGCACTGGTCTGTTGACCACCAGGTGACGCAGGGAAGACGCTTTCTGACCCTTAGTCTCTACACCTGTCAGCACAGGTGTAGGCTGTGCCATGACTTGTGTCCACACTACACTGGCCTTCAACTCAAGCTCTGACCTTCAAGGGTAGGGCCTTCTTTTGTCCCACTAACACAGTTAACACCCTAGCAAGGTCTAGGTGAGTGTGTGTGTGTGCATGTGTATGTGTGTGCTGGGGGAGAGGGGTGGCACGGGGGGGGTGGGGGGGGGGGGGGGGATATGTGAAGACTCCCTGATCCTCGAACTGAAATGTGGTGCCATCCTGAAACTCCTTTTCAAGAACTAATCAATATTACAGACATGTGATGTAACCCCAATCATTTAATTTAAAGACCACATAATGAAAAAAAAAATCAATAAGTCTTTGTGTCTAGTTTTACTAAAACTCCGCATTCACTGTAAACTGGATTAAAAAAAAACAACAAACAACAAACAAACAAAAAAAAAAAAAAACAAAAAACACCCAACTTCTTTTGCCTTTCCAGTGTATCGAAGAGTAACAGGAACACATTCAAACAAAATTTTGCCAGTCTCAAAATTTCCTCAATGATATTTCCAGTTTAGCCTGACAGACCTGCAGCCCTGCGCACTATGCAAACCATGCGGGTCAGGCTGGACAATGCCCCAAAGACTGACGCTACCACTGGCACTCTGCTTCCTTACTGTGTGTCAGCACGCTACTGCCACATCCCCAACCCACAACATGACATGACATGAAGCAAGAAGACCATTCAGAGAGAAACAACACTGCTAGGAAATGGCTGGCCTGGCCTCTGACACATACATATTTTAATCATCACCTCACTACAGGCAACCTTCACACTGTTCCATGTGATCAGGCAGACACTTTTCTTTTCGTTATTGGAATCATTCTCTTATTTTTTATCCCCTCTCTCTCTCTGTTAAGTTTTTAATGAATCTGAATTCAAAGTCCAAGTGGGTGTGCATGAATGCATCGGTTGTGTGTGTGTGTGTGTGTGTGTGTGTGTGCGCGTGTGTGTGCGCGTGTTTTGAGTGTGGTGTGTGTGCACTTGTGAGCAAGTGTATGTGTGTGCACGGGTGCATATGTGTGTTCATCTCATGAAGCTGGAGTGATCTGTTAATGTACTTCTAAATGCTTAAAATATGTACATAAAGAAATCAACAGTTAAACAAGAATTATCTCAGTATCCATCTCCTAGCTGTACTTTCATCTCTATGTACAAAGCCGAAACATTTCACTCTGATCACACCCATCCAATCAATTAACTCCTTCATCATGGTCAACACATTCCTCACTGATGACTCTGATCAAACTAACAAGTTCTTTCATCAAGATAAGACACCGCACAATACCCTGAGGACTCGCTTCACTGGCCGTTGAAAACTATAATACAATCTAAAGGTTGTGAGTTACAACAAGCTTCCGATTACACATCAAAGACAAACGCCACTGGCTGGTGATAACTGTCCTACATGTATGGAAGTTAAAGCTACAACCAACTCTTGAGTACAAAGAGACACAGGGAGAGGCTTCTTGCTGTCCAATCGATCTGGGACCAGATTATCAAAACAAATTAAAAAAAAAAAAAAAAACAGTTAGTGTAATCCATGTGTTAGCACAAACTGGGATAACTAGATTTTTAAACAAAACAAAACAAAAAAAAAGTTGGTTAGTGTCCAACCAAACTGCATGCTGTCGGTTAAGGATCTGACTAGGATGGCTCCAATGACAGGCTAGATGACACAGACCAGCCAGTGCTGGCAGACACATGACCTGTGAGGCGACCAGTCAGTGACTGGGATGGTGTGCTTCCACACAGGCACGTGACACACATGGTGAAACACCAGGAGTGTGGCACCATAGTGCAAGCCCTGATGGCTTCATAAAGATGAACTCGCAGAGCACCAACCATCATCACCAGCGTTGCTAGAGGTGGGCCAGACTTCCAAGAGCAGATATACAGACCAAAGTTTACAGGAACTATCATAACAAGCCTTATCACCCATCCTGGCCATATCAGTCTCTTGTTCCACTGCATGTCTTGATTAAAATGGCTTAACATGAAAGAGATTAACTTCCATTTCTTGTCGAGTTTCTTCATGCTGCATCATGTACTGACACTGAACACTGTATTGTGATGAGCTGTGTTTGATCATGATGTATTGCTGTGCATTAAGTTAGTATCATACTGAACGTCAATGCACTGTGTGCTAATGAACTGGACCACTTTCCACTCGCTTGCCTAAGCAGCCCATCTCATCACCACCTTGTGCAGTATCATACTGCCTGGCACTGAACAGCAGGACATTGAGCTAGACCACTCTTTAGTCTCTTACCTATGCAGCCCATTTCATCATTTCATCACCATCCTGTGTAGTATCATACTGCCTGGCACTGAGTTTGACCACTCTTTATTCTCTTGGCTAATGCAGCCCATTTCATCACCATCCTGTGTAGTGTTGCATCCCCTGGCACTGAATGGCACAACTGAACAGTGTTGTTCCGAGCTGTGCTGTCCTACCCTGTATTGTGTCACACTGTCCTGTCATCAAGTAGCACTGCAGTGCTGGATAATCTAACTTGTATGTTGTGCCATACTGTCATGTTCATCCTTGTGGCAACCAGTGTCTGGAGGATTTCAGGTTGTTCTTCCAGGTATAGTACACAGCACAGCTTAGCTAACTTTCAGGTGAGGAGTTCTGAACATCCTTTGTTGGTACAGTACACAGCACAACACCTGACTTCCAGGACAGGATTTCAGGTGGAACTTTCTGGGTACAGTACAGAGACCAACATCTGGCTTTCAGGAGAGAATTTCAGGTAGATCTTTCTGGGTACAGTACAGCATAACAACTGGCTTTCACATGACGATTTCAGGTAGATCTTTCTGGGTACAGTAGAGCGTAATATCTGGCTTTCAGATGACGATTTCAGGCAGATCTTTCTGGTAGATTATAGCATAACACCCGACTTTCTGGGGAGTTTTTCAGGCAGATCTTTCTGGTTACAGTACAGCATGACATCCGGCTTTTGATGACGATTTCAGGAAGATCTTTCTGGGTACAGTACAGCCTAATATCTGGCTTTCAGATGACGATTTCAGGTAGATCTTTCTGGGTAAAGTACAGCGTAACATCTGGCTTTCAATGAAGATTTCAGGAAGATCTTTCTGGGTACAGTACAGCATAACATCTGGCTTTTGATGAAGATTTCAGGTAGATCTTTCTGGGTACAGTACAGCATAACATCTGGCTTCCAGGAGAGGATTTCAGGTAGATTTTCTGGGTACAGTACAGCATAATATCTGGCTATAAGATGAAGATTTCAGTTAGATCTTTCTGGGTGCTTTACAGCATAACATCTGGCTTTCAGGAGAGGATTTCAGGTAGATTTTCTGGGTACAGTACAGCATAATATCTGGCTTTAAGATGAAGAGTTCAAGTAGATCTTTCTGGGTACTTTACAGCATAACATCTGGCTTTCAACTGAGGATTTCAGGCAGATTTTTCTGGGTACACCTGACCTTCAGTTTAGTGTTTCAGGTAGACCTTTGAGGGCACAGTACTCAGAAAAAGACTCAACTTTCCAAAGAACAGTTCAGGTGGATCTATCTGGGTATAGTAGTACACAGCACAACTTCAGGCTTTCAGTTCAGCATTTCAGGCAGGTCTTTGTGGGTGCAGTCAGAGCAAAAGACCTAACTTTCCAGCGAATAATTCAGGTAGATCTTCCTACTTACAACACACAGACACAACAGCCAACTTCCTGGAGTTTCATATCTTCCTGGGTACAGTGCATATCCAAACTTCTGGTTTTCAACACTCCTGATCAGTCAGGTCAAGAAGCCTCCACGTCTGTCACAGTCCTGCATCAGGCTGATCGCCTTTTGTCCTGCTGCACCGAAGGTCTGGAGGCTGGGTCGTTGGGAGGAGATCACTCCTCCCCGACTCCTCTTCTCCCTCACATCCCACATATGCTTCTCAAGGGGGACGATTTCCTATGTGCAGCATATGTTTCTTTTTCCTCTAAAGCGGAAGTATCTGTACATCTATGCCTGTGCTGCAAGTGCTTGTGAGCATGCCTGTGTCTGCCGGTGCTTTTGCACGGGTTTGAGCCTGTCCTAATGAACGAACACGTTGTTTCCTTGCATGAAATGCATATATTCACAGCCTCTTTGGGTTCTCCCTCTTCTTGCCCCCTACCTTCATCGAAAGCCCACTTCTTTCCCCCTCTTTTATGATTAAAAAAAGACTGTGAGAGCTTCAAATGCCTAAAAAAAAAAAAAAAAAAAAAAAAAAAAAAAAAAAACCGCATGCCTTCACAATCATGCTAACTACATAAACTCGACGTATTTTTGTGATAACAGAAACGCACACATACAGAAAAACAGCGACAGTTTGTCTCTGGCTGTCCTCCAAAGCGTAAGAAACCCCAGCACAGAAAAAGGCAAGGATTACAAACCCAACGATGCACAGGGATGGGTAGAGAAATCAAGCCACCAAACTCAAGCAACACCCAAACCACAACAACGGATTAAAGGAAAACAACCAAACAAAATGTGAGGCAAAAACACCAAACCACACACAGAAAAAAAAAAAGGTGGGGGTAGGAAAGAGAGAGAAAAAAAACCAGGACAGAAAAAAGGTGATGTTCACATTGTGCGGGCGGGGCTAGGCTAGGCCTCCTGTTCGATTTCCTCTTCGCTCTCATACTGTGCCAGTTTCTCCTCCAATGACTTAATGCGTCGTTCGTGGGCTTTAACGATCAGTTTCAGTTTGCGCATATCATCCAAAATAGCTTGGGGGTCGAAGCCCTGCACAAGATGGACAAGGGGGAAGGGGAGGGGGAAAAAAGAAAGCAAGAAGCAAAATGTTGGTTATTTACATAATGTGTTGCAGTCACTTTCTCGCGCGTGTTTGAGAGTATATGCGTGTGTGTGTGAGTGTGTGTGTGCATGTGCGCGAGCGTGTGTGTGTGTGTACAGCTAAGTGTCTGTAGACTATGCAAGCACACATTCGTAACACAAGAGTCCAAGACTAAGCATACATGTGCCTGCAGCTTCACCTGCACACATACACATTCACAAAAGCATGTATACATACACATACACACATACATGGAAACACACCCATACAATACACGCACACACAGATGCACACACACACACTTTTCTCACACAAACACATTCTCTCTCATCACACACATTCTCATGTAAACACATTCTCTCTCTCTCTCTCTCTCTCTCTCTCTCTCTCACACACACACACACACACACACACACACACACACACACACAGCACAAACACATACACAAACATTCACATACTCACAAAAAGACGTCATATGGAGAAGCACACTGTTACACAAACATGTTCTTACACACACACACACACACACACACACACACACACACACACACACGTGCAAACAAAACACATACATACACACACACACACACGCTCAAACATACACACACACATTCGCACGTATGCACGGACGCACACCATATATTAACACACACATGCACACACACACACACACACACATGCACATATACACTGACACACACATGCACGCACACACGCACGCATGCACACATGCAGATACACACACACACACAAACACATACACACACAAAAAGTAGTGTTATGTAGAAATGTAGTGAAAGTTCCAAACATCAGTGCTGCTCAAGAATTGAACCTCCTGACGGTAAGAAATTAGTCCTACATCCTCCACCACTACCCGACTGGACCACAAAGCTGTACACTATGTACACAGCCTCACACTTCAATCAGTCAACCCCTCAAAAAGGCAAGCACGTTAAAAAACAAAAACAAAACAAAAAAAAGGAGAAATAAATGAAAGGCCAAATGTCCCCACGTGAACAGAGGGCTGTTCCAAGAGGCTGTTCTTAATTCAACAAACTATAGTTTCATGTTTCTTGATGGTAGACTTTTTCACAATCCTTGGGATGGTCCTTTTTTTGACTGAACTTGTCACGTGAACAGAGGGCTGTTCCTTGAGGCTGTTCTTAATCCAACAAACTATTGTTTCATGTTTCCTGATGGTAGACTTTTTCACAATCGTTGGGGTGTTGTTGGTTTTTTTTTGACCGAATTTTTCATGATCCACACATTCTTCATACAGAGTACCGAGTGGGCAACAACCCACCGACGATCATCTCAAAAATTTCTTTGTGCAGATCACTTCGTAACAGCAATCCAGTGATCACTGCCTTAGCATTTTCACACCACATGGGGCAATTCTTGGCTGGACAGACAGACAGGACACAGCGCAAAAATAATATCAACTAGACATTCTAAAAATGTTCCGGCAGACTGTCCATCAGTGGTTTCGGGATACACATTCACGTGTCCTATGACTGAACAGCAAATCGGTAACTGTCCATTTCATAGGTTAATTTCTTTTTAAAAAGCAACCACGCTAGCCTCTCTTTATGAACTGAACCAGTTTCAAAACACAACATCCAATAATTAGGAGTGCTTGAGCAGTAGAATTTCTTTCAGAAAAGATTCAGAGTAGACTAGCGGTGATAACACAGGCAAAGATCAAAAACCAGAAGAAAAAAAATTCACTGTCACCTTCAGATTTATTGAGAAAACTATGATGTGACAACTGAGAAAATGGTGTGTCTGGAGATAAGAGAAGTGCATCAAGTGAAAATGGTGTGTCTTGAGACATGGGGTATGTCACATGTGAAAATGGTGTGTCCTGAGATATGGGGGAGTGTGACTTGTAAAAATGGTGTGTCTTGAGACACGGGGACTGTGACCAGTGAAAATGGTGTGTCCTGAGACACAGGGAGTGTGACATGTAAAAATGGTGTGTCTTGAGACACAGTGAGTGTGACATGTTAAAATGGTGTGTCCTGAGACACAGGGAGTGTGACATGTATAAATGGTGTGTCTAGAGACGCAGGGAGTGTGACATGCTAAAATGGTGTGTCTTGAGACACAGTGAGTGTGACATGTTAAAATGGTGTGTCTTGAGACACAGTGAGTGTGACATGTTAAAATGGTGTGTCTTGAGACACAGGGAGTGTGACATGCTAAAATGGTGTGTCTTTAGACACAGGGAGTGAGACATGTAAAAAAATGGCGTGTCTTGAGACACAGGGAGTGTGACATGTAAAAATGGTGTGTCTTGAGACACAGTGAGTGTGACATGTTAAAATGGTGTGTCTTGAGACACAGGGAGTGTGACATGTATAAATGGTGTGTCTTGAGACAAAGGGAGTGTGACATGTTTAAATGGTGTCTTGAGACACAGGGAGTGTGACATGTTAAAATGGTGTCTTGAGACACAGGGAGTGTGACATGTAAAAATGGTGTGTCTTGAGACACAGGGAGTGTGACATGTAAAAATGGTGTGTCTTGAGACAAAGGGAGAGTGACACATAAATATGGTGTGTCTTGAGACACAGGGAGTGTGACATGTAAAAATGGTGTCTTGAGACACAGGGAGATTGACACGTAAATATGGTGTGTCTTGAGACACAGGGAGTGTGACATGTATAAATGGTGTGTGTCTCTTGAGACACAGGGAGTGACATGTATAAATGGTGTGTCTTGAGACACTGGGAGTCCACCAGTGAAAATGGTGTGTCTTCAGACACGGGGAATGTGACCTGTAAAAATGGTGTGTTTTGAGACCCAGGGAGTGACATGTTAAAATGGTTTGTCTTGAGACATGGGGAGTGTAATATGTAAAAATGGTGTGTCTTGAAACACAGGGAGTGCAACCAGTGAAAAAACGGTGCGTCTTGAGACATGGTGTGTGTGTGTGTGTGTGTGTGTGTGTGTGTGCATGAGAGAGAGAGATACAGACACAGAAACAAAGAAAGTGAGACATAAAGTGAGAGACAAAGAGTTGGGAGTGGAGGTGAGGCAGAACGGAAGGGATAGGTTGCCCTGAAACTTACGTTAAACAAAATGTCAACATTTTTTTTTTTTTTCTTTTTTTCAATTTTCAACATTTTGCTGAAAATTCAACTTGCTCATACCCCATTAGATGACATAACTTTGAGGATGATATCTGGGTTTTTTTTTCTCATTGCTGTTAAAAAAGATTTTTTAACATTCTCACTAGTGTTCTGTTAAATCTTCCTCCAAAAGCTGGTCCAAACCCAAATTGCAATATGAGGACTGCAGGGGTGAGGGAATAAGGGTGGAGGAAGGCTGAAAACAGACTAGGAAAAGAAAGACATTAAAACGAATATGTATTTGAAAACAAAAACAAAAATAAGGGGGGGGGGGGGGGGTAATGAACGGAACACGCAAGCTTGTAGGGAAAAGGTCAGTCACTGTGCTCCAATGATAAACACACTCCACATCTGTACATCAGGTTCAAATATGAAATGCAAACTGTGTGTACGTCATCCATTTAGCCATTTACGCCACTGAAATAGGCACAAAACTGTACTGGTTGGCCAGTTCCAATGGGGGATGCTGAAATTTTGTCAAGCAGTAAAAACAGGAATTGTAGCATGAATGTCATGCAAACTGCAATTCACTTTTTGAATACAACAGAGAGGAAGACACAGTTGCATTTAAGCGTGACTTCAGCACACATTCATCTTGTGCAAAAACGTTTGGAGTTCAGCATGACAAAGCTGACTTGATCGAGTTGAAAAACTTGTGATTTTGTTATCTCCTGTCTTTCAAACTAAACAAAGTTTGTGATGAAGCATCATCAATGTTGTGAAACTGCTGGCCAACGAAGAGTGGTTTGATTACAGACGGAAAATGTTGGACTGGTCAACTCGTAATTTTTGGTTCTGTGAACTGCCAGTGTCTGCAGTTTACAAGATGGTAAAAACATGACTGTTCAGTTCTGTAGCACAGACGAAAGAACACATTTTTGCTGCAGCTGATTTCAGCAATAAACAACTGATCTAATTAACTTCTGAATTATAGGTCAATGGGGCCAAATCAAGATCGATTCACAAACAGGACTACTCAAACTTTGACAAGTCCTTTTTCATATTTTAGTTAGCAGTATTGTATTTCCAGACTTGGCCGGTGCTTCCATGCTAAACACAGACGAGCTGTATGGACTAACAGGTCTGCTTCATGGATCAAGCTTTATCTCAAGGACAACCACAGATCCCTTACCTTGCAACACCTTACTTGCTAGTGCTCAGCTGAGATGGATCATTAGATCCAATAAGCTCAGAGCTGTTTTGGACAGGCAGTGACGTTCAGTCCAGTAATCTCATTGTCCAAAATGTCACTTCTTCATTTATACCCCAAGTAATGGGAACTAGAATATTACAACAATACCTGATGAAATGTTTTCCTAATTAACTAAACATTGAAAATGTAGGTCAACCATCTACCCAACTTCTATCGCAGGAGAGGTTTTGTATGTTTACTTCCCTTTATGCAACCCTAAATATTTCTCTGAGCATGTTAAGCACTCCTTTTTTCATCCTACACACCTGGACACACCGAGTTACGTGTAGAAACAATTTTGGATTGTGAAGTGACAGATCACGCAATTAAGAACAAATGTTTATAATCCAACAGTTTGTGCAATTAAGAACGGCCTTAAAACAAGCTCACTGTCCACTCACTTAACAAAGAAACATGATAAACGTATTAAAAGAGGGGAGAGACAGAAATCACAACTGAAATGGTCTGCACTGTACATCATTCCAAAATGGACAACAACAAAAAAAGAAGGAAAAGAAACAATACAGATGCATAAATGAAAAGAATGGAGTAGAACAGAAATAAAGAACCCAGCACTCACAGCTCTCAGTGCCACTGATTTTCCCAAATGGAGGTGAAATTCATCAACACCAATCTTTGCATGTGTGGGAATGCATACACCTGAGTGAACATGCAGTGTGTGTGTGTGTGTGTGTGTGTGTGTGTGTGTGTGTGTGTGTCTGTCTCTGTGTGTGTGTATGTGTGTGTGTGTGTGTGTGTGTGTGCCATTGCACATGTCTTTGCACATGCATTTGAATATCTCCTTCAGATCCATCAAGTTTCAAATTTAAATTCACACTTTTACCTCTGCCCAATGGAAACCAAACAGACCGATGATCCTGGTTAGCTGAAGACACAGTCCCATGTCATCCTGACCAGGTCGACATTCAGAAAAGAAAGAGAAAGAACAGAACGGAAGGAGGGGGGTGATGACACACTCAGGCCATGTGACAACTCTCTGACAGCTGATTTGCATAACCTGTTTTGTCGGAAGTCTTTATCTCAGCACATTGACAGGCTGTCAGATCATCTTTAACCAGAAACATGACAAGAAACATAATCAAGCCTGGAAAGAAAGAAAAATTGGAAAATACTTAAATCAGCATGTCTCTCTAAAAGTAGAACATTCCCAAAAAACTGAAGTTCATTACACTCAGTATCCCTTGCACGAGTGAGATTAACCAGCAATAACGTGTGGAAAAGGGAGAGCACTGCAGACACACAGAAGGAAAAATGCATGTTACCTCTCCATCATTTCCTTACCTGGCATGCCAAATTACATATTTCTAATTATTTCATTACCTATCATGTCGAATCACACCCTTCTTCAGCCTTTCAACCCTGCATGATTCCCTAGGTTCTCGCCTCATCATCTTCTTGTGCTTCATCATATCAATAGTTTACAAGCAAAAATAGTTTTTTCTTTTTTCACTGTCCTGGAAGATACCATCTTTTTTCTTTCCTCATTCCCATTTAGGCTGAATGGTTTTCTATGTCAGCATGTGATTATCTTGCACCTGACAGAGTTTCTTCCTCTGCAATGTCAGCAGTCTTGATGTGGCCTCTATGGTCAGGCGGAAAACGCCACAATACATCATTAGTCATCTTCTTTCTCCATCATTTCCTCATCTTACATGTTTCAGTATAATTATTCTCTCTGTAATAGTCCAGTACCATCTGCGTTACAAAATCTGTGTTCTCCATCCTTTCGCCATGTAGCGATACTTGCATCCTTCAGCAGTTCCTACCATGTATGTTATGCTCCGATGATCCATCAAGCTGACAGCCATGAACATGCCCCACATCACCCTGACGGGACACAGCAGCATAAACAGCTCCACAGTGAATGTCGGCAATGTGACTGCACCGAAGGAAGGATTCCACCATCTGAAATGTCCAGATTTTCCCCCGACCTCTCCTCAGCCGTCATGAGAATGACCTGGAGGACCATACACTGTCCACACCACACATGGCACAGAATGTCCCCCTTCATCTCCCACACTGACCACAACACACACGGCCAGCCCAGAATGTCCTTCATCGTCTCCACACTGACCTGAAGGACCCTCACTGACCACAACACACATGGCCAGCACAGAATGTTCCCCATCATCTCCACACTGACCACAACACAAATGGCCAGCACAGAATGTCCCCCATCATCTCTCCACACTGACCTGAAAGACCTCACACTGACCCAACACACATGGCCAGCACAGAATGTCCCCCATCATCTCCACACTGACCACAACACACATGGCCAGCACAGAATGTCCCCCATCATCTCCACACTGACCTGAAGGACCTCACACTGACCACAACACACATGGCCAGCACAGAATGTCCCCCATCATCTCCACACTGACCTGAAAGACCTCACACTGACCACAACACACATGGCCAGCACAGAATGTCCCCCATCATCTCCACACTGACCACAACACACATGGCCAGCACAGAATGTTCCCCATCATCTCTCACTCTGACCACAACACAAATGGCCAGCAAAGAATGTCCCCCATCATCTCCACACTGACCTGAAGGACCTCACACTGACCACAACACACATGGCCAGCACAGAATGTCCCCCCATCATCTCCACACTGACCACAACACATATGGCCTTCACAGAATGTCCTCCAATCTCCACAATGACCTGAAGGACCTCACACTGACCACAAGAGGCTGGAAAGGGAAGACAGACAAAAAAGGATGCCATGGAAGGATGAAAAACTCCAGCATGCTGACCTGTGTCGAAGAAAAGGAAATAAAATTCACCTTATTTTACTAAACTGTCAAAAGACAATTATCAATGGCAGTGGGGTTGCTAGATACGGTCTCTTATCTCCCTTTGCCCCCTCAGTCCCTCAGTCAGTCAGTCAGAGCAGTGAGGACAGTGGACACTTACAGGGGGAAGGGCGGGGCGGGGGCAGCCACAGCAGCAGGAGCAGCCTCCGAGGCCACGTTGTTGGTGGACTGCACTGTGGAGGAGCGGTTGGGAGCCTTGTCCAGGATGTTGGAGCGTCGCACCACCTTCAGCTTCTCCTTCTGAGAGGTCTGGACCCCGCCCTTCAGAGATATCTGAACACCCACACCTGTGTCTGACCCCACCCTTCAGTGACACCTGAACACAAACACCTGTATCTGACCTCACCCTTCAGTGACACCTGAACACACACACACCTGCATCTGACCACACCCTTCAGTGACACCTGAACACAAACACCTGTATGTAACCTCACCCTTCAGTGACACCTGAACACACACACCTGTGTCTGACCACACCCTTCAGTGACACCTGAACTCACACACCTGTCTGTGACCCCACACTTTAGTGACACCTGAACACACACACCTGTGTCTGACCCCACCCTTCAGTGACACCTGAACACACACATCTGTCTGTGACCCCACCCTTTAGTGACACCTGAACGCACACACCTGTGTCTGACTCCACCCTTCAGTGACACCTGAACACACACACACTTGTAAATGATCCCACCCTACAGTCACACCTGAACACACACACACACCTGTGTCTGACCCACCCTCCAATGACACCTTAACACACACACACCGGTCTTTCATCCCTCCTTTATGGATCTGAACACACATACCTGTCGTCAGCCCCTCTCTTCTGGGTCACCTGACATACACTGACTCAGACAGTCCACTGAGGGAGAGACCTTTCATTTTTCATGGAAGCAGCTGGACTCTATTTGTTCCCATCTTTCTTGCTGACCAAGGTGAATCAGCCCATCAACAGATCAACACATGCATTTCTTTCCTTGCCACAAAGCTGAACCCGTTTCTACAGCCCTGATATGGCCCTTTGCGGTCGGCTGGGCTATAAGCAACATTATCTCCCAGTGCTTACAGCTTACTCCCCTTACATGTAGCAGTCTAACCTGGGCAATCTTCTTGTAAGTGGTTTCCCTCGCAACCTACCAGAACGGGTTCAGCGTTTTTGCCGCCGAAGAAGTCATCAGCAGAGATGGCGGCCTCCTCCCGGCCGTGTCAGGGTAAAGGTCGTCTTGGAACAGTTCCGACTGCCCACAGAACACATCAGACTTCATGTGTTGTGGTTATAATTAGAGCAAAGGCGACTGACATACCCCTTCTCAGGACTCTCACCACATATGAGGAAAAAGTCCCATCTCCTAACATAGAAAAGAACGACAAGGACAACATGTATGCAAACCATCAATGAATACCATCATACCAATACAGCTAAAGGGTTTGTTTGTTTTTTACAGGTGAATAAAACTATAAGCACAAAGCATTCTGTTAGTTTTTCACCTGGAGTATACAGAGAAAAAACATTCTGAAAAGCCACACCACCAAACAGATCCTGCACAGCAGACAGCTTGGGTCCACTGTGGACAGTATGGAGCACCCGTACTTGTCCAGATGACAACCCCTCCCCCCCCCCCCCCCCAAAAATGGCAAGTACTCAACTGTTATCAGAGAAAATGTAAGCGATGTTAACAGAAACCTGGGCCACAAAGGCAACACAACAGTGGAAGACAGCAGTGAAAAAAGGAACGAAGCAAGGCAGATCAAAGAAGTGACAGAGAGAGACAGTGTCCAGTACCACACTTCGTAAAGCATGGACACGTTTTGTACTTAACCAGCTCTACGCCTTCCCACACAAGGGATACACATCATCTCACATCACGCACTGCCGCACCATTGCTCAATCATGACATCATATTTCAATCATACCAAAAACCGTCTGTACATCACTTTGATGCACATCGTGAACCAAACCATTCACCTTTACCATGGATCCCGTATCAACGCAGTTTTCACTTCGTCATAGATCCTAGATCAAGACGTTAACCTTCATCAATTCATCATGGATCCCACTTCAATGCATCAACCTTTATCAATTCACCATGGATCCCTCAATACCTTCATCATTTATCATGGATCCCTCATCAGTACTTTGACCATTATCACTTCACAAATCCCATATCAAAACTCAACCTTTAGCAATTTATCATGGATCCCACATCAATGCATCGACCTTTATTAACACATCATGGATCCTTCATCAATGCAACCTTTCTCACTTCACAGATCCCATATAAAAAAAATACCCAATATCACCTCATTATGGATCCCACATCAAAACATTATCATCTCATTTATAGATCCCACAACAAGACATCAATCTTTCTCACTTCACCATAGATTCAACATCCGTGCCTTGACCTTTATCACTTCATGGAATCAATGCATTAACCTTTATCATGTCATCCAGGACCGCACATCCATTCATCAACTGTTCAACCATCAACCAATCACCAGGAGAGGAATCAGACGGCGAAAGTCAAACAACCCTGACCTTTCTTGGTACAGTGAAGGGAATGACCTCACACAGCCCGTTGTTGTGCAGTTTGTAGAACCCTGCACACACACACACACACACACACACACACACACACACACATGTTCATAAATGCACACACACATCACAAATCAACCATACATACATGATACATGTCTGTTTGCAAATACACAAATTTTAACCACAGATACATATATATGCATATATTACTTATCGGCAATCACATACACATCTGCACAGAGACACTTAAACAGACCAACACCTATGCAGGGAACAATAACAGCCGACACTTATCGTCCACTTACAGGTCCAACGAAAAACATCAAAAGGTTTGGGGCTTTTCCCACACCCTCCCTGTCTGACTAGGTATCCTTGCCATATCAGACTCTTTGAAAGTAACAACTTGTTTGCTGGCCTTGTTTGGCTGTGATTTCGTGGCTAACGCAGTATTAAGACATCCTACATAGCTACATTCATCCCTTCTTTTCTACAGCTCAAGGCCAAGCAGGTCACTACTCTCAGGGTTTCTGCTCTGTCTTGCCTTCTCTTTTCTGGATTAACCATGTCAGTGGCTCATGCTCCTTTACTTGGTGGCTTGACTAACCCTTTTTAGCAGTGATTCTGCCTCCTGCTTTGCCTTTTTCCTACCCACCATCTTCTCACTCATGTAACTCCCAAAGACAACAAAGAAATTACTCCTCACATCAGCTGCAAATTGATGAAAAGCTTCTGGTTTACGTGCACTAAATCAGAAGTGGTCATTATTTATGGCACATTAAAAAAAAAAGAAGAAAAAGGCAGGCCCTTCTGAAGAACAATTTTCTTCCTTACCTCCAGCCAATAAAGACAACGCTGTTTATAACAGGGAGAAGCTGAATCAGCAACAATATTGTTTATAGTGGGTCTTCTATGTCTTATCTCGTTTCTTTTCTTTTTGCAGATGTTCAGCCTCCCGATTTGCCGTATTCCGTAAATGTTCTCGTGACTGGTCAAGAACTGGACAGAAAGTTGTACATGCAGGTGTTTTGATCATGAAGTCCCATTTGACCAGGACACAGCAGGACCTATGTTTGTGAGCCCCAGGTAGGCAGAATGCTGTACATGCAGGTTTTTTCCCCGAAGACGTGAGTATGGCTGCCTTAATGGCAGGATCAAAAACGGTCATACACACAAAACTCCACTGCCTGTCTATACAGGCAGTGGCTGCAGGAGTATCAGCCTGCGTACCAGAAAGAAAGAAAGTACATTCATGAAGTCCTATTTGACCAGGACACAGCAGGGCCTATGGTTGTGTGAGCCCCAGGCAGGCAGCAGTTTTTCACAGTCAGAAAAACACAACTTTCCTGGACTGAGAACACTCTTGGTCAAATGCTCAAAACTACAGGAATGCATACAAAGAATCAGGAAAAGCAATAGAAATAGAAATGGGTTTGTTTGAAGTCATGACGTGCTATTTCTTCACTTCTGTAGAAAGTCATGACGTGATATTTCTGCACTTCTGTAGAGTCATGACCTGATATTTCTGCACTTCTGTAGAAAGTCATGACGTGATATTTCTGCTCTTCTGTAGAAAAGGTCTGACTGTTTTGTTTCTTTGTCCCACAGAGAATTACACCAAAAGTGTTGAAATGATTTTTTTTTTAAATTTGTTCCTAAAAAGAACATTTTTTTTTAAAAGAACAAAAAAGGTATTGGGACTTGGAACAAACCATTATTTCTAGGGCAGCTGCCCATCGTGCTCAAATCTGTAGTCTGCATTCCTTGCAACAACAAAAATCATTCTTGTCTTGCCAGCTCACTGTGGCACCATGGCTGGGTGCTTACCATGCAATATAAAGCCAGCACTACTGTTCCCTTCACCTTAGCTCTGTGCTTACCATGCAATACAAAGCCACACTACTGTCCCCCTCATCTTAGCCCAGTGCTTACCATGCAATATAAAGCCAGCACTACTGTCCCCCTCATCTTAGCCCAGTGCTTACCGTGCAATATAAAGCCAGCACTACTGTCCCCCTCATCTTAGCCCAGTGCTTACTGTGCAATATAAAGCCAGCACTACTGTCCCCCTCATCTTAGCCCAGTGCTTACTGTGCAATATAAAGCCACACTACTGTCCCCCTCATCTTAGCCCAGTGCTTACTGTGCAATATAAAGCCGCACTACTGTCCCCCTCATCTTAGCCCAGTGCTTACTGTGCAATATAAAGCCGCACTACTGTCCCCCTCATCTTAGCCCAGTGCTTACTGTGCAATATAAAGCCGCACTACTGTCCCCCTCATCTTAGCCCAGTGCTTACTGTGCAATATAAAGCCGCACTACTGTCCCCCTCATCTTAGCCCAGTGCTTACTGTGCAATATAAAGCCGCACTACTGTCCCCCTCATCTTAGCCCAGTGCTTACTGTGCAATATAAAGCCGCACTACTGTCCCCCTCATCTTAGCCCAGTGCTTACTGTGCAATATAAAGCCGCACTACTGTCCCCCTCATCTTAGCCCAGTGCTTACTGTGCAATATAAAGCCAGCACTACTGTCCCCCTCATCTTAGCCCAGTGCTTACCGTGCAATATAAAGCCAGCACTACTGTCCCCCTCATCTTAGCCCAGTGCTTACCGTGCAATATAAAGCCGCACTACTGTCCCCCTCACCTTAGCCCAGTGCTTACCGTGCAATATAAAGCCGCACTACTGTCCCCCTCATCTTAGCCCAGTGCTTACCGTGCAATATAAAGCCAGCAGCACTACTGTCCCCCTCACCTTAGCCCAGTGCTTACCGTGCAATATAAAGCCACACTACTGTCCCCCTCACCTTAGCCCAGTGCTTACCGTGCAATATAAAGCCACACTACTGCCCCCCTCACCTTAGCCCAGTGCTTACCGTGCATTGCAATATAAAGCCACACTACTGTCCCCCTCACCTTAGCCCAGTGCTTACCGTGCAATATAAAGCCACACTACTGTCTTCCTCACCTTAGCCCAGTGCTTACCGTGCAATATAAAGCCACACTACTGTCTTCCTCACCTTGGCTGGGAGCTTACCATGCAATATAAAGCCAGCACTACTGTCCCCCTCACCTTGGTTGGGAGCTTACCGTGCAATCTCACAGTGACAGACGTCCAGCCCTCGCTTGTTCATGAAGCCCATGCCACGCTGGGGGGTGTTGGAACTGAACAGGTTCAGGAAGTGGACGTACGGCGCTTTGTCCGTCACCTCATAGTAACGTATCAAACTGTGTCCCCCTAAGACAAATCATCACCATCCTCCCCAGCATCACCGTCATTGTTGTCATCACTTTCATCAGCATCATGTTCAGGTTCGCACAGTAAAGGTCAAACTTCTTGTCTGTCCCCTGTTGGTCCTGTATCTGACTATGTCCTGTATCTTAGGCCCCCTGGTGTTCATCATCATTGTATGCATCATCATCATCACAATTGTCACTATCAGTGGCATCATACTCGGGTTCACACAGTGAAAACAAGTCTCCTTGCCTGTCCCCCTCTAATCCTGCATCCAACTGTACCCCTGTCATGATTCATCATCATCATCATCATCATCATCATCACCATCATCATCATCACCATCACACCACCACAACCATCATCTTCCCACAACCATCATCATCTACTTATCATCTTTTTTTTCATTATCAAAAACCAAACACTTTTTCCCCCCCAAACAACTTCATCAATGTAATAATTACAGCCACCAGCATCCCTGTAGAGACATTCCACCCCAACTCCCACCCTCTCTCACCTTGCCGGCCAGGTAGACCATGGCGGTATCGGGGTCGTAGAAGATGAACATGACACCGTTGCTGTTGTCAATCTCCTCCCTTGTCAGTGGCTCCGACAGGTCATTCTGTCAGTGATAGACATGGGCACAGTGTAGAGGGCACTACAGTTCACAGATATCATCACTGATTGGACAGGACAGAGATGGACATGGGCACAGTGTCTGTGCAGGGCACTACAGTTCACAGTTCAGTCATCACTGATTGGACAGGACAGTGATGGGCATGGGCATAGTGTCTGTGCAGGGCACTACAGTTCACAGTTATCATCACTGATTGGACAGGACAGTGATGGACATGGGCACAGTGTTTGTGCAGGGCACTATGGTTCCCTGTTCTCAGGTTAAACAGACAGGATCTCCACTAACATTTCAAAGACCATCAGTAACAGTGTGCGCGTTAACCTCAGCAGACAGGAATTTTCCCTTGGTAATACATCTTATCAGCAGCATGTGTGTTAACCTCAACAGACATGGAGCTTCCCCTCATAACCTAAACTTTCAGTAACAGTATGCATGTTGACCTCAACAGACTGGGATTCCCCCTTATAATACACATGACTAACAGTATGTATATGTAACCCCAACAGACTTGGACCTTTCATTTAAAATAAGCTTCAGTAACAGTATGTATGTTAACCTAAATAGACATGGACCTTTCATTTATAATAGGCTTCAGTAACAGTATGTATGTTAACCCCAACAGACAACATCTTCTCTCCCATTACCTACATGTTCAGTAACAATATGTATGTTAACCTTAACAGACAGGGATCTTTCCCTTATAACCTAATTGTTCAGTAACAGATGTATGTTAACTCTACCAGAAGGGATCTTTCCCTCACAATCAACATGTCTAGCAACAGCATCTACGATACCCTTTACAGACAGGATCTTCCCCTCATAACCTACATGTTCAGTAACAGTATCTATTTTAATCCTAACAGACCGATCTTCCCCTCATAACCTGCATATTCAGTAACAGTATCTATGTTACCCTTTACAGACAGGATCTTCCCCTCATAACCTACATATTCAGTAACAGTATCTATGTTAACCCCAACAGACAGATCTTCCCCTCATAACCTACATATTCAGTAACAGTATCTATGTAACCCTAACAGACAGATCTTCCCCTCATAACCTACATGTTCAGTATCTATGTTAACCCTAACAGACAGATCTTCCCCTCATAACCTACATATTCAGTAACAGTATCTATGTTAACCCTAACAGACAGATCTTCCCCTCATAACCTACATGTTCAGTATCTATGTTAACCCTAACAGACAGGATCTTCCCCTCTTAACCTACATGAACAGTAACAGTATCTTTGTTAACCCCAACAGACAGATCTTCCCCTCATAACCTACATATTCAGTAACAGTATCTATGTTAACCCTAACAGACAGATCTTCCCCTCATAACCTACATGTTCAGTATCTATGTTAACCCTAACAGACAGATCTTCCCCTCATAACCTGCATATTCAGTAAAAGTATCTATGTTAACCCTAACAGACAGATCTTCCCCTCAAAATCTACATGTTCAGTAACAGATGTATGTTAACCCTAGTAGACAGGATCATTTCCTCAAAATCTAAACTACACCTTTAGTAACAGTATGGTCTAACCTTTAACAGACTTGATAACACATCATAATTTTTAGACCTTCCATGCTAGACCAGCGCCAAGCTGGTCTTTCATACACTACCAAATGCTGAGCATCATATTCTCCAGGATCCACAAGTTGCACAACCATGCCCGAAAGTTAGCAGCAGAAGCACAGGAGACACAGATCATCACTGGAATACCCCCACATCCACCACCCCAAGTACTCACTGTGTAAAAGAGAAGTTTCACAAACTAGACCTAGAATCTACCATTGTAATACTGGTCAGTTGAAAAGAGTTGACCGTTGGTGAGTTGGATGAATAAGTGGTCCTAATGCTGTTTAATGACATCATTGCCTCTTGACATCAGAGTCCACTTCACTGCAGGTGTGACTGACATGAACTGATGCTTAGTGTCAGTGTGTGAGGGGACCCGAGATGTGGGCGGTCAGTATCAATCAGCCGAAGCAGCACACAACCTGACATACCCACATCAAATTTCATCCATTTCTAGATTTTTGACACAAAATTCAGTGCAACCTACACTTGCAGGGGTTCTGTAACTGCTTTTGTTGTTCAACAAACAGTAAACTGGCTGATATGGTGGCGCCCTCCAGAGGTAGAACTCACTCACGCCAACTCCGCGACTGAGCAATTATTATCATCAGTAGGCGGCTTGGTAGGTGGTGTCCTGCATAGGTTGGATCAGAACAGCCACCACTGAACACCACGAAGTGACTCGGCAATAGTGCAGTGTCTCCTTCACTGGGTTGTCTCTTGAAGACCTGACACTGACTGCTCCCTGTGGATTGTTGGTGCTGGGGTTGTGGCGTGCCTGCGGATGGGGGTTGGAACGAGTGGCGTGAGTTCTGGGGCACTGGGACAGCACAGAAGATGGGACAGAAAAAAAAAAAAATGGAGAAGTCATGTGGTCTAGAAAAGAATGTCACAGAGTGGTGCATTGGCTCCGAACAATTTGGTAACACCAATGATGAATCTCACAAGGCGTGTGAAATTTGGAGTATAATGCCGAGTCCTCACAAGGCATGCGAAATAAGACCCTGCGCGTGCATGCTTGCTTGTATGCATATGCTGGGAATTCATGCGTGTGTGGATGCATGTTTGTGTGCACATGTGTGTGTGTGTGCCTGTATGTGCACATATGTAGTGTGCATGTGTCATGTAGACATGCATGCGTACTGTGTGCATGTGTGTGTGTGTGTGTGTGTGTGTGCAGGTGTGAAGGAAGGGAAGGTCACCTCGTCCCAAAGTGCATACTGTCTGGCGCTCATTCTGGAAAAGCCGGTGGTGAAGATCCTGCCGTCCTTCATGTAACAGGACTGTGCTGGTTTGGCACCATCGTGAGCCTTGCACTCCTGAACATCCACACACACACATACAGTTGCGAGGAAACAAGTTCATAAGCACACACACACAGCAGGTACAGAAACACAAAAAGCTGGAGCACATCCACATATGCATGTCATTATGTGCACACACACACACATACGCATGCACATGTGCACACATGTACACATACATGCATGCACGCACACACACACACACACACACACACACACACACACACACACACACACACACACACATATATACACACACACAGAGTATCTAAACAAACACAAAGGCAACACACACACACACACGCACACACACACACACGCACACACACATGCATGCGTGCACACACACACACACACACACACACACACACACACACACAAAGCCCCTAGTGAGCAACCCTCTGCACTCTTTCCTGTTCAAGTGTGTGGCCAGTCTTCTTTGCTACTCGCTCTTCTCTCGTCCCTCCCTCTCTCTGATCAACACACACACACCCCACCCCCACCAGCTACACACATGCAGAAAGCACTTCAAAGGCCAAACTGTCCGTTTTGATAACGTTTCCTTTTTCTTTTTTTTTCCCCTGTTCTGATGCTATTCAACCATGTACTCACAAATGTCAAATTTAGTCTCAAATTCTTAATTGTATCTATACATAGGATCTTCTGCAATTCACCATCATCAGCACTGACCTCGAATTAAGCACACATTATCTTTGTTAAGTTTTCTTACAGCATTCATGCTCCAAATACATGTAGTTAGTTCCTCTACTCAAGTTGAACGGGTGTAAAACAATGCAAGCCTGCTTGTGTGGATTCTCTAACCCCCCTCTCTCATTTTGACTGTTATATATATAAATTTGTCCACTGCCCTCTCTCTCTCTTTCTCCCTCTCTCACACACACACATTCCTACAACACATCTTCATTACAAATTCCTATCTCACCACAAGCCTCTTTGTCATCAATATATTATTATTACAATTATCATTATATTATTATTATTATTATCATCATCATCATCATTATTATTATTGTCAACACCATCACTACCTTCACCATCAAATCATTCACATCATTTACCATTCACTGCTACACACACACACACTCCACCTCCACAACGACGCTGGACCTGAGGCTGACAGAAAAGAGCAGCGTCATTACCCACCCGCACAATCGCTACACTACTACCCACTACCCACCCGCACAATCACTACACTACCCACCCGCACAATCGCTACACTACCCCACCCGCACAATCGCTACACTACCCACCCACACAATCGCTACACTACCCACCCACACAATCGCTGCACTACCCACCCCGCACAATCGCTACACTACCCATCTGCACAAACACTACATTACCCACCCGCACAATTGCTCCAGTGTGGGTGTCCATGATGCGCATCTGCTTGTCCTTGGCTGTGAACACCAACCGGCTGCCGTCACGATTGAAAGAGAGGCTCCACACCTGAATATGACAGCGATGTAACTCATACATAACTACTGCCAGTCTTCTTAAGGGAGGCAGTGACCATGATAATTAACCACGATAACACCCTGTCACAGAACATTGGCTCTTATCTGTGCAGTTTCATTGTCTTTTTTTTTTTTTTTTTTTTTTTGCTGTCCCAACCTCTGCGTCACCTCAGAGGCAGTGCACCCACGCCGCTCATTCCAACACGAGTCACTTCAGTGGTGTTCAGTGGCGCCTGTTCTGATCTAACATACGCAGGACACAACCTACTAAGCCCCCTACTGACGACAATAATTGCTTAGTCGCGGAGCCGGCGTGAGTGAGCTCTCCCTCCGGAGGGCGCCACCACGTCCGTCCAACGACAACCCCCATGGACTCGCCGATACCGGTGACCCCGACGGAACCAAACCAAGGCCACACAGATGCGGAGAGGACATCGAAACTGAGGTCACCATGAGAGCAGGGCATGAAGGGCCACAGAATTTGAGACTTTTTTTTTTTTTTTTTTTTTTTTTTTTTTTAATGCTGATCGATGAGAATGAGGATGATTAGATGATGCTACGGATTTCCATTTCGGTCTGAGACTACATGACAGGGCTGTACTCTACGCTTCCTTTCATAATATATCCCGGCGTCAACCAGGCCCGAGAGATACAGACACCTGCAGTGTTGGTCAGGAAATTTGAGCAACACTCTCAGAAACGCATCCATTAAGTGGATGAAACTCGACTGTGTGGTCCCAGTCTCCCAACTGAGTCCGCAGCAAACTCAACTCTGGGTAGGAGCCGGTCGGGGCAGAAAAACCCACATGACTTCTGATGGGATTCGAACCCATGACCTCCCAGCCGGGAGTCCGCGACGCTAACCACTTCGCCACGGCACCACTCCAAACCTGCTAAGAACCACTCGAAACAATATCTACTTTCCATAAATCTTGGATCGATAAAAAGCAATATAGCCCATTTCAGGAAGTCAAAAATCAGAGCTGGTGGGAACACCCTGAACAATGTCTTCATGGTGTCTGCTACGTAAATTGCTGATGCCTGATGTCATGCACATCCTGAAATTTTTTTTTTTTCTTTTTTTTTTTTTTTTTGCTGTCCAACCTCTGCGCCACCTCAGAGGCAGTGCACCCACGCCGCTCATTCCGACACCCCGTCCACAGCCACAGCCCGGTTGGCCCCGCCACAACCCCGCACTGGCAATCCACAGGGAGCAGTCAATGTCAAGTCGTCAAGAGGCAACCCCACCGAGGAGACACTGCACTGCTGCCGAGTCACTTCAGTGGTGCTCAGTGGCGCCTGTTCTGACCTAACATACGCAGGACACCACCTACTAAGCCCCCTACTGACGACAGTAATTGCTTAGAGTCGCGGGAGCCGGCGTGAGTGAGCTCTCCCCCCGGAGGGCGCCGCCACCACGTCCGTCCAACGACAGCCCCCATGGACTCGCCGATACCGGTGACCCGGACGGAACCAAACCAAGGCCACAGACGTGGAGAGGACATCGAAATTGAGGTCACCATGAGAGCAGGGCATGAAGGGCCACAGAATTTGAGACTTTTTTTTTTTTTTTAATGCTGATCGATGAGAATGAGGATGATTAAGATGATGCTACGGATTTCCATTTCGGTCTGAGACTACATGACAGGGCTGTACTATGCTTCCTTTCATCATAATATATCCCGGCGTCAACCAGGCCCGAGAGATACAGACACCTGCAGTGTTGGTCAGGAAATTTGAGCAACACTCTCAGAAACGCATCCATTAAGTGGATGAACTCGACTGTGTGGTCCCAGTCTTCCCAACTGAGTCCGCAGCAAACTCAACTCTGGGTAGGAGCCGGTCGGGGCAGAAAAACCCACATGACTTCTGATGGGATTCGAACCCACGACCTCCCAGCCGGGAGTCCGTGACGCTAACCACTTCGCCACGGCGGCTGGTCCCACATCCTGAAATTATTGGCATTTGCTATGTAAAGTACAAATGTCTAATGATGTCATGTACATCCTGACACTATTGGTGTCTGCTATGTAAAGTACTGATGTCTGATGTCGTGTACATCCTGACACTATTGGTGTCTGCTATGTAAAGTACTGATGTCTGATGTCATGTACATCCTGACACTATTGGTGTCTGCTATGTAAAGTACTGATGTCTGATGTCATGTACATCCTGACACTACTGAAGTCTGCAGACAGAGAGACTGACAGTATGGATAATTGGAAAGGTGGACAGAAAGTACGGACAATGGGAAAGACGGGCAGAGATATAGGGACAACTGGAGGGACAGACCAGGATAGTCACAATGGAAGTGGAAGAGTCGGACTGGAAGAAGAGACAGATGGAGAGACAGACATGGAGTAAGGACAAATGGAATGACAGACATGGTGTAGGAACAACTGGAAAGACAGACATGATATATGGAGAACTGGAAAGACAGACATGGTGTGGGGACAACTGGAAAGACAGACACAGAGTAGGCACAACTGGAGACAGACATGGAGTAGGGACAACTAGAGACAGACATGAGGTAGGGACAACTGGAAAGACAGACATGAGGTAGGGACAACTGGAGACAAACATGGAGTAGGGACAACTGGAGACAGACATGGAGTAGGGACAACTAGAAAAACAGACAAGGAGTTGGGACAATGGGAGACAAACATGCAGTAGACACTACTGGAGACAGACAAGGAGTAGGGACAATGGGAGACAGACATGAAGTAAGGACAATGAGAGACAGACAGGGAGTAGGGACAATGGGAGACAGACATGAAGTAAGGACAATGAGAGACAGACAGGGAGTAGGGACAAATGGGAGACAGTCATGCAGTGGGGACTACTGGAGACTGACAGGGAGTAGGGACAACTGGAGACAGACAAGGAATAGGGACAATGGGAGACAGACAGGGAGCAGGGACAATGGCAGACAGACGGGGACTTGGGACAATGGGAGACTGGGAGACGGACAGGGAGTAGGGACAATGGGAGACTGACTGGGAGTTGGGACAACTGGAGACAGACAAGGAGCGGGGACAATGGGAGACAGACAAGGAGCGGGGACAATGGGAGACAAACAGGGAGCAGGGACAATGGGAGACAGACAGGGAGTAGGGACAATGGGAGACAGACAAGGAATAGGGATAATGGGAGACAGACAGGGAGCAGGGACAATGGGAGACAGACAGGGAGCAGGGACAATGGGAGACAGACAAGGAGCAGGGACAATGGGAGACAGACAAGGAGCAGGGACAATGGGAGACAGACAGGGAGCAGGGACATGGGAGAGACAGACAAGGAGCAGGGACAATGGGAGACAGACAAGGAGCAGGGACAATGGGAGACAGACAGGGAGTAGGGACAATGGGAGACAGACATGAAGTAGGGACAATGGGAGACAGACAGGGAGCAGGGACAATGGGAGACAGACAGGGAGTAGGGGCAATGGGAGACAGACAGGGAGTAGGGGCAATGGGAGACAGACAGGGAGTAGGGACAATGGGAGACAGACAGGGAGTAGGGACAATGGGAGACAGACAGGGAGTTGGGACAATGGGAGACTGACTGGGAGTTGGGACAACTGGAGACAGACAAGGAGCAGGGACAACTGGAGACAGACAAGGAGCGGGGACAATGGGAGACAGACAGTGAGTAGACACAACTGGAGATAGACAGGGAGTAGGGGCAATTTCAGAGACAGACAGAGGGTAGAGACTATGGCAGAAAGGCAGGGGGCAGGGACAATGGGAGGGGAAACAGGAAGAGGGAGGGGAGGGAATACAGTCCCACAATGTCCACCCACCTGTTCTGGAATGTCCACCTCCAACATGGCTTCCCCCGTGCCCACATTCCAGAAGACCATCTTGTTGTCAGAGCCTGCACACCAGGGTCACAGTCGGCATTGGATGGCACGGCCTACTGGGGGGGGTGGGGGGAGTGCAGTGGAGTGGAGCCAAGTGTAGTGTAGTGTAGTGTAGTGTACTGTGTAGTGTACTGTGTAGCATAGCGTAGCGTAATGTAGTGTAGCTTAGCATAACATAGCATAGTATAGCATGGTGCAACATAGCGTAGGGCAGCGTAGTGTGTGGTGCAATGTAGTGTAGTGTAGTGTAGTGTAGTGTGTAGTGTGCATAGCACGGGTGTAGTGTAGTGTAGTGGCATGGTGTGATGTGGTGTTGTGGTGGTATAGTGTGGTATGGTGTGCTGTTGTGTGCTGTTGTCACGTGGAGTGGTGTGGTAAAGTGTGGTGTGGTATAGTGTGGTGTGCTGTGGTGTCACATTGAGTGGTGTGGTGAGGTGTGGTGTGTTGTAGTGTGGTGTAGTGTCGTGTGCTGTGGTGTGCTGTGGTGTCACGTGGAGTGGTGTGGTGAGGTGAGGTGGGGTGTTATGAGGTGTAGCGTGGTGTGGTGTAATGTGGTGGTGTATGGACTTGTGTGGTGCGGTGTGGTGTGGTGCTGTGTGCTGTGTGCAGTGCTGTGTTGTTCGGTACTATCTTGAACTGCATGGTACTGCAGTAACTGCATTATGCTGTGTTGTGCGCCATTCCACTGCAATATGTGATGACACAGCCCTGTTTTGTCAATCTGTTTTGTTCCGATGTACTGTCAGCATGACGAGACTCAAAGAGGAGCTTGACAGCAGGGTTTTCAGAGAAGATCCCCCAACTCCCCTCTCCCCTTTCCTCAGGCAAGTGTTTCAGCCCTGAACTGCTTACACTCTAAGGGAGCCCAGCTGCAACCAGGTTATGACTCTTGGATGCTTTTCTCCTGTCAAGACTTTGCTTTTTCCAGGCACTGCCAGGGCTCGAACGAGCAACTTCTGGATGCTGTCTTTTTAGATGGATGTCTTACCCACACTACTATGGGACACCTGTAAGTTGGGAAATTTCAGCTGCCTCTGTCTGTCATTGCCTTTAGAGTTTTTGACCTTTCTTACCCAAAGTCACAAGCTATTCAACAGGATCATAGGCTGATGAGCTTACAAAACCTCCTTGATTCCAGTCTCAATGGCTAGACTCTGCTTGGAAACCAGATTCCTCATGTGGATGGTTAGGCTGGCACACTTCTCAGTCTGGCAGATGTGAGCTTGCTCCACTCTGCTTTCATACAACACCAAGTTCAATCACAATCAGTGACTGTTGTGATGAAGTGGAGTGAAGCACAATATCCGATCTCATGGCTCTTTTCCTGATGATCTCTGGATGGTTCTCCCATTCAGCAAGGACAGCTGTACACTTCCTGTCATCCACTTCATCCAGTAAACCCTGCTTCCATGCTCTTGACGTTACAGCTGTTTGCCCACTGTGCTGAGTGCTGATGTTGGGGCTTCTGGTGGTGTAGTGGTTCTTCTGACAACACTACCTTCCCTGAGTTAACGCTGCTTGCTGACTCATGATCATGATATGTTCCACTGCATGTTTGCTCTGCCAAAACGACACATAGGATCATCTGACTTCCCCCGTTTCACCAGGTTTGAATCAGGGGCTGGATGTCATATACAGATCTGAGGATAAAGCTGATCCTGAGAGGAGCCATATGCCATACGTCATTCCAACCGAGACTTCTTCGAAGTGTCTTTTCCCATGAAGCCCCTGTCGATCTTGGTGGACTACCATCTGGATGCTCCTGACATCCTCTTCTTTATTCATTTCCTATATGACTGTCTCTCTTTGCTTTCCCTTTTGCCTTTGACCACCATTTCATTTCTGTGGATTCCAGCCACTGTCTGCACATTGGCAGGAGTCCTGTTGTTTGCCTGATCTGAAGGTTTTCCTTTTCCTCCTGAACTTCCATCATTCTGCCAGTCTTTAGTATGAGTTGGATTTCAGTGGCATGTTAAGCTTTGCTTGGTGACAGCAGAGTGCTATGTCGGTAAGATCAACTGGGACATTCCCTTGTGTACTTGATTCTAGCCTCCACTGACTCCACTGTGCAAGTGCTGATGCCATACATCACTAAAGGTCAGAAGGGCTTGGCGGCCATATTGAACTGTACACACCAACCTTGTACTTACCAGGGAGGCCACGCTAGTCGTTGATTTACAAGCTTTCTTCATCTTCACCTTGATTTCCTTCCCCCTCTTTGTCTCCTTGAAGGAGTTGTCATTCCACCTTCAAAGGCTCTAGACTGGTTTCCCTCTCACTGTTGGAATGGCCTGGCTGACTGTTAGGAACGTAACCTTCTCAGCCACTATCCTTTTCAGCAAGGAGACAGTCGTGATTTCTGTGGTTTGAAACTCATCCTTAAAGAGGCAGTTAACTTGTCTAAATGCTTCTGTGTTTTGTGCCATTTACTTTCTTTGGTGGAGAGAACTATCATGTAATCCATGGAGGTCTTCAAGAGGAGCATTTGGTGTCCATGTATGCTGACCCTTTATTGTTCATGGCAGCCTTCAAGATGACCTCCATTGCCAACACAAACCGTGTTGTTGGAGAAAGTGCAGCACTCACTGTGGTGCCAGCTCCCATTCGGAAAAGTCTGCTGTGTGTTCCTTTGTGGAGAAGCCCACTGTGAAGCCATGGAAACACTTCCTCAGCATTTTCTTGGATGTTCTTTGAGACATGATACATCTGGATGGCCCACAGAATCATCTTGTGAGGACAAAATCCAAAAGCAATTGCCAGACTGAGCCGCACCATGTCGAGGCCTTTTTTCTCCACCTAAGCTCTTTGGACTACTTCTAAAATCATAGTGTTCATCACTGAACGTTCTTCCCTTACCTGAAGAGACCAGGATGTTCTTTCCTTAACTGAAGGAACCAGGGTCTTCTTCCTTTACCTTAAGAAACCAGAATGATCTTCCTTTACCTTAAGAAACCAGAATGATCTTCCTTTACCTGAAGAAACCAGGGTGTTCTTCCTTTACCTGAAGAAACCAGAATGATCTTCCTTTACCTGAAGAAACCAGAATGTTCTTCCTTTATCTAAAGAAAACCAGAGATGTTCTTCTCTTACCTGAAGAGATCAGGGCTTTTCCCCCCCATTTCCAGCAGAGATCATGAGTCATCCCTTACCCTGAACAGGCCAGTACTGTCTTCCCTTACCTGCAGAGACCAGAACGCTCTGAGCGGAGGGGTGCCAGGCAATGAAGCCAACCCCGTTTCTGGTGGCAGTACAGGTCCACAATGGGTTCAGTGAGCGGGGTGACCAATCCGCCGTCAGGAATGTGCCACACCTTGACAGTGCAGTCTTCTGAGGCGCTGGCGATGACGTTGTCATTGTGCGGGCACCACTGGACATCCAGAACGGCACCTTTGTGCCCAGCCACCTGAGGGCAGTCGATGGGCCACACGCCCCACCTGCCAGTCACACCACTCACAGGATTATGGGGTTTGCTACACTGTCCTTCTTTGGAAAAGAAATAAAATGGAAAAGAAAGAACATGAATTGAAACTGAAGGTAATTATACTAATAACTATGAAGGCACTTGGGACAGTGTTGACCTCCTCTAAGGGGGAATGAATCCTGAGTCTACTCCGTAATCACACTGCCCAGGTAAGCAGCGGTATGTATGGACCAAAGTCGTTAGTTTCCATATGCTTATTTTAAAATTAGAATGGAAATTACACACAGCTGATGTTTAAAGCATTACAAAATGTTCTGCTGTTCTTGGAAAACATATCCATTGACCAAAAGCAATCAATCCAGTGCCATTCACTTCACATTCTTCACATTCAGGGGGACATTTTGAACCATCTGCCAGAGGATTCTGGATGTTCCTCTAATACAAATCAACCCGACAGATCCCCATCAAATGTAGCCACCCTGTCATCCACATCCAACCTGTGATCCACATCCACCCAACAGATCCCCATCACAATGTAGCCACCCACTGATCCACATCCATCCCACAGATCCCCATCACAATGTAGCCAACTTGTGATCCACATCCATCCCACAGATCCCCATCACAATGTAGCCAACCTGTGATCCACATCCATCCCACAGATCCCTATCACAATGTAGCCATCCTCTGATCCACATCCACCCAAAGATCCCCATCACAACACAGCAAACCTCTGATCCACATCCATCCCACAGATCCCCATCAAATACAGCCACCCTCTGATCCACATCCATCCCACAGATCCCTATCAAAGGTAGCCACCCTGTGATCCCACATCCACCCAACAGATCCCCATCACAACACAGCAAACCTCTGATCCACATCCATTCCACAGATCCCCATCACAATGTAGCCACCCTCTGATCCACATCCATCCCACAGATCCCTATCAAAGGTAGCCACCCTGTGATCCACATCCATCCCACAGATCCCCATCACAACACGGCAAACCTCTAATCCACATCCATTCCACAGATCCCCATCACAATGCAGCCACCCTGTCATCTACATCCATCCCACAGACCCCCATCACAATGTAGCCACCCTGTGATCCACATCCATCCCACAGATCCCCATCAAATGTAGCCACCCTGTGATCCACATCCATCCCACAGATCCCCATCAAATGTAGCCACCCTCTGTCCACATCCACCCCACATCCACCCCAAAGATCCCCATCACAACACAGCAAACCTCTGATCCACATCCATCCCACAGGTCCCCATCACAATGTAGCCAACCTGTGATCCACATCCATCCCACAGATCCCCATCACAATGTAGCCACCCTCTGATGCACATCCACCCCAAAGATCCCCATCACAACACAGCAAACCTCTGATCCACATCCATCCCACAGATCCCCATCACAATATAGCCACCCTGTGATCCACATCCATCCCACAGATCCCCATCACAATGTAGCCACCCTCTGATCCACATCCACCCCACAGATCCCCATCACAATGTAGCCAACCTGTGATCTACATCCACCCCACAGATCCCCATCAAATGTAGCCACTCTCTGATGCACATCCATCCCACGGGGGGGTACTTCTGCACTGCACAAGCAGCCTACAAAGTTCACAGGGCCTAGGGGTGTACCGCTGCTGTGTTCGACCCTCCCACACAGTCACAAAGTAACGAGGGGTAACTCTGCTCTGTGTCACACATCTACTGACCTACACACTTCACACCATGGAGAGGAACGGGAGGGGGGGGGGGGGGGGGGATGGGGAGGGGGGATACACCTACACAGTTTATGCAATGATTACTAAGCTCTGTATAACACACCTACTCAGTTCACAGAGTAAAATGGTACAACTCTGCTCTGTACAACACATCCACACAGTTCACAGAATGAAGGGGGAGGGTAACGGTGCTCAGTACAACACACATACTCAGTTCAGAGAGAAGGGAGGTAACTCTACTCTGGACAACATACCTAACACACTTCACACACTGAAGGAGGGTACTCTGCTCTGTACGGCCAAGCCTGCAAGGGTCACAGTGTGAAGGGAAGTAACTGCTGTGCAACCCACTAACACAGACCACAGCCAAGGGGAATAACTGTTCTCTGTACAACCTTGTAACACTGTTCACTACAGAGTGAAGGGGCTAGGGGTCATTCTACTGAGCTGCGAAAACTGTTCCTATTAAAACAAGGAAGAAGAACTGGGGACTAACAGAACGCGCAGTATGCATGCATCAGCCATGCTGAACAAGGAAGGAAGGAAGGGAGGAAGGAACAAGGCCAGCACACACACACACACACACACACACACACACACACACACATGCATACATACACACACACACTCACAGAGAGAGCGAGCGAGAGAGAGAGAGAGAGCGAGAGAGAGAGAGAGAGAGAGAGCAGGAAATAACAACTTGAAGTGACAGGCCAGATGTCCGCCCTGCCTCTCATCTCCAATATATCCCGCCTGTCCTGTCTGTGACTCTTGTTTCCCCACACAGCACTCACCATGCAGGATACACAGCTCTGTACACACCGACCCATCAGATGAGGACTGACAGATCAAATGAATTTCTCACATTTGAAAGAAAAATGTAAGAGAGACAAAAGGATATGAGATCAGGGGGATGTTGCACATCATGATCCGCTCAAAACCCTTCAAACACATGCTTCAAGCCTCTGTCCCCCCCCCCCCCCCCCCCCCCCGTACAACTGACAACTGACAAACAGTCACTGGAACAGACCTTGTGGATGTCTCCAGTGCCTGTCATCACAGCAGACCGGGGCTTTCTGCACAGGACCCCCAAATCATACACCCTGTTCTGCCAGTCTGTGTCACACTGAAAGCTTTCTGCACAGGACCCCCAAATCATACACCCTGTTCTGCCAGTCTGTGTCATACTGAAAGCTTTCTGCACAGGACCCCCAAATCATACACCCTGTTCTGCCAGTCTGTGTCATACTGAAAGCTTTCTGCACAGGACCCCCAAATCATACACCCTGTTCTGCCAGTCTGTGTCACACTGAAAGCTTTCTGCACAGGACCCCCCAAATCATACACCCTGTTCTGCCAGTCTGTGTCACACTGAAAGCTTTCTGCACAGGACCCCCAAATCATACACCCTGTTCTGCCAGTCTGTGTCACACTGAAAGCTTTCTGCACAGGACCCCCCAAATCATACACCCTGTTCTGCCAGTCTGTGTCATACTGAAAGCTTTCTGCACAGGACCCCCAAATCATACACCCTGTTCTGCCAGTCTGTGTCGCACTGAAA